>JAVJIF010032540.1:0-199323 GCA_038442645.1 Agave tequilana
CCGCAATGGGCACAAATCCGAATCTCTTATTAATGAGTTCAGATCGCACGAACGATCCCGAAACGTTGTAACACGCAACCACATGCACTCGTAAAACACCATACACACAAAGATACACGTGTACACACCCACATACAAACATTTACATATGAGTATAGACATACATACACACTCCCACACATGCATGTACACAAGACACTCACACAAGCATACACTTGTACATAATTATACCAACGCAAGATATACATAATCACTTAAACACACATAAATATTAAACACACCTTGCATTATATAACACAGGGTACATATAATTACACACACATGTAAACAGAGAAGGGGATAGGAGACCTGAGAGAATGAGGTGGGGATCCGGGCTTTGGGCTGCGGCAGCAGGTGGCAGCCGGGGAGTGTTGCCGTGGCTCGTCGACGGAGGCGGCGTGGTTGGGGGTGAAGTGGTTGGATGCTCCAGGCTGCCGGAGGGGTCGACGACTCGTCGGAGCTCACCGTTAGAGGGTCTCAAAGGAGGTTAAGGGTTCGCTGAGTGGGAAACTTCCATGGTGCTGTGGCCTAAAGTTGGCGGAGGAGCTCTGCCAATGGGCTGGTTTGCTACTTGTGGTGTGCTGCCATTGGTGCCGTGGAAGACGTGGGGAGAGCTCCAGTGGAGAGGCGGAGGTGTAGTAAGGTGCAGGCTGAAGGAAGGAGAGCAGGGCTCGATAGAGGAGGTGGGACCCGGCTTGTGCAGGGGGGTGCTCGGCTATGCGTAGGGAAAAAAAGAGATGTCATGGCTGCTGGTTGGTGGTGGGTGTGGGCTTGCCGTAAAGGGGGTTGCGGCCTGGCTTGGTTGGTTGATGAAAGAGGCTATGCCCTGGTGGTTCGCAGAGAAGATGAGGAAAGTTAGAGGGGCTTGGGTTGGAGGTCGTGGGTGTGCAGATGGTGATAATGGCGTGGCACAGTGGTGGGGGATTAGCTCGATGTGGATGTGCGAGTGGTTGCTCGGCAAGGAAGGAAGCCGTGGTGATGCCTCAGAGGCTACTGACGGCTCGCCGGAATAAAGAAGGAAGCCCGGGGGTTTGGATGCGAGCGCGGGGATGCAGGAGTGGTGCTCACGCTGTTGATGGGGGAGGAGCCTTGGGCCGGCCTGCGTGGGCTGTATCACGGCCTGTGCTACAAGGCAAGGGGGCTCAGATGTTGGGGTGGAGCTTTGCTGTGGTGAAGGCGGCCATGGTGCTGGAGGGAAGGAGATGCGGTGGAGGTAAAGGCCTTAGCTGGGGGGAGAGGCCTGGGGTCCCAAAGCTGTGCAAAAGAAGGTGCGGCGGCCTAGTTCTTGGCTGTGGAGTTTGGGGTTAGCGGAGGAGTTATGGGCGCTGGTTTTTACAGGGGTCTACTCAGGCATGGAGAAGTGCGGGGAAGATTGAAGGAGGAGAAGGCTGAGGATGAGTGTGCTGTTGGGGAGTGGAGATATGCTGGTGTGGCTCTGGGTGTGCGCGCGCCAGGGAAGGGGAGGCGGCTGTGAGTGGATGGAGAAGAAAAATAGATACAAGATAATTGGGTTAGGATAATATAGAATTAGATCAAGATGATTTTGTTAGTTAGGATTTGATTTAGTTGTTAGAATTGTGGGCTTTTGAGCTGAGGATTCTTATGCTGGGCTTTAGAATTTAATAGGAAATTCAAAGAGAAAATGAAGAGGAGAGTGGGCTGGGTTTTAATTAGGTTGGGCTAAAATAAAAGTAATAGAAGAAAGAAATGAGAGAGATGGATTTGGGCCAAGGGTAAAATGAAATAATAATAATAATAATCAAAGCTAATAATAATACATAATAATAACAACAATACTTAAAATAATAATAAGGATAATAATGAGAGTGACAACTACTATCAATAATAATTAATAAACCCAGATAAATATTTGACAAAAATATAGTAATACAGTATTATGAAATAGGGATGTTACATTCTCTCTGTGGTTTTCTCTCATTCGGGTTTTCACGTAATTTTGTGTGTTTGCGTTGCCTTTTTTGAGATTGCTCTGACCTGTTTTTACAATTTGGTGTGTGGATTAATTCTTTAGAAAATTACCCACAACAGAGATGATAAAAAAAAGAGAGTTATGTTTCTTGGAAGAACTATGGAGGCTAAGAAATAAGCCCCAAGTTTTGTCTAAGCCCTAATAGGATTAATTAAAGGTAAGTCTAAGCCCTTTCTCTAACCTTCACTTTCATAGAACCCTAACCTAGCCGAAATGGGGCCAAATCAGTTCGGGGAGCAGGCAAAGTAGGACTAACCAAATTGGTCAAATCCGACCTAATACCCTACATTCCCTACTAATTGCACTCGAAATGACGTTGAGTTATAAATAACCCGCTTCTATCGTGATCATCATATTAGGGCATACTAGCTATACTCGAGACTTGAGATAACTTACATGGCGAGCAACCAAACTACAACTCTTTTTATAGAGTTAGTACGACATATCTTAAAAAAAAACAAACACATGTAAATAATTTAGGTTAATCTCCGATACTCGAATTGTTGGCAAGATGTTGAGGTTTCCGAATCTCACATTGAGAAATACTTCTAGTGCTGACCAGTTAGTCTCAGAACATTTACATTCACTTCCACTATTGGACATAACTTGGGTCCTGTGAGTAGTGCAACCGATTTGTCCAAATGATGTGTCATTTAACACTTTGGCACTAGGATTAGAATAAACACTTTCTCCAAATATATCCAAGGGTATCAAATTCATTCATGTTGCTTAGAGTCTTTATTTCAACATTCATAGATAAGCCTAAATGTCATCCTAAGGCACGAGGCCCACTCTGGGACGTCGCTCCACCAGTGGTGATGATACATCTAAAATCACCTAGAGATGTGCGCGCGCGCGCATAGGTGATATACTAAAATAAAGCAAAAATTAAAGCAATCACAATCAAGTACAAATAACTAACACTTAGCCAATCTCAATTATCAAGAAATGAAGTCGTATACCCGGTGAAGGGCTCTAAACTTCTCGTGATTTCTCTTAAAATAAGAGTTGAGGTGCACAATTGCTTTCTTGATGTTTAGAGACTTCAAACAAATATTGAGTTCAAATAATATAGAAAGACAACCAGTATAAACAAGAAGTATACTAATAATTGCAACAAATAAATGAGTGAGACTTTAGAAAGATCAAACAAGATGCCAATCGCAAACATAGAGAATTGTTATTGAGGTTCGAGTCATTTGTTCTACGTCCCCACCTTCACCGTAATTAACCACTATAATCTAACTCTGATTACAATTCTATCACGATCCCGCAAGACCCGGAGCTGTAACTCCACCTCACTACCTTCCTTCCAAGAGGAACTCTCGAGAACAAAAAATACAACAGTTGGTGAACTACACACGATCACAAACACTCTCTTTTTACACTTTTCCTATAGCTCAGAGTAGAAATTAATGCTCAAGAGAAGTGTAAGAGAAAGTGAGAGAAAATAAGAATAAAAAGCTGAAAAAACTTTTCAATAGAACACTTGAACTAGATTGATATTCTTTAGAAAATTATTGATTTTTCTTTTATGAAAACATCTCTAATCTCTCCTATTTATAGGAGTAAGCTAGAGACAAAAACCAGTAAGTCCAATAATGAAAAACATGTTAAAAACATGAAAAATCCAATACAAATGAACTTGGACAAGTTTGAATAATAAAATAGTCGTTGGGAGTCAAAACAGGCAAGTGGACTGTCTGATTGTTGACAACAAGTTCATGTCTGTCGACAGACATGTCTCAACGGTCAAAATTTTCAAATTTAACATAAGCGCCGTCGATGGCTGAGGTAGCATGTTGATAGATTGAGACAGTCTCTATTGAGTCTCCTGTCGATAGCTATACACGACTATCGACAGCTGAGACATTCTCAGCATGTGCAACCATCAGTGTTTTAAATGTCGGATATCGGAAAAATGTCAGATGTCATGATCGGATGTTGGGTTTCAGATTTGGAGATATTTCGGGGTCATCTAGTAATTTCAGACGTCATGGTGGATAACAAATATATGTCATAAATGTCTTAAATAATGTAATCTTAAATTTTTTAATAAGGCAATACATACACAACTTATGCAAAACTACATTAATATGTTTATGATATGTATACTTACCTTAACATTTTGCATACACTCATTAACACATTGTAGAATTTCTCAATTGCTCCAATTTCAAAATCAACCGACATATTGGTTTTTTCTAAAATGTCGGCCAATATTTTTCCGGAATGTCGGCCGACATATCAGATTTTTTCCGAAATGTCGGCCGATATTTTTCAAAACACTATTTCAAATGAGGGTGGGGATGTCGTGTCGGTGAGGGGTTGAACATAAAATGTTAACCGATATTTCGAAAATGTCGACCGACATTTAAAACATTGGCAGCCATGTATCAACAGGCGACAGTCCATGACCACTGTCGACTGTCCTGGGACTTGGACAAAAATAAATTTTTATTTTGAAAAAAATATTTTGTAAAATCATAAAACATAATATGTTAAATATAATTTAAGTAAAAATATATATGTTTATAAATCCAAACATACTTTAAACTATTTAATACAAATAATACTGGCATTATTAAATCTTGATTTTTCAAAATAAAAACACAAACCACAATGAAATATATATGAATTTTTTTGTGTATGTTCTCTTGAGCATTAATTCACTAAATTTAGCTTTAACAAACTAAATATCTTACAAACTTTATAAATAAGTCTTCATCTTGATCTCTATCTTCAATTTGACTTGTTCCAAACTCTTAATTTCTTGAGCTAGACTTCTCTTTGAGTGCTATATGTATGCTTGATGCTTGAGCTTTTAAATCAACACTTGTTACCTTCAAAATTTGACTTTGAGTATTTTGTTGAAGATAAAGAGTTGAACAATGACTTGATTAAACCTGTAATTAAAATATCACAAGATCATTAGTACATAACTACATTAGTTAATCATCATTAAAACTAAAGTGATGGGTTTTTGGGCCAACAATTTTCCCTTTTCGATGATGATAAAACTCATGGAGTTATATATGTATGGATTAGGAAAAAAGCTCTATAAAAACTCCCCTTAACTTATATATAAAAAATAATAAGATATTCAATTAAGCTCTAAACATCAAGTATGCATATATAGAACTCCAAATTTCTCTCCCTTTTTTTGTCATTTCATCAACAAAGGGGTAAAGAAAAGAAATTTTGAAAACCATTTGAAAGAAAAATTTGTCTATTTAATCAAGATATCAATTTTGAAAAACAAATCTACATATCAATTGAAATTAAAACAATTCGAAAAATAGATATGAATTGAAGTAATAATACCAATTGAAACTTAATTAATAAAAAAATAAATTTTAAATAGAGATAATAATTTATCAAAACAAGATAGATACCAACTGCAATGATTAATACCAATTAAACTTTGAGCATATTTGCTAAAAGAAAAAATATTTTGTCAAATAGAAGAAATTAAAGAATTTTCTCTCTTTTTGAAATACAAACAGAACTATTGCATAAGCTTAAAGACTGATACCAAATGAAATGAAATTAAGCTTAGTAAGAGATTAATTTGTGCTAAAAAAACATGCACAAAAATATGCATAAATAATTTTAAAACAAACACAATCAATCAATCATATATGTGTATAAAAGCAATTATAGCTTTAGAGTATACACATATAGTTAAAGCATGATGAGTACACAAGAATCACACATATATATAAGATATGCGTGTGTCTTATTGGTATCACCATCTTAACATGCACATGTATAAAGAATAATCAATTAAATCATACAAGACATGATCACCCAACCAACCGCCCACTAAGAGTAAGTATTTTCAAAAATAACTATGTGAAAATAGTCGAAAAACAATTTGAAAATACTACCAAGTGAAATTAATTAAATATATTAATTAAAAAGCAATTTGAAATTAGTTCACACTATACCAATATGAAACAAATCATATACATTTCTCATAAAACATGCATATTACATAAAAATTGTCACTCAAAATCTATATAGCATATAAATGCTCATAGATATAAAATCATGAGAAAAATCAAAATGGTGAGCAATAATCATGTGATTAACATATTCATGAAAAATAAAAACATGGAAATATAACATTCCTTTGTCTAAATGAAACTTCATATGTTGATACTTGAGAAACAAATCTAATTACAAGTATAAATGCATGAGCCATCAAAACTAAAACATACAAAACATGATTTGAGTATACGAATATAATAGAGCATGTAAAGCATGAGAATCAAGGGTATCTCAAAGATTATATATATGTATTTCACTAAGTTTTCACAAAATTATTATGTACAATAAACAAAACAAGATTTTGAAAACTTGAGAACTCTAATCCATCACTTATATAATATAAAAACAAGATTCAAGTAAATAAAGATAAATTACTTTAATTTACAAAAAAATAGTTAGACATGTAATCATTTTGATTAGTGGGAACAATAAGCTCAATAATAAACATATATCTAGTTATCCACTAATAAGATAAGCATGTAAATCTGATTGAAAATAATTTTCAAAAGCTTATGCATAGCTAACTAGTCAATTCATCTTTAAGTACAAAACATGTGATAAGTCTAGGTTAGTACATTAGCATATGAGCATTTAAGCAAATAAAATATTCTTAAAACTGAAGGATAAGATGGTTACCAATATTGATGTAGCCAACTTCATTTCTACAAACCAAAGGTGGTCTTCCCCACTGACCCCCTTGATATTGGTGCCTTCAATTGTGTTTGTCCATCGAGCTCAATTTGCATCCACCACTAAGGCACCAATCCTTTCACGTCTTGTGAGAGCTCACGCCTATGTCAAAAGCAATTGGTGTGGTCTTTGATACCCATACCTTCTTGGGTCCTTGGAGATTAGTACTTTTTTGATCCGACACATTCTTATTTGTAAAATTTACTCTATCAAAATAAAATTTTGCAAGATGGCCTTTGCGGCCATAATGTGAACATACACATGGGCGTGTTTACGAGTATACTGTGCATGTGTATACAGTGGAGTATGTACATTCATATGTGGAATATGCCTCTTGCGAAATATAGATTCCAATCTATCATGGTTAAAAACACATTGGCTTAAAGTTGAGCCAAAACAATCAATTTTACTTTTCAAATACAAATCTCATTCTTGTCAATAGAGAATGAAACACTACTAGCATGACAAGAGTTCTTGCGGGAAATATTTTTGAATTTAGCAATAGAAGTAGAAATCTTTTCTTTTTCCTTCAAAATATTTTCTTTTTTCCAACAAAAACAAACTGATTTTTCAAAGATTCTTTTTCTCTTGAGAACAAATCAATTCTTTTTTCAAAGTCTCATTTTCTTTTGAAACAAGATAAGGTTGAATTTTCAAAGAATAATTTTCTTTTGAAACAAAATCCCTTTCTTTAGAAATCAAAACAATATGTTTTTTCAAAGAGTCATTTTCATTCGAAATTGTTTCTTTCTCTTTGAAAACAAATCAACTTGGTTTTTGAAAATTCATTTCCTTCAAAAACATTTTTAATTTTGAAGATAAAGATCATTCTCTTTTTAAATTTTTGTTTTTTATTTTCAACAAATTATATTTTTCTTCAAACATTTCAAAAATGAAGCAATCTCATCCATATTAAGATCCTCTAAATCTAAATGAGATTCTGAATTTACCTCAAGGGTATCATCCCTTTGGATCATGAAGCACATGTTGGAAGTATCACTTTCTTCTTCTGAGTCTCCTTGTCATTTGAAGTTTGTTCGTTAAGTGAGATCAATGTATTCCAAACTACAAAAGTTGAATTAAAATTAGTAACTTTAGAGAGATAATCATCATTTAGGACTAGCTTTAAAGCATGCGTAGCTTTTGTATTAGCCTCAAGAAATTGTCATTTAATTCTTTAGTACTGGCAAGATAAACATCCCTTCTGAGAGATTGAAGATATAAACATATCTTAATCTTCCAAGTTTGAAAGTAAAGAATATTAAACATGAGTGGTGCAAGAAAATCCATGTGAGTATAACAAAAAATGTGATTAGCAAAATAAATCAGGATCGCTCTACGGTGGTTAGACTGATATTCAAGAGCACCTACTCCGATATCAAACAATGTGGCCTGCACCCTGGCCGTGAGCCATACTATGAATGTATGCTTTAAGGCACGCTGCGGGCGATCAGCTCTACCTGTTGTGGTTTGCAGCGCTCACTTGTTTTCTTCTTCTCCCATCATCTTCAATTTGTTATTCCAGAGTCTGGCTTCAAAAACTTTGCAAGACATTGAAAAATTTCAAAACAAATTAAAATTTGATAAACACATTGAACCATGACAACATAATTGCAAATCTAGAACTGCAACAAAACAAATGTCAAGTCCATGATAGCTTCACAAACAGAAACATAAGATCACAACATCTATAAATCAACTAAAATCAATAATAATATTGAGGAGATAAATAATCAACTATTTAACCCACTTTTGATGGAATAACTGCAACTTTGCAATGTCAAAAATCAAATCTAAGGTTTATTAATCTAATTTTAAATTCATCATAAAAATCTCTTTCCTATCAGAATTTGAAACATATAGATTTAAGAATAAAAGAATTGTTTTTTGTGACATACGGTTTTGAAAGACACAAAGAGTCAAAATCCACACTATTGTGACACTAATGTCAATTTACAATCAGATCTATAGAAATGATATAGGATAAATATGAGAGTAATTAGAATGATATATTTCAATTGCAGAGTATGCAAATGAAAGATTTTTTCGGATACCCTGGCGCTTGTCTCTCTTTTAAACTTTGTCTCGTAGTCTTATCTTTGAACCTAAAGGGCTCAAGACATTAATGCTGACAATTGATGGCTTCAACACACAAAACGGTGATCTATGGAGACGAGAGAAAATACATAACTTTGCCTTTAGGAAGAACGATTAAAGGCTAGGAAATAATGTCTTATGTTGGGGAGACTGCCTAATATAAGTATTTATAAGAAAGCCTCGGTCTCCTCTCTAAGCATGCTCATTTTCTAGAGAACTCTAACCCTAGCCTGCCCGGGTTAAAGCTCAAACTAGTTTGGGTTGCAAGCAAATGGGCGTGACCAAAACTAGTTGGATCCGGCCTTAATATCCAACAGATAGTGAAGGTAACTTGGAAAAAAAAAAAAGTAAACCTAGTTGATGCGTAGTCGCTCTCCGCTGATGTTAGCTTCTGCCGAAGTGGAAGCCATCTATTACTATTCTGGAAAAGGTGAACCAAAGCGACATAAGCCATATATATATATTTCAATAGCCTAACATTGAATTTGAGTGGGAAGGATTCGGCTCCAAATTCTTCCCCAAGGAGCCAAGTCTATCTCTTTATATATATTATCCTAATATAATCTATTTATTATTATTCAATATTAAACCAATAATTCAAATTTTCTTGAAAATGGCATGTCTATTCCCAAAAAGTTATAATACATTTAAAAATATAGTTAACAGAAATGAAATAACGAGTCTAGGCTTGATTCTGCTTTTTTATAATAATATTTATTCTAACATGGGTAATCGAAGTGATTCTATAAGGAAAAATAGATGTATTTGTCAAAAGAAAATTTGTAATTTTTTGTTATTTGCCATATTTAAATCATACCATTTATGGTATTAAGTTTTTCATCTTTTTCATTTTCTAAAATAAAAAATTTGATGCTCTTAGATTTCCCTTAAATATGTCTTTTGTTGATTCCTTCTTAATTAGTATAAGTGCATTATGAAATTCCTTCACCTTTTTGGTTCCGTGCACAATAGAGATAGTATCTTCAAGTATTTATAGGAAAGAAAAACTTTCGGTGCAAGATCTAAGATACATCATGTATTATTATCTAAACTTTTCTTTATTCCTGTATTGCTTGATCTATAAAGGCTGGTACCTTCAATGATGCAAAAGAGTCGTGTCTAAGAAAAAAAATTCAACAAGACAAAGAAAGCCAGATATATCTTTTCTACAAGTAATTGTATTTATTATCAGTTTATAGATATTTCCCCTCAATTCACTATTTCCTATTTTGAGTTGTGTAATACCCATATTTTGAAATACATGAGTTAATAATATATAATAGTATTTTAATGTGTATTTGTAATTCATATTAATTATTATTTATTTTTCGATGTGTTATGTTATTAATTGTCATTCATTACTATTACCTTTATTAATTATTGTGATTATGGTTATTAATATTAATTATTATCTATTATTGTTATTATTAGTTTTATAACAAGTAATTAGTATTGTTGTTATTTTCTTTTCTTATAATCCCCAAACACATTATCCAAATATCCAATCCTAACAAATCAAACCAAATTCAAATCTTAACTAAACCCCTAACCTCATTAATTATCTTCTCCTCCTAATAACAACCTTAACCCTAATTTACTTTCTCCTCTTCCTACCTCTGCCGAGCCCTTGGCCGAGCTCCTCCCTTGCTTTCTCTTCCTCCATGAGCAGCTCCCCTTCGGCGAGCACGGCAACACAACCCATCACCCATGGTAGCATCTCCTCTCCAACACCCACAACACCTCGATAAACCCCTCTTGCACCCTACGACATCACCTGCACCTCCATGCCATCACCATTCAGGTCGAGCCACCCCCATGAGATCCCCCTCCCTCCACCGTGCACCTCCTTAGTCGTGAACCACCACACGCACAGATCCTCCTCCGTCGCAGCGCCGGAGCCCTCCTCCGCCTCCGCCTCTGCCTCTGCCATTAAGGCCGTGAGCACAGCCCATGTCCACACTCCATCTCCACCATCAGTAGCCAGGTCGGGCTCCTACCTCCATCACTGCCCCGATGCACATCCCACGATAACGTTCTCTCTGGCTGCCCTCCTCCTTGCCGTGTATAACCACCCACATGAGCCAGTCACCACACAACCCTTCACGCCTATAAACTCCAGCACCCTGCGTCACCCACCTTCGAGCGGCCACACCACCAGCGCCCCACCCGCACGCCGGAGGTCCGCGAAGCCTGCATCCTCTATCACCGGTGCCGCCCAAGCTCCGAAAGCCGCCGTGTCTCATGGAGTTCCTCCTTCCTGATTTTTGGCATGCCGCCAACCGTCGAGGCCATGTCCTCTTCACTCTTGGTTGTGCCTTGCTCCTCCCTCTACCACGGCTGCTTCTCCTCTGCGGCGGGCCGTGCCCACCCACCGCGCACCACCCTTCGACCTGAGAAGCCGCGCAAGCCATCAATCCAGACCGAGCCATCTTTCCCTCCTTTCCTCTCTATCTCCGGTTCTTTTATCACTCTCTCTGTTTATATGATATATATGTTGGGGGTCTATTATATTTCTATGTGTATGTTGCTGTGTGTATTATATTTGAGTGTGTGTTAATGTGGTTGCGTGCGTGGGTTTGTAGTTGTAGGTATTTGTGTTATTGTGTATTAACGTGTGAGTGTAGGTGTATGCTTGAGTGCACGTACGTGTCATATATGATATATTGGTAGATATATGCGTATGCTAGTGTATATACGTGCATGTGTTACTATACGTATGAATATATGGGTGTGTGTTTTAGTTGCAGCACCCAGACCCACTCGTGCGATCTGAACCCAGTAACAGAAGATGCGGACCTGATTCAGAGTGATGTTCAATGTGAACCCGATACACTGGCAATTCGAAAACTGACTCATGAGATAATCTGGAGATCCGTACCGGTTCGTGCAGTGAAGACTAGACGGCGATTCAGACTCAAAACTGCATCATTTCATGTGAGTGTTTACTTTTACATTATTATTAATTACCGTTATCTTTTTTTTAATTATTACCATCTTCAGATATTATTTGTATATGTTAGGACTGTTCATGACCATGCTCACTTAGATTATATCTATACCAGGGTAGTAGTGTTTGAGACTGGAATGTACTCGATATATTGTCGACTGGATGTTTGGAGTTAGTTGTTCAATAGTTGATACTTGGACTCACTAGTGAATTTAATTGGGATAAAGCTTGACTCGATGTTGGGACGGATCAGATTGATGGAATAGCTGACCTTAAACATGTGTAGTGGATTACTAGACTCATATTGTCGTACCGATAGAGAGTTTAGATAGACACAGATAATTAATCAGATGTATCCTGATATTGTATGCTTGTGGATTCGATATTGTATCACTGAGACATTATTACCTCATCATTTCATGTGAATCCGTTTTACCATTTCAGATCTAAAACTATTTGTGATATAACCTAGACTGTGATTGGATTTGGATATTGGATTTGATTGGTTCATGATTGTAGTTATATGTGTGGATACTTGGATGAGTTAATTAGCAGAGTTGGACTGATAGAATAGAGTGAACCTTGAATACTGATCTATTTTAATTACCCGAGGTTGAGGGATAGGTGTATATTGGATTTGCCTGAGTTGGTGGATTTCACGTTTTTACAATTGATGGTTACCTTGGTACATGAATCTGTGATTGAAGTTGACTGAAGTGGGAGTCTTATTATTTTGAGATCGGGATAAACTAATTAGATGTAGCTGACTATTATGTTGAGACTTTGACATATTGGTGACTTAGAGGATTAAAGTAGATTGCTAAGAATGAGAGAACTGTGTTACTGATCAATTGATTTTTGTGATAGGCAATGAACTGAATACTTGATGGTTATATTGACTGTATTGCGATTATGTGTTAAAGAGACTTGTTATTGTTATATTCTAATCAAATGGATGAGACTGGATCAGTGTTCATACATGACACTGTATTAATTCATGTTATTGAAATTACTGGGAAAATATTGTCAGACCGTAACACAAGCATTGTTCTATGATTTTACTGTTCACACGGTGAATTGTTCTCATTGTTATTGTTAACATTATTGACATTGTTACTGTCACCGTATCGTTCCAGTAATCGAAATAACATGAATATTGATTGTTCTAAATAATAATGTAATAGACAACTTACACCGAGATTGGGAAAATTGATGGAGGAGACAACTGTTGGCCCAAAGGCCCATCGCTCTAGTTTTGATGATGATTAACTCATGTAGTTATAGTACTAATGATCTTGTGCTTATTTAGTTTCAGATATTTGATCAAGATCTTAGTAGGTGTTTAGCTTCAACAAAAGATTCAAAGTTAAGTTTTGAAGATAGCACGTGTTGATTCAAGAGCTCGCATATCAAGATCACATCAAGTACTCAGAAAGAGTCTAGCTCATGGATTAAGGTTTGAACCAAGTCAAGAAGGTGAAGAGGATTTTAAGAGAAGATTTTTAAGAAGACTTGTGTCTAGTTTTATAAGTGTTAAAATTTGTTTTTAGATACAATGTAAAGGATAGATTAGTTGTGGATTGATCAAGCTCATATACACACACAAAATTTATATGTATTTTCATAAAATAGTTTTGATTTTAGAAAATATCGTTTTGCTTTTTAAGCTTCATAGTATACATCTTTTTGTATCATGAATAGAATTCATCAAAATGAGTTTATATAGCTTATATGTGTTTTAGATTTCATCCATACACGTTGATTCAAATGTTTAGAAAAACTTATTTAGTGTTTCTATATCATATGTTTATGTTACGGATTTATCAAAACTTATTTTAGAGCTTGTTGTTAAAAACATAGATATTTCATCTCATATGTGTAGTGGATCATATCCATACACACTAAGCTTCAAGAGTATTTAAGATATCTTGTTTTTATATCTGGAGAAGTTTGAAAAAAATCTTTTTTCAATTTGGAGATTGATTTTTAAAAAATACAGATTTTTGTTTAAGGCTAAAATTCTATATTACAAAAATGGTTCAAAATGTTTGCAATATGTGTTAAATTTTGATCACACATATTTGTACTTCAAAGTATTCAAAGAACTCATTTTGTAGATTTTATGTATTTTTATGGGATTTTGTTAAAGCTAAAAACACCAAGTTTTAATCCCAAAATATGTCTGACTAGGCCTTCTGCCGGTCGACCGGCCGGTCGACCGATGTGCACAAAACGTGCACAACCAGTTTGGCTTAAGGGCCGGTCGATCGCTACGGCCCCGGTCGATAGGTCGGTCGACCGTCCAGAGAGCTATGCTCTCTGGATCTGGCCTCGGTCGACCGGGCGGTCGACCGGTAGGTCAAAAGCCCATGCACGGTTGACCGGGCGGTCGACCGGCAGGCTGCAACAGTAAAAAATTTGACCGTTGGCCGGTCGACCGATAGTAGACTTTTCTGCTGAGTTGGCCTGCAATGGCTAGTTTTTGGGAGCCTATAAAATAGGGTTCCCTTGGGCTGTTTTCAACAAGATTTCAAGTGGGTTTTCAAGCTAGTTTTTCTCATCTCTTGTAGAAGTTTTCTCCACTTGTTTTAGAGCAAATACTTTTATATCAAAAGGAGAGTTTTCAAGAGTGTTTTTTAAAAGAGATTTCTTGAGTTTTTCCTCCACTACTCTATCTTGTTTCTCACACATACTTGAGATATCCATTACTATATCAATCCTCTAGGGATCTTTGTTGTGAGAGTGTTTTTAGGTGATCAAAGTGTTGAAATCACCAAGTGTTCTTCTTTGTATTTGAGGAGGCAAACTTGCGGGTTCGTGTTGTTTCGAGTTCTTGTGGGAGCTCGGTGTAGAGGTGCGGCCTCGGCAAGCTAGTGTGCTTGCGTGTGTTGTTATTGCGGGAACAAGAGAGGGACTAGTGAGTCCAAGAGTTCTAGTGTGAACTCCTTGTAGGTGTTGTGACACCGAGTGATCCGTTGGGATCGCTTTTAGTGGAAATCCTTCATAGTGTTGAAGGCGGGGACGTAGAGCAAGGGTGATCGAATCTCGAAACAATTATCCCGTGTTTGCGATTGCTCTCTCCATCTCTCACTTGTGTTTACATATCTTGTATGCTTGCATTGCTTTCATCTTTATATGCTTGATATATCTTGTGCTTAATTGTTATATGCTTGGGACTTTTTGCTCACACTTGTATTCAACCAAGAGAGCGATAGTGGCACCTCAACTCTTAATTTAGAGGAATCTTGAGGAGATAGTCCAGAGCCCTTCATCGGGAATTCGGCTACACTCTTGTGTTATATCTTGTGTGTTTAACTTAATAGTTTTAGTTTGTATAAATAGTTTTAATTCCGCGTTTGTTCATTATTAGATTAGCTAGTCACCTATCCAACCCCTCTAGGTGACCTACAACAACGTCTATATTTTTGGTGGACTAGGATACAGGTTGAACAACCGAGATACAGTTCCACTGCAGGGTTCAGGGGGATGACTGACATCCTGTATTGTTTCTATTGTTATTGCTATTGACTATCCAGCAGTAGGACTTGATTCAGCGTCAGGTGATTGGGCCGTGGTTCCGGGTATGTACGAAATCTACCTAAAACATGGACAATGTCTCTTCCTATCAGTTTCAATAACATAAGACATCGATTGGCATGTGTAGTAGCCGTAGTATGGGATGCGTCTACTGTAGGTGACAATTGGTGTTCGCTAACTAAATTAATAATAATGAACTGTTCATAATGTACTATGACTGACTTTGTTCACTTGTCATTATTATACATATGATATGATAAACATCTGATACATGTATGTTATGTTGGACACCCGATGATACTCATGATCTGATTGTATACCGGACTCTAGCACTGACTACCGTTATCACTGTTCATATATGTTATATTTCATCACATTATATGCACATGCACCTTCTCTTTTATTTTACACGCTCATTGGGAGGTCTAAATCTTTAGATTTGTACATCCAGGTTTATGGTTATTTTATTACTGATCAGGTATTTGGAGATGATCACATGCTTTACAAGGAGCCTAGAGTTCTCTATTTGATTACTGGCATTCTTACTTTCTTTTATTCCTGTCGTTCCTTTTGATTCCCTATAATGTTTGTTCTATTTCTTTATTCATCTGCTATCATTGTGTAGAAAATTTATATGTCATATTGCAGTGATGTTGATTCTTCATAGTGATTATATAGTTTGCTCAGGTTATTTTAGGCTTAGCATGTTACGTAGGGTATTCTCCTCGCGTATACACGTCACCGACTCTCGTCACGACCTGTTTCCACGTATTTTGGGAAGCGGGGCGTGATAGGATTTTCTTGGTATCAGAACCAAGTTCGACATTAAATTTTTGAAACAAAGAGGACCTAGTTCTTACCGATGACCTGAAGCATGTTATAGTTACACTGCAATATACATATATTACTTACATAATGATATTGAGTCTACTTAAAAATTTATCGTTCCTCTTTGAAAGTCCAGCTCTTGTTTTGATATTCCTGATTCCAACTCTTCTTCCGAAGTAGTTTGGATTCTCTCCTTAATTCTCATATTCATCTCAACCCTCTTACTGGTTTTTCTCTTGGAACTGGTTACTCTATTTTGAAGCTGGTATCAAAGATCAGAGCATATAGCGGAAACGTGGTGGGCCTATGATACAGTGAGAAGTAACGTAGAAGCTTTATCTTCTCTCTTAACTTGATTTTTTTTATCATTCCCTACTTTATTGAAATTTCGAGGACGAAATTTTTATAAGGCGGGTAGAATGTATTACTCATATTTTGAAATACATGAGTTAATATCATATAATAATATTTTAATGTGTATTTGTAATTCATATTAATTATTGATGTATTTTATTATTAGTTGTCATCATTACTATTACCTTTATTAATTATTGTAATTATGGTTATTAATATTAATCATTATCTATTATTGTTATTATTATTTTTATAACAAGTAATTAGTATTGTTGTTATTTTCTTTTCTTATAATCCTCAAACCCCATTATCTAAATATCCAGTCCTAACAAATCAAACCAAATCCTAGCTAACCTAATCCAAATCCTAACGGAACCCTTAACCTTCTTAATTATCTTCTCCTCCTAATAATAACCTTAATCCTATTTTACTTTCTCCTCTTCCTACCTCTGCCGAGTCCTTGGCCGAGCTTCTCCTTTGCACTCTTCCTCTATGAGCAGCTCTCCCTCCGACGAGCATGGCAACGCACAACCCATCACCTCATGGTAATATCTTCTCTCTAACACCCACAACACCTCAGCCAGACCCCTCTTGCACTCCACGGCATCACCTGCACATCCATGCCATCACCATTCAGGCCGAGCCAGCCTTATAAGATCCCCTTCCCTCCACCGTGCACCTTCTCAGCCATGAGCCACTATACGCACAGATCCTCCTTCGTTGCAGCGCCGGAGCCCTCCTCGACCTCCACCATCAAGGCCGTGAGCACAACCCATGCCCGCACTCCATCTCCACCCACCCGCAGCCAGGTCGGGCTCCCTCCATCACTCCCCCAGCGCACTGCCTAGGCAACGTCCCTTCTGGTTGCCCTCCTCCTTGTCGTGTACAACCACCATATGAGCCAGCCACCACAGAACCCTCCATGCCTATAAACTCCAACACCCCCCATCACCCACCTCCGAGCGGCCACACCACCAGCGCCCCACTCGCACGTCGGAGGTCCGTGAAGCCTGCATTCTCTATCACCGAGTGCCGCCCAAGCTCCGGAAGCTGTCGTGCCCCATGGAGCTTCTCGTTCCTCCTCTCCGGCGTGCCGCCAACCGTCGAGGCCATGTCCTCTTCACTCTTGGCTGTGCCTTGCTCCTCCTACCACGACTGCTCCTCCTCTGCGACGGGCCACGCCCACACATCCGCGCCACCCTTCGACCTGAGAAGCCGCGTAAGCCATCCATCCAGACCGAGCCATCTTCCCCTCCTTTCCTCTCTCTCTCTCAAGTTCTTTTATCACACTTTCCCTGTTTATATGACATATATGTTGGGGGTGTATTTTTCTGTGTGTATGTTGTTGTGTATTATATTTGAGTGTGTTAATGTAGGTGCGTGTGTTTGCGTGTGTGGGTTTGTAGTTGTAGGTATTTGTGTTATTATGTATTAATGTGTGAGTGTAGGTGTATGTTTGAGTGCACGTATGTGTCGTATATGTATATATTGGTATATATCTGTGTATACTACTGTGTATACTAGTGTATATACGTGCATGTATTACTGTACGTGTGATATATAGGTGAGTGTGTTTTAGTTGCAGCACCTGGACCCACTCGTGCGATCCGAACCCAGTAACAGAAGACCCGAATCTGATTCGGATTGGTGTTCACTGTGGACCCGATACACTGGCGATTTGAAGACCGACCCATAGGATGATCCAGAGATCCGTATCAGTTCCTCCAGTAAAGAGCAGCAATTCGGACCCAAAACCGCATCATTTCATGCGAGTGTTTACTTTTGTATTATTGTTAATTACCGTTATCTTCTGTTTAATTATTACCATCTTTAGATATTGTTTGTATATGTTAGGACTCTTCATGATCATGCTCATTTAGATGATATCTATACCAGGGTAGTAGTGTTTGAGACTGGAATGTACTCGATATATTGTCGACTGGATGTTTGGAGTTAGTTGTTCAATAATTGATACTTGGACCCACTGATGGATTTAATTGGGATAAAGCTTGACTCGATGTTGGGACGGATCAGATTGGTGGAATAGCTGACCTTAAACATGCGTAGTGGATTGCTAGACTCGTATTGTCATACCGATGGAGAGTTTAGATAGAGTACAAATGATTAATCAAATATATCCTGATCTTGTATGCTTGTGGATGCGATATTGTATCACTGAGACATTATTACCTCATCATTTCATGTGAATCCGTTTTACCTTTTTGGGATCTGAAGCTATTTGTGATATAACTTAAATTGTGATTGGATTTGGATATTTGATTTGATTGGTTCATGATTGTAGTTATATGTGTGGATACTTGGGTGAGTTAATTAGCAGAGTTAAACTGATTGAATAGAGTGAACATTGAATACTAATCTATTTTAATTACCCAAGGTTGAGGGATAGGTGTATATTGGATTTTCCTGAGTTGGCGGATTTCACGTTTTTACAGTTGATGATTACCTTGGTATATGGATCTGTGATTGAAGTTGGCTGAAGTGGGAGTGTATTGTTCGAATTGTTTAATAAGGACTTGATTAGAGGTAATTGAGTAGTTATCTTATTATTTTGAGATTGGGATAAACTGATTAGATGTAGCTGACTATTTATGTTGGGGCTCTGAGATATTGATGACTTAGAGGATTAGAGTAGATTGATAATAATGAGAGAACTGTATTACTGATCAATTAAGCTTCGTGATAGACGATGAACTGAATACTTGATGGTTACATTGACTGTATTGCGATTATGTGTTAGAGAGACTTATTATTGTTATATTCTAGTACAGATGGATGAGACTGGATCAATGTTCAAACATGTTACTGTTTTAATTCATGTTACTGAAATTAGTGAAAAAAATTGAGACTGTAATACATGCATTGTTTCATTGTTTTACCGTTCATACGATATTGTTCTTATTGTTATTGTTAACATCATTGATATTGTTATTGTCACTGTATTGTCTCAGTAATCGAAATAATATGGATATTGATTGTTCTAAATAATAATATAATAGACAACTTACACCGGGATTGGAAAAATTGATGGAGGAGACATCGTCTTTATTTTGGTAGACTTAGGATACAGGTTGCGCAACCGAGATACGGTTCCACTGCAGGGTTTCGGGGGATGACTGACATCCCATATTGTTTCTATTGTTATTGTTATTCACCACCTAGCGGTAGAACCTGGTTCAACGCCAAGCGATTGGGCCGTGGTTCCGTGTATGTACGGAACCCACCTAAAATATGGACATGTCTCTTCCTATCAGTTTCAATAACATTTGACATCGATTGACATGTGTGATAGGCGTAGTATGGGATGCGTCTATTGTAAGTGACAATTGGTGTTCGCTAACTAAATTAATAATAATGAACCGTTCATAATGTATTATGACTATGTTCAATTGCCATTGTTATACATATGATATGATAGACATCTGATACATGTATGCTATGTTGGACACCCGCTGGTATCATGATCTGATTGTATACTCGAATTTAGCACTGACTACCCTTGTCACTGTTCATATATATTATTGCGTTCTTAATGATCTGATTGCTTTATCATTATATTGTATTTCATCAAATTATATGCACATGCATCTTCCTCTTTATTTTACACACTCATTGGGAGCTCTGACTCCCTGAATTTGCACATCTAGATTTATGGTTATTTTTATTTCTGATCAGGCATTTGGAGAGGATCACACGTTTTACGAGGAGCCTAGAGTTCTCTATTTAATTACTGGTATTCTTACTTTCTTTTATTCTTGTCGTTCCATTTGATTCCCTATATTACTCAATTCTTGTCCTATTCTTTTATTCATCTGCTATCATTGTGTTGAAAATTTATATGTATTGCAGTAATGTTGATTCTTCATAGTGATTATATAGCTTGTTATGGTTACTTTAGTTTTAGCGTGTATACGCGGGGTATTCTCCTCGCGTATACACGTCGCCGACTCTCGTCACGACTCTGTTTTCACGTATTTGGGAAGCGGGGCGTGACAAGTTGTTATCTTAATAATTACAGTATTGGGAGGAAAATGAGGATAGTTTAAACAATAGCACATTATTGTTTGCATTTCAGGTTGAAAGGTTACAATGGCTAGTAATTTTTCTGATCCAAATGAATTCAAAATTTCATTTCCAAATTTTGTGGAGAATAAGAATGGGTCTCAAACTGAAGATGGAACTATTAGTGACGAGGAGAGCCATTTAATTTTGAGCGAAGAGATGGAGATAAAGGTACTTAATTCTCAATATAATTGTTTCCTGGACATTTTTTATTCAGTACTTTTATCTATAATAATTTTTTATTTACTTATATATTTGTAAAGGTTATGATGATTACATTACGTATATTTTATACCACCTAAAAAGTTGATTCTAATAAAACTCAGCATAATAAATAGCTTTTCTGTAAATAAAAAATGACATAGTTATTGTAATACCTTGCATAAAGCATATTTCAAAAGTAAATAACTTTATTCATTTTTATTTAGTATTATTTTTTCTAATAAATGAGTTTCGTAGAGAAATTTGGTATATGCAAGCTTTGTCGTAGGTTTCTTGTACACTCACCAATTGACCATGCAAGAAAATTTGCTCAACTGAGAAAGCAGTACAAAAAGTTTTACTTATTTCTATATTTATTAGCCCATTCAATAGGGTTATTTGGATTGCTGGAGTGAAAACCCATCGGGTTCTTTTTTGGATAAAAATCCATTAGATTGCAACTGTTATCTAAAGAAATTTTTTTGTTACAGCCACCTACTTCGCTTCATAATTAGAAAAAAAAAGTCAACTTCATAATTTTGTTCGTTACAACCTCATCCATGTTAGCATAAACTGATTCCTCCCAACCGTCACTTCTTTATATATTTTTATTTTTCTTTTACTCTTCCCATCACCTTCAATATTGCTCTCCTCTTAGCATTGACCCTGACGCAGAGTTATTCGCGGGTCGACCTGGAAGGGGTCGAGGACCTCCCCTCTCGGTGTCGGGTGCAGAGCCTTTGGAATTTTTTTGGGATCAACCTTTGTAGATTTTGTTTATTCGTGCTCGCGATGAGTTTTGTTTGTGTTTAGATCTGGAAAGCATTAGGGATCATTCGATATCAGTAGACAGGGGTCTGTTGATGATGGTGATGCTGATGAGACTTGTGACTCATGATCGCAATTCTCTGTGAGTACTGACTAAGAAATATGGCATTTTGTTGAGGACTACGATCATGGTGTCACAATCCTCATAAAGACTCAAATATAAGACATTTTTGTGAATGCGGCGATCATGCTCACAATCCTAATAAAGAGGACTGTGATCATGATCGCAATTCTATAAAAACTCAGAAACATGACATTTTTGTGAGGAATACGAGTTCTCATAAATAGTGCATTTTCAAAGTGGACTTTTTTTTTTTTGAAGCGATTACTTAGAGCATTTTCGTCTTTCGGCACTGATAAGCGCTTCAGCACTTGGCACGTGGATGCACATCCTTGTTTTAAAAAAAAGAGGCAGCTAAATCAAATAAAATTATGCAAGTGATTTTTTTTTCTAATTACGGTTTGACATGAGGGGTGTAGCGAAATACCCCTTTCTAAAATGTGGAAGTTCTTGGGTTATGATTGAAAAAGTTTGTCTGAAATGCCACATTAAGTCTCAGTCACAATTCATTAATTTTGCCCAAATAGGGATTTGTAGCCAAGATAGATATTTTGGATCAGAAAATAAACGTCACAAAGGATTAGGTCAATTTTTTGGATTTGAATCGTTAGAATTTTAATTAAAAGTTAACATCCAAACAAGTCATTCCTTTGGATTTCCAAATCCAATGACAACATGGAATTTAAGATTGAAATCTATAGCATTAGGCTATTAAAACATGTCGTTAGTGATTAAATGTATCATAAGTTTTGATGCATATAATTCTTTTTTTTCCTCCCTCCAGTTTTATAAAAGTAAAGGTTCATGACATAAGTTACTTTTATTGCAGCTAATCGAGGATCTTCTATGGGAACTTGATGCACTGAAGCAAATTTTGAGATTGCCAATGCATATCCGATAGATCTTTTGTTTGAGTCTGAAGAATTTGTGCAAACTTTAGAAAATGGCATCTATATGTCATTGGGGGGTGTTCTCAATAAGGAGGCTTATTTGCTTCAGGATATAATGGTAAATTTTTACCTTTGCAATAAATACTGACATTTTTTCTGGCAAATATTCATATGCAATTGATATATGATTAATGAAATTTACACCTTATGTAATATCAAAAGTAACTGTTTTCATAAAATTGTTTAACATACCTTTCTAGCACCCGTGAACTAAATTTAGTGACATACTTCCTTAATGTTTTTAACTAGTATGTATAAAATATGAAATATTTTCTTAGAGTGTAATTTATTAATTTAGTTTGTTTAGTTTGTATTATTTATTCTTGTTATCACGAGAAAATGAAAAGCATAAAATAAATAGGTACTCAATTTGTAGTAGAACATGTAAAAAAAATAAAGGAAAATGCATTCGAATATTATTAAAAAAAGTTTAAAATACAAAGCATAATATTGTCATGATTGGTAATTCCTCCATTACTGTATATATATTTATATAGGTATCCATCATTCTTGTTGGAAATTCAGTACTTGTTTTATTTCAAAAAGTTTAAGAGTAGTTTATATGAAAATTTTATCTTAGGATATGTTTGTTATCGAAAGAATTTGTTCTCTGTATAATTAAGAAATGGGTAAATTGCAGAAAATCCCTCTATACTATACCATCAGTGTTTGCAGTAAACCTCACGAGAAATCGAAGAAAACCTCTCTTTATTATATCTGATGTTAACTCATTAGCTTTGTGGTTAGTGAGGGTGGACCACATGAGTTCCACATGATAATACTTGATCTAAATTAGTCAAAATGCCCTCATTAAACTTAACAGTAATCATCTAATCCTATGCTTTCTAAGCTAATGTGGCAAAATTGCTCAGTCTAGTGAGTGCTTTTTGGCAAATCTAGGTCAAGTAGACCCATTCTTACTGATAGCAAAGTCATGGAGTTGATCTGAAGCATTGAACATGGTTTTTTTTTTTTGGCTGATTTCCATCTAGCAATTTACTGCCACAAGGATAATACTTGGGGCAAAATTTACTATTTCAATTAAGTTGTTTTTAGTTGAACATTGATCATACTTATTACAAGGAAATGAGCCTCCACCACCAAAAGCCATATTCATGACCTAATTTTATATTATATTATATTTTATTTAGTTTTTTGCATTTATCTGTTATTATCAGCTTAAAGTGGATTATTATTACAATTACAGGTAGTAGTTTTTAGATATAGGTGTATATGGGCTATTTACAATTATATGCTAAACAAAACTGAATATCATCAATCGTCCTTTGTGTGGCTACATGGTCTGGAAGCATATTCTATAGGGAAAACATTTTTTTTGTTGATTGTAACTATTATGGTTTACTTTGATATAATTTATCTCTTATTTGGTAGAATTCACATGTTAACGGCTTTAGACTTTTATATGAACTTCAAAATGACTCCAAAATTTAAGCAATTTTGAACATGGTAAGTTCTTAATTTTAGTTAATGAGAGATGCAACCTGTTCCATCAGAAATTTGATACAACCTAACTTTTAGTCATTTGAAAGTGTTTAAAATCAGCCATCTAATATTGTGTCTTAATATGGAACCTAGAAAAGACTTTTTCCAAAATTGCCTAATATCACCATGAGTCGTCATAGATAATCACGTAAGTCTGTGCCATTACCCTTCGGGAATCCATATAGAAGTAGAATATTGGCAGCAAAAAAATAATATAACAGGTAATTGTAATGAACATTCATGAGTCTGATTTCAGCTTCAAACAATTTTTTCTGTATTAATCTTTCTTTTTTTTCCATTTTTCTTTTTTAATTGCAACCTCAAATTGAGTGAAGCTATTGTCGTATAAGCGATGAATCGTAGCATGCATGAAGGAAATGCTAGGTAGCTTATCATAAGAATCCCATTTAGGTATTTTAATATAATATTGCATCTACATTCTTTAAATATATGCAATGCAATAATGCTATAGAAATTATTTTCTCATGTATTCCTAGACTGGAAATTTATATGGACAACCAATCTTTGTAGCTACTTCAACATTTTATGTGTTGACTGATTTCATGTCATCTGAAAACTGCTAATAAAAGAAAGAAAATGACGCTATATGATGAATTATTACTTCACCATTGTAGCCAAGGAAGCTAATAACAATATGAAACATGCTTATCCCTTTTTCGTATTTACATCTCTGAGATTATAACATAGATTTGATATATTTGATCACCTTATTGCATTTAGGTATATTAACACATGTATAAGTGTCTTTTTGCATATTTAAGCTCAAAGATGAATTTTTTCTGCTCTTATTCTTCCTAAGTCATATTTAATTTTTATTAAATTCCTTGAAGAGAATCATCCAAAGAAACTTAATTTTCATTTAGGAGATTTTGAGTTTTACACTCTTTGTTATAGAGATTGATTATAAACTGCGATTTAAGAATATGCCTACTACATATGCAGGGTGCCTTAAATGTAAATATAATTGTTTCTTTTTAATAAATTTATTCTAATAATTATAGGAAAAGTAAGAATTTTATGTTCATCTTTCTATTAAGAGCTCAACTTTACCTATTTTTCATGGCAAAGATGGTATCTTTCCTTAGAACAACCCAGAAGGTTGCAAACAAAAATCAAGTTATTTTCTACATAATTCTTGGATCTATGAACTTTTAGATGAGGCTATGAGAACATAAGTATAATATAATTCTCTATAAATTTTAAAACTATCTTGCATTTCTTTATTATTTTCCTTGTTTTCCTTTTGGGAACCGCTGTTTCTAAATTTGAAAACTTTCTTTCATCTGTCTTGCATGATTAATTTTTTAAGATTTTTCCCACTCTGAACAGATCAGGATTAATTTGCTGGTGAACTAGATTTGTGTCTGGTCAAAAACTTTTTAAATCTTTTTGGGCAATAGTAGCCAGAGTTTATCTATTCGTTATTGAACATTTGTATCCACATTCGATATGGCCTATCATAATTTATATTTAATGTTTCAGGATATGATCGATGATGGATATGTTGTTCTTGATGTTCTATTGGATGGATGAGCTTTTTTAAGGACTCTGTTGTTCTTGATGTTCTGTTGGATGACGAGCTATTTGATTGATGACTCCTACATAGAACTGAATGAACTCTTATGTCATTTCTCACAGAAGCTTGTTTTGAGGTTATTACTCGAGTTTCTTGAACCTCATTTTAGATGGAATAGATTTTAAAACAATGTAATCCAATAACTGTATATTGGAATTGTATGATTGGTTGCTGATGAACTTTTATGGAAAATTATTTATCAGTTTGTGTGTGAGTTATTTCTATTAATGTTCTTTTACTAGCATTAAGCAATTCATTGTTGATCATTCTAAGTTTATGGAGGTTGTTCTCTGTTATTTCCTTGCTTAATTCAGCAACAATCATAACAATGCAATCAATTTCTTCAACAAGCAAGCAACAGCTGTTACATTTGCTCAGGAAACCACTGCTGAATTTGGGTCTTGGGTCTCAGCTTCAGGTTTCCCTTTCTTCTTTTCCTGAAGGAATTCAATGAGACCTCTGAATGCAGTTTCCTTGTCATCGCTGATCATCAGTTTCTCCGCTACTTGAGCCGGAGTTACCTCCACCTCCTCCATCAGCCCCTCGATCTCCCCAAACATCGGGTGATCATCATCGACATCATGGTAGTTCGAAGCCAGCACCCTAAACTCTGAAATCCCACAGTAACCCATATGAACATGCATGTCCATCCTGCCCGGCCTCAAGAGCGCAGGGTCAAGCCGATCCTTGTAATTCGTAGTGAAGACGATGATCCTCTCCTCCCCACAACTCGACCACAATCCATCGACAAAGTTCAACAGCCCTGAGAGAGTCACCTTCTCCTCCTGTCTGCGACCGTGCTGCTGCGTTCCATTGTCCTCCTGCCTCTGCTGCAGCTCCATAGAGCAATCGATATCCTCGACCACAAGTATGGACTTGTTCGCCGTCCCAACCAACAATCTTCTTAGCGTAGAATTCGAGCCCACTTCGGTGAGCTCCAAGTCGTAAATGTCAAATTTGAGGTAATTGGCCATGGCGGCAACCAGGCTAGATTTCCCCGTCCCCGGGGGCCCGTACAGCAAGTACCCGCGCTTCCACGCCTTGCCAATCTTCTTGTAGTACTCCTTCCTCTTGACGAACCTCGCCAAATCATCCATCACTTGTTGTTTGAGCTTCGAGTCCATCGCCAGCGTGTTGAATGTCGCTGGGTGGTGCAGGCTTATCGGCCTCCAGTAGTCGGCGTCGTTCATGTGGAGCTTGATCACCCGAGCTTCAGACGCGACAGCTCGCGATAACTCAAGAATGCGCGGCAAGTACTTAGTCATGACCATGTCTTTATACTTTTTGTGGAAGCTGAGCTCGAAGAATCGAGTTTCAGACGGCCCCATCCTCACAACACGCCGATTGTTGTTGTCGTGGGTGGCTGAGTACTGCTGGGGGTTCTCTCTGGTGCGCAACCGCCACTTGAATTGGGCACCATCGAAGATGTCGGTCATCTCCTCGCCGTCCTCAGGGGAAACTGTGATTTCCTTCTCATCGTCGCTGTGTTTACTAACCTTCAATCTCCTCATCGAGGAAGAGATTTTGGCGGCCAAGTAGGTGTTCACGGCTGCGTAGATTTTGTTCACGGAGAAGTGTTCAATTTCTTCGACGATTATGGTGTGTTGGGAGGAGAAACGGGTGCGAAGAGCGTGTGTAGCGTAGAAGAGGCAGCTTTGTACCTCGTAGGGGAGGAATTCGTTGCAGACAGAGCGAACCACCATCGCAGAGGCAGCGAGAGAGGCTGCGGTGGCGAGCACCCTTTTGGTGGATTGCATGGCTTTGTTGCTTGAATCCATTGCTGATGAGTGTTGCTTGCTTTTGGTATCCTTCAGTTGGGACCATTTTATAGAACAGAAAAGTTCTGAAATGTATGATACCAATTTAGACGCAGGAGAAGACTTGACTGATGCAATACAATTCCATGTAGTTTCCTGAGCACCAAGAGTCCTGAAGGAAAGTTCTTTCCAACTTGCAAAGAAACTTTCTTGGTCTTCGTTTCTCTCTCTTCAAGTGGTAGTAGGTGTGCGAGGACTTCTAACAATATACATGGAAGAGTAAATCCACAGAAGGCTCCATCCACAAATGATTCTGTGTGCATCTGTTCTTCATTTTCCATTTTGGAACACAGTTGTCAAAAGTCTTTGGAGTAGCTCAGGGGTTGTCAAGCTAGTTTCAAGTGTGGTTGCAAGGAAATTACTGAAAGATGCACTCTTCCACGAGATTAGAAACTAGAAGCTCTCAGGTTTTTGTTGCTTAGTGACGCCCTTGTATTATGTGGACGAGCTTTAAAGAGAATGAAAGCTCGAGGTAACAAGAAAAGAAAAGAAAAAAATTGGCCTACAGATCAAAGGTAAAATGATTCTTGCACAATCTTAGGTAAATTATGTTGTGCCTGCGACAACAACCTGATGAGGATCCCCTGAATCTCCAAGCACGAAGAACAATCCCAAACAGCACAAAAAACACCAAGAGAAAGCACACGCGCAAACAAACAATTTAACGAGGTTCGGCCTCAATGCCTATGTCCTCGGGGCAATCAAAAGAGAGGTTTTTACTTTGAAAGATTGATTACAATTACTAGCAGCCTCTCTCAAGTCTCAAGAGAGCTCCAGCAATACCAGCATTCAGATTTAAACCCTAGAAAATAGCCACAGCCTTTAAATACAAACAGGTTTTCAAACCTGTAATCGCAGCCCGCACTCGTTTGTCAGTCGACCGGGCGGTCGACCGACCCCTTCCACCGGTCGACCGGTTGGTCGACTGGGTGCCCAACAGAGAGTTGGGTACTTTCAGTCGGTCGACCGCCCAACTTGTGCACGTTGTGCATGTCGGTCGACCGCGCCGGTCGACCGAAGTTCTGATACTGCGGGCGGTCGACCGGGCCGGTCGACCGGCCAACCTGTTTCCTGCTGCTGCTGCTGTTCCCTTCGTCTTTTCGTCGTCGACTTCCTCGGCGATCACTCGACGACCTCTCGACGATCTTCTTCGACTACCTCAACAATAACCTCTCTCTTTCCAACAATTCTCCACCTCGGCTAAGATTCTTCCCAAAATCTGAGCCGATCTCCAACGAACCCCAGTCTATCACCTGGCGAAATCGACACACGATCTCGGCGAAATCGACACACGATCTCGGCTTGCGCGCACCGGACGAAATCGACACATAATCTCGGCTTGAAATCTTTAGCTCAGCTATCCACTGGAAAGCACCACACATGCCTTTCCTACACTTCACCTTAGGAGAACTTTCATACATGCCGATCACTAACATGGCTTCTACTCCGCAACTTCACAACCTCATGAAGACTTCCTAACGAGCCAACACTGACTCTCCAACTGACTAGCTCTATCTAGTCTACCTGTCTTCCACTGTCGGTCTAACCAAGTCTGCGTAGAGTACATCAAATACCATCATCGGTTTCAACTGGATGCACACCACTCCTTATGCAAGCTCATCATCTTCTCACAAGAAGATTAACCTGTTCATCGAGATCACAACACCTCACCACCGCGTGAAGTCCAACTGGCCACAACACTTCACCTCTACGTGAAACCTCTCAAACTCTACGTGGAGTTCCATCGGCCACAACTCTTCACCTCTACGTGAAGATCCACACAGTTTCTCGAGAACCCAAATAGCTTCATAAGAATTGCATCACCAAATGACTGCGCCTTTACGGCAGCCTACGTACCTTTACCCAAAAGGATCAAGCCAACTGTAGTTCATCAAATATGAGCTTCATCAAGCTCGAACACTGGTACCTTTATTTACAGCAGTGAACCTGTCAGACTGAGTCACATGAACCTCTTCCCGACCATCATGTAGAACAACGGCCTTCAATTTGAGCTTGTCGCGATCACAAGCGTGAGATTCATGCTTCTTTCCCCACACGCGTGGTTTCACCTTTGTTCCAATAGCTGCAAACAACTCGACATCCTCAGCAATGTCTTCAACCTGTTCAGCATCAACCTTGGCTTCATGATCTCCACCCGGTGTCACCTCCGGTAAAGTCTCCTCAAATGCCGAACCAACTGGAGATGATGGAGTAGAATCAACCTCCACCCGCTGCGATCCTTCCTTGGTCTCCGTCCTCTCCACCTGCTGAGAGACGATGGACTTCATCATTGAAGTCTCTCCAAAAGTGACATTCCTGATCATCACGATCTTCTTGTCTTCGGGGTCCCACAACTTGTAGTTGTTTTCCTTGATACCCAAATAGACAAACCTCTTTGCTCGCGGATTCACCTTGCCATTCTTGGCACTGAAGTAGGCCGGACTTTCAAACTCCCGCAGCACATCATGATCTTAAGCAGCTTTCCCAGACCAAATTTCTAATGGAGTTTTACCTCTTATCGCAGTCGATCTATTCATGAGATGGCTAGCATACTCAGTCGCCTCAGCTCAAAACGACCTGTCTAATCCTGCATTAGACAACAACTGTCGAACCTCCTCCAGCAAGGAACGGACTACATCTTTAGCCAACCCATCTGTACCTGTTGTGAAGTGAGTAGTAATACCTGTGTTCTGGCCAAATCGTAGGAATTGGTTCATGTCTTTTCCAACATTACCAATATGAAGCTCCTTTATCTTCCTACCTATCTGCCTCTCCATTCTTCCTCTCCGCTTCACCAACACATCTAGGGCTTCACCCCTTTGTCTCATGAGATATATCCAAACCTGCCTAGATGAACCATCAACAAAAGAGACAAAGTACTTGTGACCTCCAAGCGATGCCGTCTTAGCAGGTCCCCATACGCTCATGTGAACACAATCAAGAAGACCTTCATTGCAGTGAGTACTGGTGCTGAATCTCACCTTCTTCTTATCCAGAACGCTGTGTCCACCTTCCAACTTGCAGGTAGCAACACCTTCCAGCGATTCCATCTTTGCAGGAGCTCGCAAAGACTTTTCTTCTTCCTGTCCGACCTTTCCCTGCCAGACCTCCGGGCCACCATCATCTGAGGAACTCGAAGTCTCCTCCTGATCTGTAATCGTACTACCCTTCAAGTAGTAGAGGTTGCCTTGGCGGACGCCCTTCATCACCACCATCGAGCCCTTGATCATCCTGAGATCGCCATCTCGAACAGATATCACCATGCCCGATGCTTCCAAAGTTCCCACGGAGATTAGATTTCTCTTTAACTGAGGTACATACCTCACTCCCTTCAGCTCCCTTTCCATCCCATCAAACATCCTGATTCGGATTGTACCTACACCCTCCACGCTACATGGGTGATCATTTCCCATAACGACCGAACACCCCTCTAGCTTCTCAAAGCTGAAAAACTAGCCCCAATTAGGACACGCATGGTATGTTGTACCTGTATCCAGAATCCACTCATCTTTTCATGAGTTACCAATGATGGGAGAACTGACTGAAAACGAGAAACCTGACGAGTCCGAATCTGATCCATCTACCTGTGAACTACTCCTCTGAGTATTCGTCACCTTTGATAGATTTGCTTTAGCCTTCGACTCTTTCTTCTTCCCCTTGAACTTTGGACAGTCCACTTTCCAGTGCCCTATCTCTCTGTAGAAGGCACACTGGTTTCTTTTAAGATCCCTGAAACTCGGCCTGGACTTTGATCTTCCTCTAACCTCCTTGCCCTTCCTCGATGAACCCCTGCCTCTTACTTCCAGTGCCTTCGCCGATGAGCTTGACTGAGAAGGATGTCTCTCCTTCTTCCTCGTCTCATAACTTATCAGCGCAGACTACACCTCATGGTAGTCCGAAGTCTGCCTACCATTGATAAAGGTCAATGTGAATGTCTCATACTCCTCCTCTGGGAGTGAATTTAGGAAGATGATCGCCTTGTCCTCCTCTTCTACTATGACATCTACGTTCACCAAGTCTGTAAGAAGTTTCGTGTATCGGTTGATGTGCTCATTCACTGTGCTCCCCTTCTTCATCTGAAATCTGTACAGCTTATTCTTAAGCTGCAACCTGGACTCAACACTCTTCGTCAGGTATTTCTTCTTAAGGGTTTCCCACAGATGCTTCGCCGACGTCTCATGTTGTGCAAGATATTTTATGTCTTGCGACAAACATGAACGTATCAACCCACACGCCGACCTGTTCATCTTTGCCCACTCTTCATCAGTGGTTGTGCTCCTCTTCTTTTCCAATAGGAGTGTATCTTCGAGGTTCGATGCATTCAGGGCATCCATAACCTCACATCTCCACATCCCGAAATTATTTGTGCCATTAAACTTAACGACATCAATCATCGGATGAGGATTCATGGTCTTAACCGAAGCAATTTCTTCTGCCATCTAGATTACTTGATCCTCTATCTATGCGGAAGAACAACCAACTAGAAATAGCTCATTACTCAGATAAAAATTGAATTTTTACCTTTTTCCTGAAACCCTAAATTGAGTTTCTCACCGGATCTGCTCCACCACAGATTCCACGAGCCCTCCTTGCGTCCTCCTGAGATCGACACACGATCCCACGAACACCAATACCTCTGATCTGAAATCGACACACGATCTCTACCGAATCAGATCTCGAGCCCTCCGAATCTCCAGAAATCCCAAGCGAAACCTGGAAGCTCTGATACCATTTGTTGAGCTTGCCACAACAACCTGATGAGGATCCCCTGAATCTCCAAAGCACGAAGAACAATCCCAAACAGCACAAAAAACACCAAGAGAAAGCACACGCGCAAACAAACAATTTAACGAGGTTTGGCCTCAATGCCTACGTCCTCGGGGCAATAAAAAGAGAGGTTTTTTACTTTGGAAGATTGATTACAATTACTAGCAGCCTCTCTCAAGTCTCAAGAGAGCTCCAGCAATACCAGCATTCAGATTTAAACCCTAGAAAATAACCATAGCCTTTAAATACAAACAGGTTTTCAAACCTGCAATCGTAACCCGCACCCGCTTGTCGGTCGACCGGGCAGTCGACCGACCCCTTCCACCGGTCGACCGGTCGGTCGACTGGGTGCCCAACAGAGAGTTGGGTACTTTCAGTCGGTCGACCGGGCGGTCGACCGAGCTCCAACTTGTGCACGTTGTGCACGTCGGTCGACCGCGCCGGTCGACCGAAGTTCTGATATTGCGGGCGGTCGACCGGGCCGGTCGACCGACCAACCTGTTTCCTGCTGCTGCTGTTGTTTTCTACTGCTGTTCCCTTCGTCTTTTCGTCGTCGACTTCCTCGGCGATCACTCGACGACCCCTCGACGATCTTCTTCGACTTCCTTAGCAATAACCTCTCTCTTTCCAACAAATTATTTCAATGGTGCAGTAAAACAAGACATGGTAGTTGACAAAGAGCCCTCTCAGTGAAGCTAAATGAAGGGAAAAGATTCATGCTAATAATACCGTGTCTCAATCAAAAGAATAAAAACGGTAGATGTTCGAATGCTGCAGAAATTGCAATTCGATATCCCAAGATGAACATAACACTAGTTGCAATGACAACTATAGAAGAAAGAATTAGAGTTCCCCTTGTGCCAAGTAAAATACTTAAAAATATCTTAAATAAGGAAATGCATGGCAATATTGTTTTTCCTAGAGGGACATTGATTAGGATGATAATATGTTGTCTTTCCCTCTGTTTGATACTATAAATATTACTGTTTATATATTGAGACCGACTAATACTAGTCTAATTAGTGTTTAACTAAAGAAGAGAATTGAAAGATGATTTTGTAATTAAAGAATGTTCTATCAAAAGGAAAACCTCCTACCTGATTTTCACTGGCCTGATCAATTAGATCGGTTGATCTTGATTAGTTGTCAGAATTAACAGCTCTAATTACAGCAACATATATTCCAGAACCATGATTCCATATGACATTTCCTTTGTGGAACTCACAAGACATACATCATATCAAGCATGATGCAAGAAGCTAGTGGAGGGATTATGCAAAAAACAAACATATAATGCTCACATGATTCAGAAATGAGGGCAGAAAGTATATTTTCACATGTAAATTCTATGTTGGCAGAGATTCTTGCCATCGAAGTACCCACATAATTCATTATATGGAGGTATATGCCCTTGATATAACAATACAAATAATGAAAGGGCAAGATCATATTATCTCAAACTATGTTCAAAAAATGTGAATCCTGAATTTTGAAACAGAACTGAGATTTCCATGGGAGTCAACAAATCTGAGTCATACTAAAGCTTCTTTCATACAAGCATCATGGAGGCAACACTGCAGGAAAAATCCTCCCGAAACTTAGCTTTCGTGTCACTCGCTACACCATGACCAGGTGAGAATGGAAGTTGCTCTCACCATATAATTTCATATGAACAACATGCATCCTTTGTTACAAGTTCTTTGAACAAAATCGGAAACTGAATTATCTTCAAAATTACAAAATTCATTAAGCCAATCTGACCATGTTGTGATCTGCGTGCTGATCCCTATACGATCCGCATGCAAAAACAGGATTTTCAAAGATCTGGCTCTGTGCATATATATATCATGATCAATTGCATGTAAGTTCCAGTTTCATTGGTACGTGGCAAGGTTTGGTTGAGATAGTGATCCTGCGATATCCATCAGAATGCAAATCTTGCACCATTTTCCTGCAACTGCTTTAAAAGAGTGTCATCAGTGAATGACTCATTTTGACGTGAAATATCAGCACCAACTTTCACATCCAAAGTCATCAGATGCTTCTCTCAGGTAATTGTTGTGATCGGAGACAACAACCCTTAGAAGATCCAACCTGATCTCAATCACCAAGAACAATGAAAAACAAACTAGAAGAACAGCCAATCGCAAAAACCAGATCTAACGAGGTTCGGCCAACCTGCCTACGTCCTCGGGGCAATTCACGGAGAGAGTTTTCTTTATGGAAGATGGATTACAATAGCTCTGGATCTCTATCAACACAAGAGAGTCCGCAGCTATACTTTTTCTAGGCACTAAACCCTAGAAAATTACAACCAGGGCTTAAATACATAACTTCCCGAAACAACAGATTTCGCCCAAAACCCGACTGTCGGTCGACCGGCCGGTCGACCGACTCCCTCTTACGGTCGACCGAGCCGGTCGACCGAAACAAACAGAAAGTCGGGTTGCTTACAGAGACCCTCTTCGGTCGACCGGTCCGGTCGACCGAAGCAACCTGGGAGCAAACCTGTGCACTTCGTGCACGTCGGTCGACCGGTCCGGTCGACCGACCTCTGTCTTTTCTGCTGCTGCTTCTTTTTCCTGCCTGCTGTTCCGTCGCCTTTCGTCGTAGACTCCTTGGCAGTCTTCAACAGCACCTGGCATGACTTCACTTCCTCTACTGTACTCTCTCCTCCAACAATTCTCCACCTCGGTGAAGATTGTTAAATCTGAGCCGAACACCGACTCGAAAGCGGCTGCACCAATCTGGTTGCCTACGTACCCCTTGCCCAAGGGATCAAGCCATCCGTAGTTCATCCAAATGAGCTTCAACAAGCTTACTTCACCTGAAGGATCTGGAGCAAGTCTTTGCAGTGTGCAAACTTTACTCCCGACATCACCTTTGTAAGCATATCGGCCGGATTCTCCGAAGTATGAATCTTCAATAAATTGATGTCATCTTCCTCCAGAATCTCCCGAACAAAGTGATACCTGACATCGATGTGCTTCGTCCTTGCGTGGTAGACTTGGTTCCTTGCCAAATAAATGGCACTCATACTGTCACAGTGTATCTTCAAGATCTCCTGTTCCACTCCCAAGTCATCTAGCAATCCCTGAAGCCAAATCGCCTCCTTCATGGCCTCGGTCAAGGCCATATACTCTGCCTCTGTAGTCGACAATGCGACTGTGGACTGAAGTGTGGAGCGCCAACTCACCGGTGCCTGCGAGAATGTGAATACATACCCCGTCGTCGACCGGCGTTTGTCAAGATCACCTGCATAGTCCGAATCCACGTACCCTATGCATTCTTGCTTCCCAGTGTTGTCCTTCTCAAACACGAGGCCTACATCAACAGTACCCTTGATGTACCTCAGGATCCACTTCACTGCTTCCCAATGACCCTGACCTGGATCATGCATATATCTGCTAACCATGGAAACTGCCTGTGATAGATCCGGCCTTGTACACACCATTGCATACATCAAGCTTCCCACTGCATTGGCATATGGTACATGAGTCATATGCTCACGCTCCTGAACACTCCTTGGAGACATCTTCGCTGACAACTTGAAGTGCGGCGCCATTGGTGTACTTACAGTCTTTGTATCTTTCCCGATATTAAATCTCTGCAGTACCTTCTCCAGATAGCCCTTCTGAGTCAAGCTAATCCTGCCAGCTTCCCTGTCCCTTGTGATCTCCATACCCAATACTTTCCTTGCTTCCCCCAGGTCCTTCATCTCGAACTCAGACGATAAAGTCTTCTTCAGAGAATCAATTGCAGATCTTGACCTAGAAGCAATTAGCATATCATCTACGTAAAGTAGTAGATAGACATACTCACCAGATGGTAACTTGTTGTAATACACACATGGATCGAAGTGGCTTCGTGTGTACTTCTTCTTCCTGATGAAGCTGTCAAATCGCTTGTACCATTGTCTTGGAGACTGCTTCAAACCGTACAGTGATTTCTTCAGCTTGCATACCAACTCCTCTTTCCCTGCAGTTTTGTAACCTGTGGGCTGAGTCATGTAGATCTCCTCCTCAAGATCGCCGTGGAGAAAGGCGGTCTTCACATCAAGTTGGTCAAGGTCCAACTCGTTCTGTGCCACCAAGGCCATTAGGATCCGAATAGACGAGTGTTTTACAACTGGGGAGAACACCTCGTTGTAGTCGATCCCTTCTCTCTGTGCGTAGCCTTTAGCCACCAGCCTTGCCTTGTAGCGCACTTTGTCTTCTTGGAGTGATCCCTGCTTCTTAGCAAATACCCACTTACACCCTATGGCTTTCTTCCCCTTGGGCAACTTAGTCAGTTCCCATGTGTTGTTCTTATAAAGAGACTGCATCTCTTCATTCATGGCCCCTTTCCATAACTCCGCTTCTGAACTGATTTCAGCTTCCCTGAAAGTAGATGGAATGGCTTCTTCAACAACTGGAAGTGCATGTGCAATCACCATGTCTGTAGTGAGCCAGCCAGGTCTCCTAGTATTCCTCCTTGGTCTTCCAACTGCAGTGGGATCTGGAACTGTATCCATAACCTGTTCCTGATCCTCTTCAACAACCTCAGCATCTTCTTCTGCAACTTGATCACCTCCCTGTGTCACCTCAGGAATGATCCTCACAGATACTGAGTCTTCTAGAGATGGTGGATCTGCATCACTCTCCACCTGCTGCAATAGCTCCTTGGTCTTCTTAGTCTCCACCTGCTGAGAGACTGTAGGCTTCATCATCGAGGCCTCATCAAAAGTGACATCTCTGCTGATTATGAATTTGTTGTCCTGTTGGTCCCAGATCTTGAACCCCTTGGTTCCTTTCTTGAAGCCAACAAACACACCTTTCTTCGCTCTCGGATCCAATTTGTCTTCTTTTACGTGATAGTAGGCTGGACATCCAAATATCCTGAGCACATCATAATCTCCTGCAGCTTTACCCGACCAAGCTTCAAGGGGGGTCTTTCCCCCTATTGCAGACGACGGCAACCTATTGACGAGATGGCATGCATACCCCAAAGCTTCAGCCCAGAACTTCTTTGGTAATCCTGCATTTGACAATATGCACCGAACCTTCTCTAGCAAAGTTCGGTTCATTCTTTCAGCCACCCCATTCTGTTGCGGAGTTTCCCTTACTGTGAAGTGCCTCTCTATGCCCTCATCAAGACATAGCTTCTGGAAAGGGTCTGACTTGTACTCTCCTCCGTTGTCAGAACGAAGGACCTTGACTTTTCTTCCTGTACTCCTTTCCTGATTAACCTTCCACTTCACAAATAATTCTAGGACTTCATTCTTGTGTCGCATGGTGTACACCCAGCACCGCCTAGAATAATCATCGATAAACGACACAAAGTAATGGGTTCCCCCTATTGATGCAGTCTTTGTGGGTCCCCATACGTCCGTGTGAACATAATCAAGAATGCCTTCGGTGCAGTGTGAAGCTGTACCAAACTTCACCTTCGTCTTCTTGCCTATGATACAATGTTCACACAGATCCAGTTTGCAGGTCTCTGCACCTTTCAGCAGCCCTTTCCTCACAAGAGCTTGCATAGATTTCTCCCCTGCATGTCCCAGCCTCATGTGCCATAGCCGGTTAGATCTTCCTTCTGACTGGTCGAAGTTGCCACCTGGCCTGTCACTGTACTACCCTTCAAGTAATACAAATTGTTCCTGCGGTTGGCCTTCAACACCACCATTGAGCCCTTCGTCATTTTAAGAACACCTTCTTTAATAGACACTCCGAGCCCTAATGATTCCAAAACACCCACTGAGATCAAGTTCCTCTTCAGCTGAGGGACATATCTCACTTCCTTCAGCTCCCTTACCATCCCGTCGAACATCCTGATAGGAATTGTGCCTACACCCTCCATGATGCATGGATGATCATCGCCCATGACGACCGAACATCCCTCCAGCTTCTCAAGACTAGTAAACCAATCTCGATTAGGGCATACATGATATGTAGCACCTGTGTCCAGGATCCACTCGTTTTCCCCCGAGTAACCTACAACAGGAGTAGTAACTGAAAACGAGAATACCGAAGAATCTGAATCTGAATCCTCTGCCTGTGATTTACTGCTAGCAGCCTTTGTCACTCTTGCCAGATTTGCCTCAGATTTTGATTCCTTCTTCTTCCCCTTGTACTTTGGACAGTCAACTTTCCAGTGCCCAAACTCTTTGCAATACATGCACTGGTCTTTCTTAAGATCCCTTAAGCCCGGTCTTGACTTCGATCTTCCTCTCACCTCCTTGCCTTTCCTTGATGAGCTCCTGCCTCTTACCTCCAAAGCCTCTGCTGATGAACTAGATCTCCCAGAATGTTTCTCATTCTTCCTTTTCTCATAACTCATCAGTGCTGACGATATCTCATCATAGTCTAAGGTTTGCCTTCCATTTATGAATGTCATTGTAAATATCTCATACTCCTCCGGTGGAAGAGAGTTCAGGAGAATGACTGACTTGTCTTCCTCACTTATAATGGCATCCACATTTAGCAAATCCGTAAGAAGCTTTGTAAACCTGTTGAGGTGCTCATTTACTGTGCTTCCCCTCTGCATCCTGAACAAATACAGCTTGCTCTTAAGCTGCAGCCTTGACTCCACGCTCTTTGTCAGGTACTTCTTCTCGAGGGTATTCCACATATCCTTTGCTGACTTCTCATGTTGAATAGAATATTTGATATCTTGTGACAAACATGAGCGAATCAGGCCACATGCCGACCTGTTCATTTTTGCCCACTCATCATCAGTGGTAGTATCCTTCTTCTTCTCCAAAAGGAGCGTGTCCTCGAGGTTCTGTGCATTCAATGCATCCATAACCTCACACCTCCACATCCCGAAATTGTTAGTTCCATTGAACTAACAACTTCAATCCTGGAGTTGTTCATTGTTTTAACAGACTTAGATTCCTCTGCCATTGAGATCCTTTCCTTGACCCTCTAACTATGCGGAAGATCAAATACTTGCAAAATAGATCTATTTCTGAGATAAAAAAGTGATTTTTACCTCTACCTTGAAACCCTAGCTTGAGTTTCTCACCAGATCTATTCCACCCCTGATTCAACGAGCCCTCCCTGCGTCCACCTGAGATCGACACACGATCTCCTTGAACACCAATGCCTCTGACCTGAGATCGACACACGATCTCCACCTGATCAGATCTGGAGCCCTTCGAATCTTCAGAATATCCCAAGCGTAACCTGAAGCTCTGATACCACTTGTTGTGATCGGAGACAACAACCCTTAGAAGATCCAACCTGATCTCAATCACCAAGAACAATGAAAAACAAACTAGAAGAACAGCCAATCGCAAAAACCAGATCTAACGAGGTTCGGCCAACCTGCCTACGTCCTCGGGGCAATTCACGGAGAGAGTTTTCTTTATGGAAGATGGATTACAATAGCTCTGGATCTCTATCAACACAAGAGAGTCCGCAGCTATACTTTTTCTAGGCACTAAACCCTAGAAAATTACAACCAGGGCTTAAATACATAACTTCCCGAAACAACAGATTTCGCCCAAAACCCGACTGTCGGTCGACCGGCCGGTCGACCGACTCCCTCTTACGGTCGACCGAGCCGGTCGACCGAAACAAACAGAAAGTCGGGTTGCTTACAGAGACCCTCTTCGGTCGACCGGTCCGGTCGACCGAAGCAACCTGGGAGCAAACCTGTGCACTTCGTGCACGTCGGTCGACCGGTCCGGTCGACCGACCTCTGTCTTTTCTGCTGCTGCTTCTTTTTCCTGCCTGCTGTTCCGTCGCCTTTCGTCGTAGACTCCTTGGCAGTCTTCAACAGCACCTGGCATGACTTCACTTCCTCTACTGTACTCTCTCCTCCAATAGTAATCAACTTCAAACAGATGGAGTCACATCAGCTTGACTCCATTAAATATACGGAGGAGGAGCCGAGGTGGTGTTCATGCTTTTAATGGATATTGCTAAGGGCTGAGGCCCAAGGAAGACATAGAAGAGAAGTAAAAAAGATGAGAGAGGAGGAGAGTAGATGATGGTAACAAATAACTTTTATGCGTGAATTGCTTCTAATTAATCAATGAATGTAGAACTACAAAGTGCACAAAATTGAAGGCAGTACTGCATTGATAATGAGTTTTAAGTGCCCAGTGATGAAGCGACCACTAGGGTCCACTCAAAATATCAAGCCTGGTGGAAAAAGATATCATAAATTAAGTTCGTGATCATACTTAAGAACATGCATGAGTTCCTAGACAATGTGTCTACATTTTTTTTTTTTTTTTTAAAAATCTCTACTGAATGATCATCATTGGTTTGCAACCACTAGTCTGATTACAACTAATCCTTAATTTAATAAAAGGATTAAGAGAATACCAAGTTTGTTTATTCAGGACATATTCCACTAAAAAAGAATATATCCGTGACTGGAATAAAGGGTTGAGCAGGATATGTTAGTTTAGAAAACAAAAAAGATAAATCACATCAACAGTGAATAGAAGGACAATGTCCAGTTCATGTCTTGGTGAAATTATTCACACATCATCATGTGGGTACCGATCTTAAACCTATAACCACGTTCTCGTTGTGGCTGTTTGGATTCAAGAAAGCGGGCGGATGTGAGAAAGTGAGGAAGTGTCATTTTTCACTTTTACTGTCGACCAAACGCTGAAAAAAGAGAATGAGAAAACTTCTTTTTCTTTTCTGTTTTCTCTTTTACACAATCATTTCCCCATTTTCAGCATGCTATAGTTAATTTTGTGGTCATGTAAATCTCATTTGTAATGAGTTGTAACTCAAAACAATTAATTTTGTGGTCTTGTAAATCTCACTTGCATTCTAATTATAATCCAATTTTTTCATAATTAATTTTATTTTAATATTTTTTTACGGTCAATTTTATGTTCAAGTTTTCACTTCCACTTCCACATTACTAACCAAATATTGAAAATCACAATATTTTTTTCTACTTTTATTTCCCAGTTAGCAACTAAACACCGAAAAAGATACACACAAATTCTCATTTTTCAAAAGGAAAAAAAAATCTACTTCTCACTTTCTCACTTTCGCCCACTTTATTGAATTCAAACAGCCCCGTAATAGATTACATGTAGATTTTATTCCGACAGCTACAAACTAAGTCATGTGTTTGGTTTAACAACCCTGCAATTATAGTTCCAACTTTAGAAAATAAAGAGAAGCTTTTTGGTTTGATGCACGGTGGAGATGTATCGCGTATAAATCGGCAAAAAAGGTGATGTGGTCTTTTTTATATCTCAACTACTGTCATTGGAATTACAACCAATTTGATCATATTTCCTACTATAGAAAAAAGAAACCTAACATACAGCTCTAACGACTGTAGTCAGAGCTACATGTAATTTCAACTACATCAAAACAAACACTTGAGTTGTTCCTACCTGTTTGGTTAAGGGTGAAAGTGAGGAAGTGAGGAATTGAGGAAGTGGTAATAATTCTCTTTGGAACTTGGGAATTTGTTAGCAAGTTTTCCGGTGTTTGGATGTTGTTGAGAAGTGTAGTTTGGAAAATATTTTTTCTTTTCCGGTGTTTGGATTGTAATGTGAAAGTGGAAGTGAAAAAGTTGACCACAAAGTTGACCGTAAAATAATATTAGAATAAAAATTAATTTAAAAAAATAAAAAATGGACTGTAATTAGAATGCAAATGAGATTTACATGATCAAAAATTAACTGTTTTGTGCTACAACTTATTATAAATGAGATTTACATGACCACAAAATTAACTGTAGCACTCTAGAAGTGAGGAAATGATTGTGTAAAAGAGAAAAGAGAAAAGGAAAAGGAGTTTTCTTATTTTCCTTTTCAGGTGTTTAGATAGATAGGAAAGTGAGCAATTATACTTCCCCATTTCCTTACTTCCGTCCACTTCCTTGCAACCAAACAGCCCCGTAATTGTAGTTTCAGTTACAATCATCTGAGCAACCCTTATACCGTCATGCAACCTCTCTCGACATGTACGATCATTGCAAACCACTTTGATTTTTTATTTTCAGAAGTGGAATCCCGTTTGGCAAACTGCAGATATTTATTTTTAAGACGAAGTTCATTTTTTAGTTCTTTTCCCCTCTTTTAACATCGTTTGCTTTCTCTATAATTTAATCTCATGGCTTTAAATTTCTAGATGGAGCTGTCCAATATTAATTGCATTTCTAATATTATTAGTTTATAATCCCATTTTTTTCTTAAACGATGCTGAAGCAGATGAACTCGGGACAAAATCCTTTAGAGCAAGAGAATAGTGCCCTTGCTAGAAATTCTCCAACAGTTCAGTCAATTTCAATAAGAAAAAAGAATTGTATTGTTCGAATTAAAGGCTCACTCTCCTAATGCAATCTTTACTTTGCTTTTTTTTTTGTTGGGTGGCAAGTATTGGAAGCTTACAATGTTTAGCACTACAACAACTTGTGTCATTCTAGGAGGATTTGAGGCCGAAACTTTCTCATTCAAATACAACTCTATGACATCTGAATGTAAGATCTATCCTATTGAAGTTGCACTACATTATTTCAAGCAATTAAAACTAAAAAATCATATATGTTGAATACTTTTTATCCATTCATCATGTAGGCGCAAAATAGACGGTCGAAAATATCATATTGCTTAGATCTACCATTTTAGACATACAAATTCTCAATCCAACTATTTTATCATCATCTAAACACTTATAAACTCTCAACACCAATTTTATTAGATTTCAAATATTTTACACTATTAAACTTAACCAACTCACAATTTCGGCCGTCCATTTTGCACCTACTTGATGGATGGGCAAAAAATATTCACAATACATGTTTTTTTTTATTTTCAGTTACTTTAAATAATGTAGATTAACTTCAATAGAGTGGATCTTCTTGTTTTGACTTAGTTTATGTTTTGATCATGAATTATCATGTCTTAATTTATGTTTTAATGATAACAAATTATTTATTTTGTGTGTATTTGTGCTAACGTGTTTATGCAGTATCTCAGAAGAAACAATGATACTGACACACAAAATATGCAAGGTCTATACTTGGAGATAAAGGAAGACAAGAGCATTAATTGAAGACTTGTAAAAAAAATTTCTTTATCTTATATAATTTTGTTAAAAGCCATGATGAACACACACACACACACACACACACACAGCCTAGTCAACTTACCCTACAGATTAGTCAACTAATGAAATCAGATATTCTGATACTTGATTTTATAAAAACACAAACGAGACGACTAGTATCCCAGTCTAATCCACTAGTAGTTTTTAAACAGAAACTTGTGATATCAGACCAGTCGACTTTCCCTTCAGTCTAGTTGATTAATAGACTTAATAGAGACCAAAACTTCTATCTGAGAACACAGATTAGTCGACTAATATGCTCCTTCAAGTTGGCTAATCTTGCAGTTTATAGCTGTTAAACAATTTTGTATAATTTAAATATTTAAACTTTTTAATTGTTCCTAACAGCTATGTTTTCAAATTTCGAAACATTGATAATTGTCTATCAGTCATAATTTTAGCAATACATAGCGGGATACTTATCTCTCTTAAAAAAAATACTTTCTTGACTCAGATTTTGAAAATCCAGTCAAGAGCACAATAATCTCTCTTCTTTTGCCTTATTCTTCATTCAAGTGAGTTAACAGGCAGAAAGTCTGAGAGAAAACCTGTAAGCCATAGTTAGAATCATATTCACAACACATCAAGGCTTATAGGATCAGTGTATTTTATTACAAAGGAAAGGATCTCTCTGGTTTTGAGAGAGAATGTACAAATTGGCATAATCACTTCTCAATTGTCTGTACAGGTTTCATTTTGTAGGTTTTCAAAATCAGAAATAGTAGAAAATCTCAAGCATGATTGGCTTGGGAACTGGATGTAGGCTGGAGGATCGAACCAGGGTAAATCTCTGTGTTTGTGATTATCAGGTTTGATTTTCTTTACTGTGTTATATGAATTATTTTTTTTAAGTTATTTACATTTCTTATTAAGATTTTTTTAATACACTATACACTCCCTCCCCCTCTAATGTTAGTTTTGTCATGTTCAGGATCCTACAAAGAAGTCAAAAAATCCGACTTCTCCTAACCACAAAAGAAAAAGCGACTTATAATGACCTCATATTTTTCTCTTCTATTTTTTTCTCTCATATGATCTCTCCTACAATCTATCATTGTAACTGAATTTTTTATTTTCTTTGCATTTTTACCACGAACTTTTAACTAAACCTTCTCTCTCATACATTAGTTCTTATTCAAATTATTCATAATAAATTAGGTTGGATATAAATTTTTATTGATGAGCACTTAAGATTTTAAAATTATCAAACACTACAAACATTATGAATATCCTTTTTTAAAAGGCACTCTTAGGTAAGTCTTTATATATATAACAAGAGTTATCTATCAGCACTAGCAACACCAAATTAACACACCCTAAAAATGAAAAATGAAAAGACTTTTCTTTTTTCCAAGCCAAAACTAGAGTTATTTTACACAGGGTAAAAACCTTAAAAAGAAAGATAAGAAAGAAATCCTTAATTTTATTTTACACACCCAATTTTTTTATTGTACGAGTAGCACGTGCCAATAATCTGATAAGTTTTATACAAGACAAAGAAACATAGGAATACTGATGGTTAAAAGGAAAGAGAAAACAAGAAGAAACTGAAATTTAAAATCATAATCCAAGACATATTTGAATCGAGAATACTTTGGCACGCGAGGACAAAAAGAGTGAACAAAAAAGGCTAAAATAAAAACTGAGAGAGAAAACTGACATGTGTCAGTTTTCTTATGCTTTCTTAGGAAAGAGTGCTCGTGAACCCGGCGCTTGTCATTTTCCAAGCGTTTTCAGTTCAAAATGTGCTGAAATATTTTGCTGGCGTTTGCTGATGATTACATCATTTTCTCTTTTTCTTTGGTTATCAAACAAACAAGTTTGAGCTGTAACTGAGAACACTGATAATGGGCCTCACAAAAAATCCCATTTTCCAACAACTTTCTGCCAAACAAACTAATTAGAATCAGCTGATTCCAATTTCTTTTTGTGATTTTATTTTTGTGATTTCAGTTGCCGGACAACTAAGGAATTGAATTTGAGTTCTAGTTCCATCTAATTCCAGTTCCACCCCCTTGTTCAATCTTGCCAATTAGGCCCTAAGAGAATGTAATTGTTAAAGAATCAACATAATTTCAAAGTTAACTGGTATCTTGTATTGCCTTCAACTCCTCCACCATTAGCCTTTGAAGACCGCGCAATGATATTGATTTTAGCTTTCATCCTCTTTCAGCTAATTTTGTGTGTCATCAGCTTCTATCTTTTTAAGTGAATATTATGTCATCGTAATTTTCATCTCATACTCATCATCCAAAGTCACGATGTTTTATCTACAGGGAGTTTGCATGGTGGTCTATTAGGTTTAGGACAAGAAGAATATTATTATGTTAGAATTGGTTTACTTAAGAGTTTCTATTATTTTGGACTTTCTATATTTAACCATGTATCGTATAATCTTATTGCCTCATGAAAAACAATGCTATTCAGTTTCGAAGTTGATATATGTGGGAGAAGTAGGGGTGTGAACCGAAACGGGACTGGACGGGCCGGGCCCGTTTCATATCCGGCAGGCTGCGGCTCGGGCCGGCCCGGGCCCGATCTCTATATTTGAGACCCGGGTACAACCCGGGCAACCGACCGGATGGGCCGGTCCATACCCGGGTCCCTGCCCGGGTTTAAAAAATATTTTTTTTATATAAATTTTGAAAAGTTGTAAAAAAATCCGAAAAATTTTTAAAATTTTTTAAAAATTTTCAAAAAAATCTAATAAATACTCAAATGTGGACAAATTTGATACAAGTTATAAAATGCATATGTAAATTTTTTATTAACAATCCAATAAATTGGATAAATTGATACAAATAAAAAGATTAATATAAATAATTAAAGTATAACGATATAAATTGATAAAATTACACATGTATTATATAGATAGAAATTGATACAAATATAATTATACAAATACAAAGAATCTTCATTTCTTCACTCATCTTCTGGGAATCTTCAATGGTTTCATTTATTATTTTATTCTAACTTCTTGTCTCTGCATCGAGCCAATCCTTCCCGCAGATGCTCATTTTGGCCTAATATAGCCGTTTGGGAGGGGAGGGGTTGTAAAAAATGTTTTACAAATCCCCCCAAACCCGGCAACGGCTACTAAAGTATTTGTTGCCTGGGTCGGCTTGGGCACGGCCCGAGGGCGGCCTGGGTGCGGCCAGGCCGGGCCGGGCCGCGGGCCACTTAGGCCAAACTCGAGCATGCCTCGGGTTTGGGGACGTGCCCGGGACGGGTAGCGGCCCGGGTTGCCCGGGCCGGGCCTGGGCTAACCCGGGCCGATTCAGTGCGGGTCGACCGGGCCGGTTCAGTGCGGCTCGCAACCCTAGAGAGAACTGAGATAATTGCAAAAAATTTGGAGCCGGAGGTAGTGGCGGAGGGAGGGGGTCACGTGAACCCTTGGCTCCACTCAAATGCTCTCGGTAATTATACTTGTGTCTCTTTTTAATTTCTGCAGTTCAAGCTAAAAGATAATAAAAAGAAATAAATAAAATCCTAGAGACTTGCAACAATTTCAAGCTTTGCCAAGCCCAGTAGCCCTATGATTTCTAACGGGCTTTGAAGTTTGAAATTTAACTCTACTCGAGATCTCCTTGGTAAAAATTCGTGTAGGCTCGTTTAATGACTTAAATGAACCAAACATCAACAACAATTTAAGATCAGTGTAATAAATGAACAAACGTGAGCGTTATTGGAGTTGACTCAACTTGGTTCAATCTCTGCTCAATTGTGACTCGTATAGGCTAAGCTTGCCTCAATTCGAGCTCAACTCATAAAATGCTCAATAAACTGTTATAAGCTTGATTTATATGTTTTAATTAATTTAGTTGCTTTACTAAATGGTGTCGTCTAATATATCAATTCGGTCACAAGTCTAATATAATAATATCTTTTTTCTTAAAAAGGAAAGAAAATTAACATGGCTAATCCCTTAATCCCTAAATTCTTATTGTTCGTTCCTTATAAAATAAAATTTATATTATATTCGCATAAAACTATGAAATATATTTTCTAATATTTATTTAGATTAGTAGGTAGGTTCAAAAAGCTCGAAATTTGGTTCAGACTCATTGAGAGCACGCTTGAGCTCAATATAACAAATCAAGCTTGAAAATTTTAAAAATCATTTAAATAATTGAACAAGCACGGACGATTTGCTATTCCTTTTCTTTGCTCTATTCATCGGTCTTCCTCTTCGATCGACACTCAGGGCCCTCTCTGGTGTCTCAGCCGACCCCAATGACTTCTTGCGCGCCTCTTCGCTAAGAAGAATACCCACCGCATCATCAAATTTCAATGTTTCTATCCCACAGGACTTGCTTACCGCCATCACGAGACCATCTCAGGTCTCTGGTAGACTGGACAATAGAACCAGCATCCTAATTTCATTATCAAAATTGATACCAGATTTTAACTGGCTCGTTAGCGTGTTGAATTCATTGAGATGCTCAGCGACACTTCTGATGTCCGCTATCTTCAGATTGAACAACTTCTTCATCAAGAAAACCTTATTTGAAGTTAAGGGTTTCTCGTACATCTTTGAGAGGGCCGCCATTAAGTCTTGGATCGTCTTCTCCCGGGAGACATTGAATACAATCGTCGATGCCAGGGATAATCGGATCCCCCTAAGGCTTTTCGATCTAGAATATCTCACTCACTGTTGGGCATCTCCATCGGTTTTTGGGCCTTTCCATCGAAAGAAAGATAGAGATCTTTCTGGTACATGTAGTCTTCGATCTGCATCTTTCAGAATCTGAAGTTCGTGTCATTGAATTTTTCAATTCTGATTTTTTCTTCATTCATCATTATGAACCTTGCTCTAATACTAGTTGTTGGGATCGATAACAACGCAGAAGAAGAAAAGAGAAAGAATCACAGATCAATCAAAAACACCAGAAATTACATGAAAAACTCAAATCGGGAAAAACCACAGAGCCGCAAACAAATCCACTGTTTGTCAGAGAGATTACAGAGGAGAAGAAGAGAATCCTCACAGTGACTCTGTACAATGGCACTCACAATTTCATAATCTATTGATGCTTCTATCTTTATTAACCCTAATGACGGTGCATTCCCTTTTATAGGAAAAAAAATAAGGTTACAAGTTATGAGATCTTTATACTACCCTTGATGAGTTTCTCAAGTTTCGCTGGCAAAGAAGCTTCCAGGCTGGACTGGGCCGCTTTTAGACTGGGTCGCTTCCAGGCTGGATTGGGCCGTTTCCAGGCTGGACCGTTTTCAGTCTTGACTGGGCTGCTTCTAGGCTGGACCGCTTCCACTAAGCACATCGAGTAAGCTACTCTGCTCTGTCGCTATGGAGTGTTCCTCCGACTAGGTGCTTCGGAGTGGACTTTCGCTCCGGAGACTAAACCATTCCAGAGGGAATCGCTTCGAAGACTTCACCGATCCGGATGCCCCTTTTCACTCCGATCTTACTGTCAACTGAAACTTCAAACTCGTCCCAATGTTGTGACCCAGAGTCATCCAAAGTCATGGCCCGGAGTGCTTCGATCTCGCTCCGAGATTTCAATGCCCACAGTGACGATCCGTGAAGCCAATAATTAGGCTCAACAATATAATAATCCAACAAATCTCTCTCTCTCTCTCTCTCTCAAGTTCTAGCCTCACTCATTTTCTCAAAAAAATTCGTCTGGAGGCTGAGAGTTTATTCTTTCCCTTAGAAAGAAAATTATTATTGCTATTGTTGATGTCATTTACAATATTTATATTGTTGAATGTCACTTTGTATTTGCATATAATTACTTTTAAATATTGAAAGTATATTTTTTTTAAAAAGAAGTAAGAAAGTAACCCTCTTTTTCAACATCCCTGGCGGGAGTCATGGAAAACCCTTTCCTAGCTCTTCTTGTGTTATGCCTCCACGTTCTTCTCAAAGGGAAACACATCACGTAACTGGAGTTTACAAGACGGGAATTAGCTCTTTGCAAACTAGAGTTTCCATAATTTATACCTCCAGTTTAAAAATGACTCAATTTATCTAAAATCTATTCCGAAAACAAACCGTGAATCATTTGTCACAGGAGTGAGTATAATATACCACTAGTGTATATACATATACAACAGAAGCATAATATAGGGCCTGTTTGTTTCGTTGCAAAACGTCGCAAGTCGTAAGTCGTAAAATGAGAATGGAAAAAGTGAACTGTAGCAGAGAAAATATATTATGTTTTACGGTGTTTGGTTGATAAAGTGAAGTGTAAATGGAAAAGTATATTGTGTTTTACGGTGTTTGGTTGATAAAGTGAAAGTGTAAATGATAAAGTATATTGTGTTTTACGATGTTTGGTTGGTAATGTAAAAGTGTAAGTGAAAAAGTTGACCACAAAATTAACTGTGGCAGTGATTTAAATATTATAAATATTATTAAATTAAATCTACTATTGCAAGTTAAATTATATTAATAAATTGGAGATAAAAAATTAATAATCTTAATATTTTATTTATAACAATAATATTAATAAAATATTAGTATAAATAGTAAAATATTACTAAAATATTAACTAAATAAATAATATAAAATTTTAAGAAAATCTAAAGAACATTAATAAAATTTTAAGAATACTAATAAAATATAAATATTAAAAAATCTTACAAAAACAATAAAATATAGTTATAATATTATAATATTAAAAATACTTGAAAATTATTATAATATAAATTTTATTATAATATTAAAAAATCTTACAAAAATAATAAACTATAGTTATAATATTATAATATTAAAAATACTTGAAAATTATTATAATATTATTGTAATATTATAGAAATATAAAATTAACAAAGTAAAATATAATTATTATTTAATAATAAATTATCATTATAGTATTATTATACTGAATTATTATTACAATATTAACATAATAAAATATTAATATAATAATAAAATATATTATGATATTAATAAAGTAATTTTTATATTAAAAAATAAATAATTAAATATATAATAATTTTATATTAAAGTATAATATTGTTATATTAATAAAATATTAACTCTAAATAAATAATAAAAAATGGAATAAGTATTAATAAAATAATAAAGTATTAAATAAAATATTAAATTAAAATAGTAAAATATTAAATATTAAAACAAAATTAAAAACAATAAAAAATTAAAGATAAAAAATATAAAATAATTAAATAATTAAATAAGAAATTGAACACTATTTAAAATATTAAATATTTAATAATATTAAATTATATATTGATTATCAAGTAACTGTTTTGAACTACAAGTGAGAGTTACATGACCACAAAATTAACTGTAGCAACTGTAAGTGAGAAAATATGAGTGTAAAAGTGATATTTACATGACCACAAATTTAACTGTAGCAACTGCAAATGGGAAAAGAAGAGTTGCATTTTACAACTTATTTTTCAGCGAAACAAACAACGGAAAATGGAAAAGAAGTTTTACGATTTGTGTTTTGCGACGTTTTGCGGCGAAACAAACACGCCCATAGTCGGAATAAGATGAGGATATTGCAAGATAGCTGCCCGCGAGATTGACTGGGACTCCATCGATATGATTTGATTTGATTTGATTATGAGCTTGGCATCCAATAACTTGAGGATGCCTGCAACCCATGCTTCCCTTGTCCTCTGAACCCCAAAACTAGTAATATTTTCAAGATCAACGAGATCATGTAAAAAATTTGCAGTATATTCAAAGCCCAAGAAGAAGACAATACATATGTTTTGCTTACAGCTTTACGCGCAGGAAACAGCCAACTAGCTTCACTGGCAATAGCTTCATCTTCACGTGAGCTGGTGCCCCTTCCCAAATTTCCCCCCTCTTCCCCTCTATAAAGCAACCAAATTGTTGTACATTACCCTACTACGGCTGCTACGGGTGCACATTTTCATGGCAATAATGGGTTTCACCAGGCTCTCGCCTTATCTCCTAGTTCTCACTATCTCGCTCCTCTCCTCCCCCGCTCAAACCCTAGGGACCTGTGGCACCTGCTCTCCCTCCGTGGGCCCGGTTCCCCTCCCGCCGGTTACCGTCCCACCGGTCATCGAAAAACCGCCCGTTACCCTCCCTCCCGTCATCGAGAAGCCACCCGTTACCGTCCCCCGGTCACCGTCCCCCCGATAAAACTTCCCATTACCCTCCCTCCCGTCATCGAGATACCGCCGATCACCGTCCCGGTCATCACCCCACCGTCGACCAAAACACCGCCATGCTCTCCGCCAAAGCCCAAGCCCTGCCCGCCGACTCCGACGGCGCCCACATCCTGCCCTATTGACACAATCAAACTCGGTGCTTGCCTAGACGTGCTCGGTGCCGTGGTGCACGTTGGCGACCCCGCGGTCCAGTGCTGCCCGTTGATTTCAGGGATTACGTCCGTCCAGGCCGCCGCATGCTTGTGCACCACTATCAAGGTGAAGGCGCTCGGGATGAATGTCTTCCTCCCGATTGCGCTAGAACTGCTGTTGACCTGCGGCAAGTCCCCCTCCGGGCTACAAATGCGTATAGTTGAGTATTCTGAAGTTATACTCTGAGTTAAAAGTAATACTTTTATATTCTAACAAACTGAATAGAGCTAGTCACCACTCTCTTTGCAACTCACATGTAGCGTAGAATACTATTTGGAAAAGGAAAACTCTCCCCCTCCCTTTTTTTTTGCCTTACTATTGTTAGATTCCCTTTTGCCTAACTGATACATGGTGTTGATTGTCATTGCTGCAGGTCTCCTCATTGCTATAAAAGGAGTTCAGATTTGTTGATGGTTGATCATATGAGACATGAGAGGATGTCCAATTATTTATTTATGAAGATTTATTTTCATTTTTATTTTTTCTTCCGCTTTTAGTTATTGCTCATTTGTGATGGCTTGGGACAGTTTACCCTAGCCGTCGTGTACCTGTTGTTTGAATGACTGTATTGTTGCGCTGTTTGTTTCTAAATTCTGTGTTCTTGTGTTTTAGATCATTGGTTTCTTTCAACAACTGGCAGTTCTTTCAGAACAAAAAAAGACAACTGACAGAACCTTAATTACTGCAATATATTGCAGAGTTTTTTTTTTTTTTTTTTTGGCTTGATTATAACAAAGATAAAAGAAAGATATAAGAAATCAGTGACATGAGGATGTATTCAAATCCAACTCCATGAGAGACAGGAATTAGCTTATTCACATTTGTTTTCCAATAAAAAGGAAATAATTCCTTTATTTACGTTCAGGAAGACGTTTATTTCCAATTAACACGAGTATAAATAGAATATGATTTAGAAATGAAAACTGCAAGCGTCATTGCAGTACAGTGACGTGGACAAAGAACGAATATTGTGAATATAGATGGAATATGAGTGGTATTTGGACAAAGGAACATAAATATTAATGCAAAACAGGCATCTAAAAAATGAGAAAAAAAAGTACATTTTTTTTAATAAGATAGTGCTTAGGGGTGAGCAGAGTTCGGTTATAACCGAAATAACCGACCAAAAACCGAAACCCGAACCCGAACCGAACCGAACCGCTCTAGTTCGGTTCGGTTTCGGTTTTGTGTTTCAAAAACCGAACTCGACCGAACCGAACCGAATCTCTCACCCTATATATCACCCTACCCATTTCAATTTAGTGAATCATATAGTTCATAAAAAAAATTAGCGAAAACTTATCTCATTACTTCTAGCATTACCATCTTTTTTATATTGAATATGTGAAAGTTACGTTAAATACACCATCACAATTAAGAATAATATTTATATTAATATAGTTCTTTTTTTTTCATTCTTGCCATTAAAAGTTAGTAATAATTATGTGAGTTTTGATATAGGAGCCCAAATATAGTGTAAAAGTTTTAGAATATGAAATTTTAATTCACATTAAGGTTAGGGTCTTTTTCTTATTTTTAATTTGGGTATTGAATATTTGAGATTAGAATATTAAAAGTTGATAATATAATGGTGGTTAAAAAATGTAAGAAATGATGGAAAAATATTGGCCTAACCGAAAAAACCGAAAAACCGAACCGAACTTAGTCAGTTCGGTTCGGTTCGGTTACTAAGTCTAATCGGTTCGGTTCGGTTTTGCAAAAATTAGCAAAAACCGAACCGAACCGACCGATGCTCACCCCTAATAGTGCTGATGGCACTCCAAATAAAAAGAAAGTGTTCTGTAATTCTCAAAATAAAATACATAAAAACTATATATTTTAGCAACAAAATCACTATCTCAGCTCATGAAAGAATTGTAAGTATTCATGTGTTATGAATGACATTTTTAATTTCGCACCGGGCTATATTATTAATGCATATGATATTTTTTTTCATCCCTTAATATGGGCAATTCAAAGAATATACGAATAATAGTTAAAACTTTTCCTTACGATAAAATTTGTCTTTTAGTAGAAAAAAGAGATAAGCTTAAGATATTGGAGGATATTTGATGTGTTGGAGTGAAACACCAAATTAGTTAATTTCTCACCACCGAGTATAATCAGAATATCCAAATCTTAATAAAAAAGAGAGAGAATTTGAAAGAAGCTTAGTAAATTTCAACAATTTCTCTGTGTCTAAATTCAAGAGATCAAGCAATAGACGAGAATTATGACAATTATATATGAGTAATAGCAACGATAAGGAAAGAGATAATTAACTTTCTTTTTATTTGTCTCATTCTTCCACATCCTCAAGATTTTGTCAACCATTAGAGAGAGAGATCTTGTTGTAACTCATTCTGCACTCAAAATAGAATCAGATGAAACTCTGGCCGACTTCACCATTCGGACTGTTCACCACGTTCCATTGTTCTTCATAGACACCAATTCCATCATTTAATAGACAAAAGATATATTTCTTAAAAAGAAAATGAGAATCAATCGTAACTGTCAATCTTTCGTGAGGGCACCCACGTATCGCCACTCTACCAAGTTGTAGCCACTAGATAATTATCAAAAATATATATATGTTTATATCATTTATGTAATTATTTTCGGTGGGTGGAATGATAGAATTATACCAAAATTTATTTAGAAAAGGATAGTCTTGTTATCATAGAATCCAATATTTCAGCAGTCAATTGCATCAATTATTTTGGTTATTGTATCAAGAGAAATCTCGGTATTAATACCAATATCGGTCAATGATTTTTTTATCAATATTGGCCGTCAGTAAATATCATGTCAGTAATATCAATCCCAGTATTAGATATTATATATCGGATACCACAAACCCCGTGTGATATTACCGATATATATTAGAATTGCCTAATTTTTAAAATCATGATTAAGATTCAAGAGCATTAATTTTAAAATATTGGCTCGAAGATTGTGCTAGAGTCTAATCTTACTGTTTCAAAATTTTCACTTTTGAGATATATCGCGTATCACATAATTTTATCATTTGTGAGTAGTGAGTTTTGGAGAAAAACAACTATTACTATTTCCTGAAAGAGTACTTCTGACACTCATTGAACTCATTAGGCAGAGAAGAGCTCAATATTCTAACATCTGTATTTGTCTTTAATGTATTCTTTCTCTGTAACATTCTCTTGCTAAATCAAGTTAGGCTTAATTTCAGAATGTTGGGAATACTGCCGGAGGGAGAGAGGGTAAAAATCAAATTGGTAGGGTCTTTTTTAATCCAAAATGGCAGCAACAATAATAGAAGACTGGAGCAGAGAATCGCTGTCGACAAGTCTGGACATTATCGACAGCTGATACTTAAATACGCAGATACAGAGAGTGGAGTTATACAGACTGTCGACAGCCCTGTCGATAGCTGTGGCTCAGTATATCGACAGGCCCCTCATGGCTATTGACAGCGGCAACCCGAGAGTTGAATGTTGTGCAGTCTGTCGACAAGCCCTCCTAGTTGTCTACAAACACGTGTTCTGAGCAATTTTCAAGTCGGATTTTGAGTTCGTTTCTTATCCGAATTCAGAGCTTTTGGTTTTTTTTCCTTCGTGAGCTCTCTGTCATATAAAGATGGGTGTTGTCCCCATTAATTGTAACATGAATTTGATTGATTTGAATAAGATCTATCTCCCTTTCTGTCCCGAGGAAGTAGACAATTGCCGAACCTCATTAAATCTGTGTTTTCTTACTTTCTTTCTCGTTTATTTGTTCTTCTTGTGTTCGTGATTATTCGGCGACAAAAATTTTTGTGCTTGCATTAGACCTCTGGCAGTATTCCCAGCACAGAAAACCCTTCTAAACTACTCTGGAAAGTCCAAAACCATTCTCTATTTTATTATTCATCACTAAATTCCGCTAAAGCTTAAAGTTGTTATCACATTCATATTTTTCGGTCCTTTTTTTGTACATGTGACATTTTATGACGCTGAAAATAAATTCTTCTGAAACCCTTTTCTTCTACCTTTGCAAGGATGAGTAATATGTTGTTCATCCATCCATTGCATTTTATTTTACAATATTTGGGAATAAAAGAGGAGAATTTTTGAATAAATCTATTGGTGTAATAATAGCTATGGGTTTTTCCCTCCTTGTTTAATTTTGGTTTAATGATCTTACATTAGAAAAACTAGTAATTTTTGTTAATATGAAAAATCAAAAGATTCGGATTTTTTTCAAGAAATTCAAGCCAAAAAATTGAAAAAAAAACCAAACTTTATGCTTCAAGTACCGTCACTTTGATCTGATTCTCCCATTAGAAACTTTTGAAGATATGCAATCATCAAAATTTCACCTCAAATGTTAGCATCTCTCACTAGATGCTTTGGATTTGAGATAGAATGAGGACGGGCGATTTAATTAAAGGGCAATTAAGTTTTTTTGACTCATAATTAACATCTTAACTAACTTTTAAACCTCAAGAGCTACAAATGAAACGTCAGGAATGCTTAATGATAATTACAAATAGAGGGAGAACTTTTTATTTTATTAATTAGCTCAGAAGGCTGTGCTGAAATTAAGCCATCAAGTTAATAACTTAATGCAGCCTACCTCAAACGTACCTTGGAATTTTGATCATTAGTTCTTTGGAATTTCATATAAGAGTTGCCCGCATTTTTTTATACAAAATGTTATATTTGTTTCCTTTTTTTTCCCCAAGTAAATGCATCTTCTTGCAGGACAAAAGGACACCAACAAAATTTTCTTACCCCCCTCATGGATAACGTGTTGCAATCACTACGACAAGAAAGGGGTTTCAAGTCGGTTTAAAACCGACGTGAAAATGAAACAACGTATTGATGTTTATAAGGCAGACGTTGTAAGTTTGGAGAAAAGTTGTCGGTTTTAAATCGACTTGAAAAAACCTTATTTTATTTAAAACAAAATAATAAAACAACAACCACTACGGTTTTAAACCGAAGTGAAAAATCTTATTTTTTTAAAAAAATAATAAAACACGAGCTCTACCACCGAGCACCACCACGAGCTCCACCACCGAGCTCCCGCCACCGAGCTCCAGTCACCCTCCAGTTAGAGCTTGTCGTTGCTATGCTCGGAACAGAGTTCCTGCTGCAACCCACCTCTATCGCTGTGGAGGCATTTGAGAGGAAGAGATAAGATCATGGACGCACTAGAGGTCGTGGAGGATGAGAAGGAGAGATGTGAGAGAGAGAGAGAGAGAGATGAGCTCTGAGGAGGGGAAGTTGAGAGGGAGAATTTGGGAGGGCGGGATTTTTACCTTTCTAATTTTTTTGAGAATACATGTCGGTTAAATTTAAAACCAACGTGTTAAATGTTTTTCTATTTTTATTTTTTTGAGTTTCTACAACGGTTCGTTGGAGAACTGACGTCGTAAATTTTTATGAAATTTTATTTTTTGAGTTTCTACGCCGGTTCTTTGGAGAACCGACGTCGTAAGTTTTTGTACATATTACAAAACTGCAACCGTCTCCAATTTTTGAGTTTCCATGTCGGTTCCGGTTCTTCAAAGAACCGACGTCGCAACATTTTCAACAAATTACAAAAATGACACCGCCTCTATTGTCTCTGTTTCACGTCCTTGTGTTGCTGAAACCGATATCAAATAGTGCGACCTGAAAACCTAATTCTGCACCAGTGAACAAGCAAGAAACACCACGTCACAACACATTCATCCCCGAGCGGACGTCCTGACAGATACCATGCAAACCTAACCCATCACGTCCGAGAAGATCAAGGAGTGGCTGTTTTTGCTTCCTCACCAACAGTTTGGAGGCCATGTCTCGAATTTCACCTGGCACCTTCGGCATTGGGCACATGTATACCTGCTGACTAGAATACTGCAGAGATCACACTTATCCTGGAAACAGCAATGTCTGACAAAGTCAATGACTTCCGGCCAATTAGTGTCTGCATGTGACAATGGAAATCATTGCTGGTATGAAGGATACGACAGTTGTGTCTCCTGTCCCTTGTTTTTCCTTTAGGGTCTGTTTGATGGAGAAAATGAGAGGAGAAGAAACTGATATATGCCAGATTTTCGATGGAAAGTATTGGATTTGAAAGCACGAGCTTTTTCTCCACCCAAGGTGGTGTTTGTCTGGGTTGAAAGAGAAAAAAGCTCCCATGGGAGCTTCTCTTTTAATTCTTTATTATTGTTTAGATGGTTATAGCTCTGCAATCAATGGAACTGATCTTAAAAAATAATAATAATAACAAATAAATATGTTAGAATTCTTAGTGTTTTTTTTTTTTTTGACTTATTTGAGAGGAAATCTGATACGAGCAAGATCGCATGTGATACTCTTTTCTAAACTTTTTTCTTATCCAACCACACAAATATTGAAAGAGATGATATGACCCGCCAAAACCCTTTTCCGTACCTTGTTGCTACGTGGGATTCAAGGAAGTGAGTGGAAGTGAGGAAGTGTCATTTCCCACTTCCGATGTCCATCCAAATATTGAAAAAAAAAATTGAGAAAACCTCTTTTCCTTTCTCTTTTTCCTTTTATATAAAATTTTCTTACTTTCAGAGTGGTATAGCTAATTTTGTGGTCATGTAAATTTCATTTGTAATAAGTTGTACCTCAAAACAGTTAATTTTGTTTTATGTAAATCTCACTTGAATTCCAATTATAGTCCAATTTTTTTCATAATTAATTTTTATTTTAATATTATTTTACGATCAACTTTGTGATCAACTTTTCCACTTCCGCTTCTATATTACTAACCAAATACCAAAAAACACAATATAATTTTTTACTTTAACTTCTCAACTACCAACCAAATACCGAAAAAGATACATACAAATTCTCATATTCCAAAAGAAAAAAAAAAGAAAAGAAAACCTACTTCTCACTTTCTCACTTCCGTCCACTTCCTTGAATCCAAACTGCCCCAACAAACCGGTCTTGAAACAAAGTTTGTATCAGGCCGATATCACAGATTTTATCTTGCTAGTAGCCAGTGGCGGACGCAGGTGGGGGCGAGCGTATGCGGTCGCCCCCACTGGAGTTGGGTTAACTAAGCAAAAAATCTAACTTGGATCATTTCTCCTGATCTCCACAAAAAAAAAACCCTCTAGTTTCTCCTAATGACAGATTCTCAGTCTCTCCTCTGGGGATTGAGAACTCTCACAACCTCTCTGCAATGAAGTTTATCAAGAATTCACTGTGTAATAGAATGGGTGATGAGTTGATGAATGATTGCTTGGTGACATATATTGAAAAAGACATATTTGACAACATTGACAATGAATCAATCATTCAACGATTTCAGAATATGGCTCCTCGAAGGGGAGCATTAAAATTTAGAGTGAGATATGTTGTCTTGAATGGGAGCCCCTCTATTTTTTTGTAATATCAAAACTTGGAATATGTTGTTTGATTTTTATAAATTTTCAATTTTAGTTCAAAATGTTTTCGCCCCCACTTAGTGAAAATTCTGCGTACGCCACTGCTAGTAGCGCAGAAGCTTTGGCATCCCGTCGTCCGTGGGAAAAATCAAAAAAACACAACACAGGAAAAGTCGCTTAGATTAATTTCTATTAAATCAGGATCCAGTGGAATCTAGCATACGCTATTAATTTTTTCCAAGGTATTCAAATGAAAAGGCCAACGTCTGCTACACATTTTGATGAATAAACGGATTAAGGCAAGGAGACCCTCTGCAAGGATTCTGACTGTGAGGGCCCATTCATCCTCGCACGCGTGTGACATTGGGTGTCTTCATGCGCTCTTTAACTAGCAAAAAGAAAAAAAAAAAAAAAGCGTGTGTCTGATGCCAACATGTTGAAACTATTCTTCTCATGAATTTATCAATCTTTCTCTTCCGAATGACACACTTGAAATCCATTGAGATTCATCACCAATGGCTCTAAGACATGCTTGAACTCAATTGAGATTCATTATGAGCACTATAACATTTCAATGTATCCATATATATATATATATATATATATATATATATATATATATATATATATATATGGAAAAGTGTTCCTAGTAGGTCTTCTTAGATTGTAATCTAAGGAGGCGGTTTAAAACTCTAACATCCTGATTTTTTTTTCACGTTCCTACCGCACATTATCATATTCATATTTTAAGATGTATACATATAAAAAAATCATGTGATTTAAAGTTTGTTTACTCTAATTTCTTTGGGTTCAAACATTAACGGTTTTTAAACAGTAGAACAAAATGGAACGATTAGATCAATGAGTAAATGAACTACAAATCACTTGATTTTTTATATGTGTACATCTTAAAATATGAAGATGATAATGTACGGTCGGATCGTGAAAAAATATTTGGATGTTAGAGTTTTAAGCCGCCTCCTTAGATTACAATCTAAAGAGACCTACTAGGAACACTTTATATATATATATATATATATATATATATATATATATTCCGAGTATTTTCTATCATTGATAGAATATGACACTAAAAATAAGATTTCATCATTCCTGCTGTCAAAATTGTGACTCACGACAAGTGACATCTTAACTCCATGCTATCAAAACAAGAAATCTCTTTTAACGCTTTTAGAGAAAACTAAAGTAGCTTCATGCATGCAAGATTTGGATTCTAAACTTCATGCAGATTTCACTACCGTAGTCATCCATTGTAAAGAGATTTTACTACTGTAGTTCCGACATATGCGTTAAACGCTAGGCTGGACGCAAACCCCTTCTTCTCAACATTCGTTTTTGATGCCATCCAATAATTGTAGAGAGAGTCGCATTCCATTCACAAGGATATGAATCATAAATGGATCAGTCTGATGAAAACATGACAGTATAGAGGCAGGGGAAGGGAGTGCCAGCCTGCTCACTTTTGTTCCATCTCCTTCTCACCAATCTCGCAGTTTTTGTGCAGTTGAGCTCACATGCATGGTCTCTCACACTCTGCCATTGGTTAAAATGTGAGACGAGTGAAATTAGATTATGAGAAGTTTCAGGCTTGAGTTTCAATTAAAGAGAAGAGAAGAGAAGAGAAGAGGTTTAAAAGATCGGCGAACTAAGCTCCTCTTCAATAAATATTGAATGGAACATGATAAACAACTATCAAATAACTTAGATCATTATTTTTTCAGACTATAATTTTCAAATTCAAATTAGGTGAAATCAAAAAATGAAATATGTTTTAGTATTTTCTTAATAAACTCTTTGATGATTATAAATAAAGTTGGTGAAGTGAACAATGGGTGAATAAATTAACTTCAATTTTTTAATTTGTTCAGAAAAACGAAGAAAACTTCATTCTTCAATTTAAAACTCCCGGCGATTAATTCTAATATTCCAATTAAACCTCCGTTTATACATGAAAGTATGACGAAAGGGACAATAAGAGCGAGAGGAGACATGCAAGGTTTTTGTGGGTTTGTGATGATGAAGATGAGGTAGGGTTTGAGGGGCAGTGCTGAGAGCTTGAGAGGAGGGAGGTCTGGGCTCATGGTTTTTGGGTGCCAGCTCTGCTACTTTGTATTATCACACCTTTCCTTGTCATTTTTGGGTCTGTTCGCAGTCAGAGCACATGCCCATCCTCTCTTACTCTTCATGGTGAAAAAGAAATAGAAATAAGATAACTTGTGGCTTACTATTTGTTATTCTGTTTTTCACTTTTGAGAAAACAGGGGGAAAACTGGCATAAGAGAAAATTTCCTCCTAAGTCACACAAAACTCGAGTTTCCCACTAAAATTTCAAAATCCGACCGCACATTAGGAGCTTTGTTGTCTAAAACGTAGGTGAATGAAATTCATGTTGTTTGGACCTTGTTTGCTCATGGAGCTACTGGTTGCATTTAGAATAATCGTTAATTTTACGACGACTTGATGCATAGGTAAGAGATATTTAAAACTGATGAATTTTCATCTATATACATTTCATGACATGAACATTAGTTCTAACAGTTTAGATCTCGAAATTTTAATAGGAAAGTCAAGTTTCGATTGCGACAGAAGAGAAAATTTCCCCCCATGCCAATTTTTTTCCCCATTTTCTATTTAATCAATTGTGTATGAAGGTTAATGCATGGTCTTTCCCTCGTCCCTTTTTTCTGTTTACAAGGAGTAGCAAGTTACAACAATTATACTGAAAAGTAACAAGAAAATAAGAGTAATATTCAAGATATCCATCTACCAATCTTTAATTTTCAGCATCCTATCCCATACTTAGTGAGCAAAAAAAATACGCCAATCTCCACACCTGAATACCTTACCACCACACTATCTATCCCGTTTACCGTTATCAAAATAATCAAATATTTATAAATCAATCAAAATGTTAAATCATACTATTAGACCAAAACACTATTCATGTTAGTACTCAAATTTTTGTTCTATAATTAGAAATCCATTATTGTCCCCCACATGCGGTCATCTGGCTAGACCTTGGGATGTTAGAGCTCCAGTCACTCACATGCCGGCGGATCAAACCTTACCCTGTAGACATATTTAGATAAAATTTAATTTCGGCCACTGGCTAGGCTCCGAGCTTGCTCCTCAGTAGTCACCAGTTGAATCTCGGTGTGCAGTGATTTTCTAGAAGAAAAAAAAATAAAAATCCATTCACTTTTTTTCTGAAACAACATGACGGACTAATGAGATCCCAAACCGCTTGATTTTTCATTCATACATGTACGACCTCCAGCATCGTCAATTACCTACTAATATCGTTTTATAACTTTTAGTAGCCACAGGCTGACGCTGATTTCATTTTCACCTCTCCCAGACATCATCCATCCCCATGCCAAGTCAAAATTTCAAGAATTGAAGAGAAAAATACATATTATTTCAACATAACTAATCTATTCATTCAATAAGATTGTGAAGCGCAAATACGAAGAAGTGCAACATAAAAAATAAATAACCAGAGATGCTAAATTCATTGTTTCAAAAACTTGTTTTAACTTTCAGGTGAGCCCCCCAATCATAATAACATCATGATCAAAGTCTAATCACGAATTTTTGGGGTTAGCCCTTTCAGTCATCATATATCCTAATTCTCCAAGCATAATCACATATCTACAACATCAACCCACCCATCATATATATACTATGCCTTAATCCGTCCTGAACTCTGACCCAATCTAGCCTCGCTCATCTGCACAAATATTTGGCCAAGTGACACCAATGTGAAACAAGGACAATGAGGTTCCAGCATGGACTATGTAGAACCAAGAATAAGAGAATTTTAAATTCATGTGAAGGGTCGAGATAAGATTAGGTATTTACAACGAAATAGGATAAGCACACTTTCGGTTGAATGTAAACTTTGTTGAACTTTTTGGTGCATCCTGAATAAGCTAATAAAGAACTTGTGAACTCATGCTTACATGAGTAAGCAGAAAAAGAAGTGAGAAAACTTCATGAGGACTAAAAATCTCTCCATAGCAAGTTGCAATCACTGTTTTATTAACGACACTATTTTATTAACAGAAACAAATAAATAAACAGGTAAACTGGATAGTCAACTCGAGTTCCTTCTCATTTCAGTACTGAGGTATGACAGGGACTTAACAGCTTCCTCAGTCTGAAAAATATTTTAAGAATTACAATTATAAAATAATAATGTCACGTCTGATTGCATTGTCATTCATGGGAGGCACAACACAAACCGTTGCAAAACAAGGCCAAATCAAAACATCGTGCTCGCGTTGGAAAAAAAATATAACCTGGATACAGCAGAACAAGGAGAGAATGAACACGCACAATTATTACCTGAAACAAGTTGGAAGTGTGATCCCGTGGCAAATGAATGTAAGGACCACATATATAATAACCAAAAGAAGAAGAATCAACGCAATCCTGCAAGAATGTATTCAGTATCATCAAATGGTAAACATGTCATCGAGTGCAAGCTTAGGGACGAGTAAAGTGTAAGCTTAGTGACGAGTCAAAATTAGTCATTTTTAACAATACAGATGAACAAAATCAAACGACATGTTTGAATAATTGCAAATACTAAATAAAATATGAATGTGAAATATGAAAATTCCTGGAAAAAATTATAACATATTTATAAATTTTGGTCCATAATTTATTTTATATATTGATCAGTATTGCATGTTCGAGACTGGTAATGTAAACCTAAGGTAATAACCAATTAACCATTGCTTGCTTACAATGATCCAAGAATATACAATGATCAGTCCACGTAATGACGTCAGGCAAGAGATGTGAGATTGACACAGACAAACTTGTAATAAATAGCTATTGCTTCACAAAATAAGTCATACTGGATCTTTTTTATCCAATTGACTGGATGTTAAGTTATAAAGCGTCTGCGCAGCACTATGTGGAATAAATGAGAAAAAATCGGAAACCATATGAATACAATATGAGATAAAGTCTCAAGTGCGAGCAGGAAAGCTACAACTTTACAAGAATTCAAAGGACAGAAAAGAATACCACTAGAGTAACAGATTTCATTGACAAGATCTGGAACATATTGTAATTGTCTAAATCATCAGACAAAGAGGTCAATATCTGGACTTATTCATATGCAGATTAGAATTACTGTGAACACTATATATGATTACGACAATGTATTTATAATTAGGACATCACGTTATGGTCATGTTTATGATTCTAGTAAAAAGTGTCCATGCATCTGGGGTTTTTCCAATGGAGGTAATGTAATCCATTCATATGACTTATGCCTGTAACAATGTATTGAGCTTTCCTGTTCAAGGATAAGCATGTTATATTGTTGTCTGTTATAGGGAAAATTTTTAACTTTTTACTTGGTAACTGTACATGTTAATCCGACTTGTATATTTTCCAACTCCTAAAGAAAGAACACAGTTACAATTAAGAGAAAATATTAGTCATGCTAAATGGTGTTAACATTGAAATAAAAGTAAATTTGATAAGGCACACACGTGAGCTTGACGTTCCTCCACCACACAGTATTCCTGAAACGTCGAGCTTGCTTTCTGAAGCGAATTGTATTGCCTTGCATATTTGTAGTTTTATCGACCAACAATTCCAATCGGTCTCCTCTTTCTAGGACTTTATCAATGTTCTCGATCATTACATTCCGCACCTAAAAACAATAGATACCATATCTTCAACAATGATTATAAAAATTCTTAAAACTAGGCAGTATAAACAATCAAACATATATATGTTAACAGAAAAAACAATATATAGCCATATGATCAATAATGATTATAAAAAAAAAAAAAAACTGGACAGTATAAACAATCAAACCTATATCTGTTAAACAGCTGTACGTACCCAGACAGTTTTGAGATCAGAAGAAGAAAAAAAAACTGTTTTGTATGGATCAATTCTTACATACCTCCTACCTGTAGGTGTTTATTTTGCAGTCAGTAAAGTACAATTTGAATACATTCTTTAGTTAAATTGGGATAAAAAGGGTACCAAAGTGTATGAGAAAGTTACATCCTTGCCTGTTAGCCGAAGGTGTCGAAGGACAGTTGACTTTTTTATATAGACTCCAAAGTAGGGGTAACATTTCTATGTATTTAGAACATAACTATATGGAGCCAGGATAAATTTTCTTATCTTAAAACATTGACTTCATTGAATTACCAGTCTTCCTTAAAAGATCAAGTAGGCCTGTGATTAAAATAACAATATTAATGTCACTGCCACTAAAAAAAATGAAGTAGATTCTCTAGCACTTCCAAGCAGGATGAGTCATGAACCTTTATAATTGATGAGTAATGTTTTTTATCAAGCAAGACATTGCAATGCATGTAGTAACCTCTCAAAGAAAAAGAACCTGATTCAAGATAATTAATCACAAACTTAAAATTTTGAATATAGATTAGATGGGTAGAATTAGTTAAGAGTTGAAGAGTAGGAGGTTATCTATTTTCTGAAGTAGGATATGTCAGATTAGGAGACTCATTTGATTGATTAAAGATTGATGGTTATCTTTTATTTGAGTCGAAGATGTTAATCTTTTACTTGGAGTAGTTTGTTACTGGTATTTGCTTATTTCAAGAGTTGAAGTAAGTTTCTGGACAAATGAAGATTTAATCAATTAAGAGCAGAATCTGCTCTCTTGGCCTCGATTTCTCTCTTTATCGATTCCCTCAAAATCCCTCCCTCCCTCATGGATTAATTTCTCTATCATTTGTTCCTTCTCATGTTAAATTCTTCGTTATCCATTCAGCTCTTCATGAGAAATATGGAATTGTCATGTCAAATTAGCATGACCTCATAACATGAAATGAAAATAATGTTTTGGGTTGAAGGAATGGAAAGACATCAATGTTTTTGTCGTGGTTTCAAATATCGGCCGATTCTTGGGAATATTGTATCGGATTTTGAGGTATTCAATATGATATTAACCGTATAATATCGGCCGATATTAGAGCCGGTATAGTTGACATTGCCAATATTGACGATATCGATATTAAAAACTATTCGCTGATAGAGATACCGGTACTGAGATTTTATAGTTAAAATTAAGGTAACATGGCTATGAATAAGCAACATCACTGATCAACAGAGAGCTGAGGATCACAGGATAAGGATTGTACCAAAAAACGGAGAATGATTAGATGGTTCCAATCACTTTTTAAAAAAAGATGTTGAAGAAATAGGGTTGAATATCATATATTACTTGCACGCATAAGATGCATGGAGAACATGCTCTTACGTATGTATGCACACTCATCAGACGTGCACACGAGTGTGCATTATGTGAACAAAATTACATACAAGGAAATGTTAGACATACATTTGTATGTATCATTTTGTAAGCCAAATCCTTAAATATGCTATGTAAGACATCACCCTAGGCATAATGTTACAAATATATAAACACAATGTACCTCTGAGTTGACCATTCATCTACCCTTTCAAGTTCAAACATTTCCTTTCCCTTCTCTTCCTGATCTTTCTACCTTTCCATGCTTCTATATCTTGCCTTTTCATGTTTTTCAATTGTGTATGTGTGTGTGCATGATAAAAGATTACCTGGGCAACATCTTAGATAACTCTAGGAAATCAACCTAAAACCACATAGTGCGTCATCTCATGATGATCTGAACCACAATGCTCATATGTGATCTGTGTGCCTTAAAACGCCTATGGAAGAGAGAGATAAATTGTCCCTAAATATTGAACTGTTATTGAATAGGAGTTTTATGTGATCGTAACATTCCGTTATGGCTGAAGGGAAAGTTTTATCGAACTGCTATTAAGCCAGCTTTATTATATGGTACAGAATATTGGGCTATAAAGAGACATCATGCCCAGAAGATGAGTGTAGCAGAGATGCGCATGCTTCGTTGGATGTGTGGTAACACGCGGAGAGATAATGTGAGAAATGAGGATATTCGTACTAAGATAGGTATAGCCTCTATAGAAGAGAAGATGAGAGAAAACCGCCTACGATGGTTTGGTCATGTGCAATGTAGACTTACAGATGCACCAGTCCGGCGAGTAGAGCGTATCAATTTAGGGCAAGTTAAAGAGCGCATGGGAGACCGAAGAAAATATAGATGGAGATAATACGACAAGATATAGAGGTTAAAGGTCTTAGTGAAGGCATATTGCTTGATAGGAATTAGTGGAGAAAGCTAATGTATGTGTCCGATCCAGCGTAATTCTCTTTTGGTTCATGTAGCCTACTCCAAATACTTGGGACAAATGGCTTAGTTGTTGTTTGTATTGATGTTTAAAAGCATAAGGATGAAGGATCACTTATTGACAGCGCAGATCAATAAAGCATTCCTATGGTGGCCCACGACGTACTTTTAGGCCAACTCTTTAGATAAATAGGTCTCCATAGTTACACACACCGATCCACATAAACATAATGCACGTCCTAAATTATTTTTTTGATTTTTCATCCATAAGATGCCCCGCCATTTGCTTTTAGGCTGACAACTTAGATAAGTCACCCCAGCTACACACACCCACACATATACATAACTTAGTTTGCTTTATAAAGTACTTTTTGAGTTTTCTATTTAGGGGTTGTTTGTTTGAACGCAAAAGCCGTAAAAGGCCGTAATTCGTAAATGACTTACAACTCGATTACAATTACGACGTTTGTTTGGACCGTAATTCGTAAAGACTTACGCAACTCAACTACCACTCACTTTCAACCCAATTATCACTCACTTACAGCCCACTTACAGTTAATTTTGTGGTCATACAAATTTGTATTATTTTTTATATTAATAATAATTTTTTTAATATTTAGCATTTTTAGTGTTTATTTGTAATATTAAAAATTTTAAATCACCAAATAGTTAATTTTGTGGTAACTTTTTCACTTACGACTTACACATTACGACAACCAAACACCGTAAAACACAATACACTTTCTCACTGACAACTTTATATTACCAATCAAACACCGTAAACTTACATGCATGTAACTCATTTACAACTGTAAAAGAATTTACCAATTACGACTTACGAATTACGGCCAATTACGACAACCAAACAGACCCCTATTTGATACCTCTGCCGGTTTTTCATCTGCCTTTCAGTTTCCACTCCCTCTTTCTTATCTTCTGGACATTTTCACCTCCCATGCTTTTCTATTATGCCTTCCTCCCCTGCCACATAGCTGAAACCCCAAAATTTTGAGTAATGTTCCTCCATCTAAAAGTGTTAGAATATAACCTATTGTAGCACACATTCTTCGAGAAGGCGGCGTATTGTGGCAGACTTATCTAATACTTGGACACTCTGATACTTGATAGATACTTGTCAAATACTCTTTTTGATGTATCCTAAAAGTGACGATATACCTAGACATATGAGACGTACTATCTGTTGTCCAAGACTTCAAAGTTAAAAATCAAACTAATGTTTGAATTATGGTTTATAGTTTATACTTCTATTATTTGTATAAGGCATTGTATTTATATAATTTGTCTAGTTTCTTAATAAGAGATTCTTAATGAAGAATATGATTGTTGATGTAATTATTAATTTATACAACTCAAAAAAATATTTCATAGTGTTATATTTCAACTGTTATATTAACATGAAAATTATTTCATTATTTCTGTCTAGTATATTCTCATACATGCATCATGTTCATATATCACATATTCATATCAGTGCATTGTATATTGGGTTACATACGTTGATGGGGCATGGAGAAAGCACAAGCAGGAGTAAGAAAATAATAGAATAAAAAGAAAAAAACTGAAGTGGCTTCACATCAAGATCAAAATGGTCACACACCACCAAAAAAGAAATGACATTACACCATGACAAAATGAAATCCTCAGCGCTTCATAATGTCTTCATCTCCTTACATGAAAGGAGAAGAATCACTATTTACAATAGAATATTGACTTAATCTGAAAGAAAGACCAACCTAAGAGCTGAGGAACTAAAGAAATTTGTTAAAAGTAAAGAAGTTTGTTTCCTAAATAATTCAACCTAAATAAATCTAAAATATTTTAAAAAAAAATCCTAAAAGGCTAATCTTAATAAAAAGAAATTTAATCAAATCTTTCAAAAGATTTGACTAAACTTAAAGCCTAAGAAATCCCTAAAAGCGGAAATGCCTTTATTAATAGGCTAAAAGAATTTTAAAAAATAATAAAAGTCTAAAATATTTTTTCCTTTTTTTCATGGTTGTTGTAGCTGCTATTAACTCGTGTTTTTTTTTAATTTTCTTTTCTGCTTTTTCTTTAAGAAATCTGATGTGGGACGAAGGAAAAATTAGGGTTTGGGATTTTGGTGAAGTTAGAAAAGAACAAGGAGATTGAATGTGATCACGGATCGCAGCCCGAATCTTGACTTCAACGCCTGATTCAATCAATCCATGTGATTAAATCAAACTCAAGTTTCCATAAGGGAACCAAATTTTCATTTAAATCGTTATTCTTTCATAAATCCAATACATGACAATATATAGCCTACATTACATTTACCATACATGTAATTATTGATAAACTCAATGTTCTAAAAAGCGGTTTCAGTACGCGCGCCGTCCGGGAGCGCATAATGCTTAAACGGTTTAAATGGTGATTAAACGAATTACACGTTTTATTATTATTTTAATATATAATAATATTACAATACTTAAAACATGCAAATATGAATTCTATAAACTCTCAAAAAAATCATAAAAGATATAACAAACATAACTTGAAAAATTAAATTACTAGTACTAAAAGAAATTTAAAAAGTAATAATGCTAATCAATTCAAAGTACATCAATGTACCTCCATTTAGAAAAGTAATAATGGATCGGGTTTGAGTTCAGTTAGCTTAATGGGTTCGAATTCGAACTCATTTAGAAAATTTGAATAACGTTTAAACGGACGCTAATTAATCACCGATTAGATGCTTAATCGTCGCTTAAGCGAATTAATCGCCTGGCCGAGTAATCCGACCGCTTTCTTCAAGTTCTATTCGGTTTCAGGCCGAAAACATTTAAGCGTCCAATTAATCGGCCGCTTAAACCTTTTTTTAGAACACTGGATAAACTCAAATCTAACAAAATCTAATTTAAATAACTCCTAAATCTCAACCAAATCTTCTAAAATCTAAATTCAAGTAAAATCTCAAATCTACTAAATCTAAACCGTTTGATTTTCCCATCATCATTGTCAGCTTAAAAAGATTCATTCCCAATGAATATAGTGATAGAATATGATAAGCATGACTGGGTGAAACTGAACTAAATCACGAATCCTCAATCAAGCTAAGATGGTGGTCGGAGAATCAGCACTGAGACATCATGGTTGAACCAATGTGGTGGAGGTGAAATTGACTTCCTGACAAACTGGCTGCAATCGATGATAGCCCGAACAAGATACATACAGCATAATAAGGCAACTCAACTCCACTGAAAACTAACCCAATACGAAGGCATTGATCTTCTGTGATCATGTCTCCTGTAAAAAGATCTGCAATGGGTCGTTACACATCAGGCGATCTCAAGATCATAACCATGAAAGATGACACTAATTCCATGGTAGGCTCTGCTGGAAATTCCACACGAATATCAATAGGAGGCTCTTTCACTTCTGGCTCTAGTTCTGCCTCATCAACAACTTCTGAATCTAGCTCATCAACAACTTTTAGTTCGACGAGGATTGGAGGCTCTGGGTCTGACTCATTAACAGCTTCTAGTTCTGACGTATCAACAACTCTGGCTCTAGCTCTGGTTCATCAACAGCTTGTGGCTCTTTATAATATGCCTCAAATGAATAAAGGTGTGGAGCATACAAAGTACGAAGAAAGATCTTTTAAGACAAACAAACATCGATAGTCGATATGGCTGTTTTTCCCCAGCAATAAGCTTTTTCAACTAGCTTCATTTGGACATAGTGCAATTATGTTCAGAAGTTGAACAAAATAACTGAAAAAACTTCAAGATTGCTTTCTCACTTCTCAGACCCATAATGATCATTAAAAAACTTCAAAAACACGGGATAACCGCATACATATCCCGTTCAACTTCCTTTTCATCACTATGAATATGTATATATTTTCCACAAAAGTAAAAGCCCATGGAGAAAATCCAGTGTATAAAAATCATAAGTTATTTAAGAATCTCAACGGCTCGAACTGGACTCAAATCGGACTGAAAATGAGGTCTGAATGTGAGAACAGAACCGGCACCAAACACGGGCTTGTAGAAATCAGATATGCGGTCCAACTGCTGTGAACTCTTTCCAATAGCTCCAAGACTTAAGTCATGTATCCATTGCTTCATACGAACTCGAATCGGACTCCGAAAGCTCTGTTGTGTTGTTGTGAATAGTGGCGACTCAACTGAGCCATACTGTCAAATTGATGTGAGACGAAGGGAAAATTAGGGTTTGTCATGGGAATTTTGGTGGAGTTAGGAAAGAACAAGAATTTGAAGATTAGAGATGATCACGGTCGCAACCCAGATCTCGGCTTCATTTCAATTCATGTGATTAAACCAAACAACACAAGTTTCTACAAGGGAACCGAATTTTAATCCAAATCATCATTCTATTAGAAATTCAATACATAGTAATATATAACCTACATTACATGCACCATACGTGCAATTATGAACAAACTCAAATCTATCCAAATTTAATTAAAATAACTTTTAAATCTAAACAGTTTGTTTTCCCCATCATTCTCTTCGTCTTAAAATTATTCATCCCTGATGAATGTAGCGGTAATATAAGGTAAGCACGGCTGGGTGAAACTGAACCGCATCACAAATCCTCAATCAGGCCAAGGTGGTAGTCGGAGAATCAGCACTGAGGCATCATGGCTGAACCAATGTAGTGAAGGTGAAACTAACTTCTGTGACAAACTGGCTGCAGTCGATGGTAGCCTGAACAAGATACGTGCAGCATAACAAGGCAACTTAACTCCACTGAAAACTAACCCACATACCAAGATACCAATCTCCTATGATCCTGTCCCCTATAGGAAGATCTGCAATGAGTCATAGACGTCAGCTGATCTCAAAATCATAGCCATTAAAGATGGCACTAGCTCCATGGTAGGCTCTGTTGGAAGTTTCACATGAATATCAATAGGAGGCTCTTCCACTTCTGACTCTAGTTCTGTCTCATCAACAACTTCTGAATCTGGCTCATCAACACTTCTGACTCGACAAGGACTGGAGGCTCTGGATCTAACTCATCAACAGCTTCTGGCTCTGACTTATCAACAACTTCTGGCTCTAGCTCTTTGTAAATCTGCCTCAGATGAATAAAGATGTGGAGCAAATAAAGTACGAAAAAGATCTTTTAAGACAAGCCAACATCGATAATCGATATGATTGTCTTTCCCCCAATAATAAGTTTTTTCAACCAGTTTCATTTGGATATAGTGGCACTTTTATTCAGAAGTTAGAACAAAATATTCTTTTCAAAAGTTAGAACAAAATAACTGAAGAAATCTTCAAGATTGCTTTCCCACTTCTCATATCCATAATGATCACCAGAACCCCAAAAACAAGGGATAGTCGCATACATATCTCGTGCAACTTCATTTTCATCACCATCAATATGTACATATTTATCATAAAAGTAAAAGCCTATGGAGAAAATTCAATGTATAAAGATCAAAAGTTAGCCAAGAAACTCAACGTCTTGAACTGGGCTCAAATCGGACTAGAAACGGGGTTTGAAACGTTAATCTTCTACTGTGAGAATAGTACCGGCACCAAACAAGAGCTTGTAGAAGTTAGATCTATTGTCCAACTATTGTGAACTCTTTCCAGTAGCTCCAAGACTCAATCACGCATCCAACGCTTCATACAAAAGTCAAATCGGACTCCGAACGGGCCTAAAACGGACTCCAGAAGCTCTGTTGTGTTATTGTGAACAATGGCGGCTCAACTGAGCCACGGATTGAGACAAAAACAATGCGGCTTGATCGAGCAGCGGTCTGAGCCGAGAAGTCAGTTCGGCTTGACTGATTGGGTCAGCTGAGTTGGTCAACTCAACTTGAGTGGCTCCAATGGCGGCTTGGCTCAGAGCAGATCCGGGTCGGGTTGAATTCGTGAAGGAAATGGATCCGACCCGATTTAAACCCATTATGCTTGATCGGGTTACAGGAGCGGGTTTGAGAATTCTAAACACACGACCAATTACCTTTATCTCCTTCCTTGATTTGCTTGCAGCTAGGGCTTGTAGGGCCTTGACGGTGGCGATGGGATCTGGCGGCAGTGAAGGTCGGATCACTGGAGAGAGAAGATTAGAGAAGTGACGACGTAGAGATCTCCATGGCGAGGTGATGATCTGGATGGCGGTGATGATCGGAGCAGATGAAGGGAACGACGATGAGGGAGATAAAGATGAGCCGATTGTCGGTGAGATAAAAAAATTTGCTCTGGAGGTTGAAGACGAAGGCAGCGGGAGGTCTCGAGCTCGGCGACGGGTTGCATCTAGGAAATGGCGAGGGTTGTTCGACGTCGGTGATGTTGCTTGGGGCCACAGAAGAGGGAAAGGAGAGGAGGTGATGTCGGAGGTGAATTTGCAGAGAAGGCATAGGAAGGAGATAATGAACAGGCTCTGGTCGTCGTGTCGAGATTTGGTGAAGTGACGCAGACCTGGCGTCGTAGTACATCGTCGAGGTCGTCGGAGGAGGGGGAGACAACGTGTCTGGTGAAGTAATGGTGATAAAGGCGGATTAGGGTTCCGTGAGGAACTCGGGGAAGGGGATGAATAAACAATAAACTTTTCGATTTTTCTTTTTTTTCTCTTTTTTGATTTTTTTTCAAGAAATTCGGCTCTAATACCAAATTGATATGAGACAAGGGAAATTAGTGTTTATGGTGGAGATTTTGGTGGAGTTGGGGAAGAACAAGAATTTAGAGATTGGATATGATCACAGATCGCAATCCTAATCTCGGCTTCACTGTCAATATTTAACTCAATCCATGTGATTAACCAAACAACACAAGTTTTCACAAGGGAACCAAATTTTAATTCAAAACATCGTTCTTCAGAAATCTAATACATGGTAATATATAGCGTACATTACGCGCATCATACGTGCAATTATTAATAAACTCAAATCTACCCAAATCTAATTCACGAGAAGTTGATGGATTTGTTCTGCATGATGGATATTTGTTTATAGGTCGTAAGCTATGCATTCCAAAAACCTCTTACAGAATTTCTTGTTTGGGAATTGCATGTTGTTGGTCTAGCTGGACACTTTGGGAATTTGCTTCAATATAGGAGTAATGATGATGCGAACATCATAAAGCCGAAGCCCAATTCAAAGCCAAATTCAAAAGCTTGAAAAGTGTACCGGAGGAGGTCCAATAATTATATGGCAATTTGGTTCTAGAATGAATTGTAAAATCAGAGCGGAATTAGAAGTTCTAGTTTCTATTTCTTATATTTTTTGTTGTTAGTAATATGATCTGTAGTAGGATTACTACTTTTTTATGTATTTTTTCTTTTACACTTTTGATTTCTTTTAGAGTTGAATTATGTAATCCAAATAAAAGTAAAAGATATAATTTTGTAGCCTATATAAAAGCCCCCATGTATTCACTTTTTCAATGAACAATCAATGAAAGTTTTTCTTCACTCTCAAATTGAGTTTGATTATTGAATTTCTCGATCCTAAATTCTATTAGTGGTGGGATGTCCTAATCAGACAATTAGTAATGGGGTGCTCTAATTGATTTATCTATCTCTATTCCCTCTCTATCTCCCCTTCAAATCTTTTCCTCTCAAATAAATTTCCGTCGAATACTCTGTCGCCAAATCTCTCTCCTTTGTCACGCATCTAGCAACTTCGGCCTCGTCTGCATAAGCGCCTCGACTCCTCGACGACCCTGTTTTCGTCGACTATACTTGTTCTCATCTGTGTGAGTTAAGACATCAACCACCAATCAACAAGCAAGCAAAGATCAAATTTACAATCATCTCAGGTATTTTTTTTATTACATCAATTCTTTAATTACAAGTCTAGATATACATCATCAAATCTGTTATCTATACTGATTTTCTGTCCACATTAAAAGTGAGCGAGTGATTTTGTTTCTCCCTTGTGATTGCTCGTCTTCTTTATTGTGTATAGAACTTGATTTCCTACATAAACATAAACACTGAAATTGATAAACACTTGCATGATCAACATAGTATAACCTAAAATTATCTGTTTTAATTCATTTTCTACCAATGACCTTTCTTATTGGTGAAGCGTATCTTTGAGTTAATTTATCTGTTGCTTGTACCCTATACACGTTTTACATCAAATGATCTGGTCTTCCTTGTTATGCGTCGTCAAGTCCCAGCCTGCGTAAAACTGAACATCTGAGCTTAAGACCATCATGGTCTCCGACTGTTCCACAACCTCTGATCTTGAAGCCGAAAATAATTGCAATCCACCAATTGTAACCTCTGAATTTTGTAACATGTAAACATTGCCGACATGCTCGGCCTGAAGCTTCACTTGGGGATCTTCGGAAATTTCCATAAGATCACCTTCAGAACTGAGTCCAAAAGAAATAAGAAAATACCTTAATTTGGGAACATGAAGAACGCCTTGTAGTGTAGTGATGCATCCATCATGAGAACGAAATTGGAGTGTTCTTTAACTAATCACCTTGCTCATAGCAAAATTCCCCATGAAAATCTCTCCCCTTGAACCGAAGTATATGAGAACATCTTCATATTGGAACTGATATGTTGTGAACATCCAGAGTCAATGATCCATCTATCTTTGTTACTGACCGAACTATCTATAACAGATAAAACGTCACACTTATCTTCATCCCGTTCAGCTAGTTCATTAGTATTAGCTTCTTGTTGTTTCTTTTGTGAGTCCAACAATCAGCTCTAATATACTCCTTGTGACACTAGTTGCACACCAAATTCTTTGTTTTGGATTACCCATGGAACTTCCATTATTACTCTTCTCCTTTGTAAAAAACTTGCCCGGAATTATCGCGATGAGACTTCCCCCGTCAGTTGCTAGTCAATTTTATCCTTGTTGAATGGATGCTCTTTAACTTCATTGACCTTCATAGTTGATTTGCCTCCATAGATGATAGCTTCACTAAAACTCTTGTATGAAGAAGGTAAAGAACACAGTAATAGAAGTGCTTGATCCTTATCAACTATCTTAACTCTATCTTATCAAACTCATTGATAATTGAGGTAAACTTTGTGATGTGAGATTTGATAAGTGTACCTTCGTGTATGCGAAGAATAAAGAGACGTTGCTTCAGAATCAACCGATTCCCCAACAACTTCTTCAAATAATGATGTTGAAGCAGCTCCAGAGCAAAGATGTTTTCTCCAAAGAAAACTCATCCAACGATCCGCCAAGCAAAGTTGAATAGCCGTCAAGGCTTTCTCATCCAACTCTTATCAAGTTTCTTTTTTTTATGTTTTCAGCCTTTTTCTCTTTCCTGAGTAGTGCTTTCTTCAACCCGCTCTGGGTCAAGACGGTGTTCATCCTAATCTGCCACCTACTGAAATTGATGACACCATCAAACTTCTGAATATCGAATTTGATTGCAAACATTTTTACGTTGACCTTGCTCTGATGCCAATTGTTGAGACCGGCGCAGCGAAAAAAAGAAAGGGGAAGTCAGAACATCTGCAACTTGAAGAAGAGATAAGATATTCTGAAGTAGAGAAAATCAACAGACAATTTACGTGGTTCTACCGACCAAACAGATCGCGTGTACGTCCATGGGAGAAGAGGAGAAACTTTATTAACTTTGGAGTATAATGAGAAATGCTCACACATCTCGCTAAGAAGATTACAAGCCCTTTAATATCCGCCTATAACAGCGAACCCTTATGGCTAAAACTTCCCTCACGAATCTCTTACTTATATTGATTCTCACATTTTAGGAATTATATCGAATCAATACTTTCATAGTAGTTTGAAGGCCACCCCAAGAAGTTATTTATAGATCATAAATCATTCTAATCCTACACAAACTCCAATAATACGAGCAGCATTGCCTCAGAAGAGAAAGAAACTCGAGTTCAACTCAAACTGAAAACAGATCCAAAAAAAAAGAAACTATTGGAACCGCCCTATTAGTCGGCTTATGTGCCAGATTAGTTGACTAATGAGTGGATTAGTCGACTAATGAGTTCTATAAGTCGACTACTGAAAACCTCCAACTCTCTGTTGCGTTTCAAGTCGACTGATGAGTCGACTACTAAGATATACAAGTCGACTAGACTTTATGTATCTCTTTGTGCTTGTCCGTTCTTCGACCTCAAGTTTTGTCTTCCTTCACGAGTATTTGAGTCACATCCTAACAGACATCCATTATGAGGAAAGGTTTCTGGCAGACACTGATGATGAAAGCTGCAAAATTCCTCACAAGGATCCCATAGATGCCCAAATCCACTCGGTCTCATGCTTATTAACCGAGTCACAGAAAAGAAGCATAGCTTTCTTTCATCGTGCAAAAGTACAACTTCCCCGGGAGTTATATAAATTCTTGTATTTGATCCTTGAAGATATAAAAAAAATAATTTAAGCAATAAGCACACAGTTACATGAGTTGGGATACTTAAGGCAAGTCTGTAACCAAGGGATACATTTCTCATAACATTTCTGACGCATCTTCATAATGCAGAAATATCATACCCTGCAGATCAACCAGTCTCAACCTTTTGCCATGTAACTGGTGCCACATGTGTTTAAAGTTAATTGATCTTCACACCCATGAAAAATACATGCATTCTTCTCAGTTTTTTTCAAAATGAAAATCAGGAAGGTGAGATTTTCCTGTGGTGCTATTTGGACATACTCAAATCCCTAGGAAAATTCCCATGATGGGCTTTTACAAGAACTTGAGAGTGTGGATCACATTTTTTTCCCGAATGATTCCAGGTTTCCCAGGGAAATGATCCAATCCTTGAGGTTAAAAAAATGAAGGCAAATAATACCTTTTGTTTTTGAATCATTAAGAGCCATCTGTTGTTCCTCTTTATTTTGACAATTTTAATCCGCTTATTTGAGTGAATTATCATTGTGGAATGAATAGAAAAGTAAGCTTGACTGAAAAGTTAATTTCCTGTGATGTTTCCTGTGAATGTTTCCCCCAGTTATCCAAAGAACATAAAAAGGCATTATGGTTTAAAATCTCGGTATCGATATTGTTTCTGGAAACGAAAGAGGATATTTTGTGGATTGGGTTTTCTAGGTTTTCATTGTTGACCTCATTGAACAAGACTTGGAAGCAAAAAGAACCGCGACAGGAAGATCAGGTCTTGGGCCAACAGTTGACAGAAGTAATTTGTTGGTAAAAGTAGGGTTTGCAGAGGGCATCTAATTCTGAGAGTCTGCTGCTGTATTAAGGAGGGGTTTTCCTGGTGTTTTACCCTTTAACTAGGGTTAATCTCTCATAGTCATCCAATCTAAGTAGGAGACTGTGAGTTGGCTCATTATGCGGGCCCATTCCCAGTTATTTGGGGATTTGTTTGGGACCAATTAGACCTAGAACACCATACTCTCTTTTCTTTGCTTTAATCATTTCAAACTTCTCCTCCAAATCAAAGGAAAAGAACCTAACCCATGACTAAACCAAACTTCCACCTTCATTTGGCTCTCCATTTCCCAGATTCCTCTGTTACATGCTATCATCTAATTTTTTTTTGAAATCCCATAATGATTTGCACCTATGCATGGTATATACGGGGCTGTTTGGATTCAGGATTGGGTGGAAGTGAGGAAGTGGGAAGTGTCTTTTCTCATTTCCGTTGTTCATCCAAACACCGGAAAAGGAAAATGGAAAAGTTTCTTTTCCTTCTCTCTTTTCTCCTTTACACAACGTTTTCCTCACTTCCAGGTGCTACGTTATTTTGTGGTCATGTAAAATCTCATTTGTAATAAATTGTAGCCAAAACATTAATTTTTTGCTCATATACAATCTCAACTTGTATTCTAATTACAGTCTAATTTTTATTTTTCTTAATTAAATTTTTAATTTAATATTATTTTGCGGTCAATTTTGTAGTCACTTTTCCCACTTTCACTTCCACATTACCATTCAAACACCGAAAAAGACAACATTTTTCAAACCACACTTCCCAATAACATCTAACACCAGAAAACTTCTAACCATTCCAAGTTCCAAAGGGACTATTACCACTTCCTCACTTCTTCACTTCCTCACTTCCACCTTAACCAAACAGGCCGACGTGGAATGATTCTGACTATTAATCTACTAGATTATTAGCACGTGATATCCACGTGTTTAGAAAAGTTAATATTTTGATGGGAACAAATTTAGATGAAAAAACTATTTAGGTGAAGTTATGATGTTGAATGCTTAACTATTAAAAAAGAACTATGGAATTCATTGATTGGGTCATCAAACATTTAATTAAATAACTTTAAGTTTGAATGATAATAAATGTGGCTTGAAAACAATTGAAAGGCATTAAAGAGTTAGTTACATATACTAACAACATTCAATCAGAAAGTTTTAATATAGAGCATGATCGTAGTTGCAAAATGACTTTTAAAATTTTTTATTTGTTATAATATGTAGAGAGAGACATGAGAGCAAACCGTGAGACAACTGTTAGGGACTTGAGGTTTTGCATTAAAATAGTAGACGTATCCATAAAGTTATCCAATTCATACCCTTACCACTGTGTGTGGTTATATATAGATTTTTTTTTTTTTTTGGGAACAATGGTCACATAAAGATTGGCATGAAAAGATAGGGAAACGGTTATAGAATAGTAAACAGCATGTGAACTCTACCTGGCTCATTTCACCTTTGATGCGATTCATTCTATCTGCATTGGGGTCATTTGAATAGTAGTCCATTTGTTGACTTAAAACCCTGGAAAATTCCTCATTCATTGCATATGCAAGAGCAGTATGACAAGTGCGGCCATATGTCTTGACGAATCGTCCATGAATATCCTCAAGAAATGCAAAAGGAATTCTTCCTGCGCAGGAACTCAGAGTTAAGCCACCGTATCTGATATAAAAAAAAGTTGGCTAAAAGATGAAAAAAAAATTGTAAGCATGTTGTATGAGTAAAAGGATGTTTTGAAAGTTATAGAGCAGGCTTATATCAACACGAATCCGAACAGATATCCTGAAAGAAACACAAAGAAATTCTTCAGGGGAAAATAATCTAGTAAAAAACAAATCATGCAATGTTCAGAACCAAGTTGTTCTTTTTGCTGAACAAATTAAGTCAATGAGCAGAAGCTTGCACTACAAAATATAGCCCAACATAAAAAGGTTTAAGTACCTTCTCCATTTATACTAAGCTATAAATTATGAAAGGAAAAAAAATCTTTTAAAATAAAACTCCTTAATGAAGTATATAGATAAGAACATCAATACACTAGAAAACTTGGCCACTTAGGCTACTTATTGGAACATATTTGCAAAGGACTTAAAAGGACTATTTAATAAGAGTTCTCTGCCATTTTTTCTTATGGGGGACAAACATTATTGAAAATGACCACAAGGACAAGACAAGGCCAAACATATTCTTAGGTCGATCCTCTATTAAACATCATGATGTAGGCATCCAGTCATGGCGCATGAACCGGAGAAGATGAAGTCGCGCAAGTCAACTGTGATTCAAGAATTTTAAAGAATTTCATGTATTTTTTTATTTTGGTTTTTATTAGTAATTGAATTTTTTCTTTATTTTAGTACCACATCAGTTGCATCCGAATGTTGGTTTTTACTGAACTCTATAAATAGAGCCTTGTATTAGTTGATTAGATAATAAAGAATATTTGAAATCAAGTTAATGTGATAATTTTGTTTATCTCATTTGTTTTAGGATTATTCCTAATTACCCTCAAAACAAAAAACTAGATGTTTTCTCCTCTCTTTCTTTCCCTGCCGCCACCCTCTCAATCTCTCTGTTCTCCCTCACATCCCTCTCGTTCAACACCCAAAAAAAACCTGACTCCATCTCTCCTCTCTCCACCAACGATCCACCTGCAACATCATCACGCCTCTCTTCACGCCCGACATCAACCACAAGCGATCGCCCCTCACCATTTCCCTCGCCCGCATCCAAGCAATCATCGGCAGCAGCAGCATCGACAGCAGCCACGCCTACTCGAGCACCTCTTCCGAGCACCCCACCAACCTCGCACCCCATCCTGCGCGCCACCGGACTCGCCGACAGCCCCGCCTTCCCCCTTCGCCACGACTTTGCCATCTATCATCCTCTAGCTGGACCTCCGCCATCACCATGTCGAGCCTTGTTCACCACCTGTAAGGAAGAAGAAACAAAGGTTCAAATTGGGTTCATTTGAAGGTAAATTGGGTTTGGATCCAAATCCAACCAAAGACCCGCCACTCAGGAAGAAAAGGAGGATATTCTGGGTTTTAAGTTGTAAACTCGCAAGTGAAGCCCAGACCCGTGCTACAGTGTTTGAACAGTAACCCAATAGCAGAACATACCCGCCAAGGAGTCGATTGGTTCCCGAGTCATAACGTTCATATCTAGACTTCGATTCAGGCAATTTTCAAGCCGTTACATCGTGACAATGAGCTCTACATACTGGCATCCTCTACATGTCAGTGAGACAGTAAGTGATTTTCTTTAGCACGGTCAATTTATTTGTGAGTTGATACATGCCTCTATTATTTTTATCGATTATATCTGCTGTCACAAATACCGTGAGACTCTGAGACTCTGTTATCATGTGTTCACTGATTATATATATTGACATACAATCTTTGCCATCGTAACTGAGTAGTTGCATCAATTTATTTAAGCTTAGAACGGCATCACTACAATTGCAATATTTTGTTAAAATTTATCTCTTTATTAGTTTTAGCTATTTTCTACCCAAGATCGTTTTGTTGGTGAAACATAGTAAAGTTTATCACATCACTGATTTCTGATTTACACACATAAATCGTTTCATATCATTTTGGTATCAGAGCACGGTTAGGGCAAGATCTGTATCACGTAGGCATTTGTTAGAAAATTTTACTCTTTTATTGTATTAAAAAAATTCATCTAGTTTAAATTTGCATCTCTTCATCATCATTTATATGTACTGCATGCCCACACGTGTGGACACCTATATCTATTAGGAAAGTCTAGTAAATCACACATGTCCCCAATGCATCCCCAACAGATTGCAATAATGTTCGCTGAGATAAATGCTAAACTATAAGCCCTTAAGGCACTCAACGAAAGGCTAACCATAGTGGAAGCCACAGGTGATCAAAGCCCACCGAGAAACAACCGACTTAATAAAACCGATAGCCCACTCAATCCTGTTGCTCAATATTTGAAAAGCATCAAATCGATGTCCTCAACTTTGATGGATGTCATGATCCATAACTTTTCATAGACTGGACACTCTAGCTAAATACGTATTTCACATGATACGAACTTACTGAGTTCAAAAAAAAAAGTACACTGCAATGAAACTGTCTGGCCAAGCTAGTTAGTATTGGACCAACGTAGAAAACAGGTGTGCAACCCGAAGTCGACCACCATTTGACACATGGGATAGGATGAAAGAAGAGCTAGAGATAAAGTATGTGTCACCATCATTTAGTGCTTGTCTCATGGACAATTGACACCAACACACTTAAGGCAACAAATCTGCCAAGGAATATATCGAGAAATTCGATGAATTTCTATCAGATGCAATACTCTCCATAAGGAAGAGGAAGCTCAAATCCTTTCTAGATTCAGAGTCGACCTTAGAGTTGACCTCTGAACTGAATTGTTAGCTAGATGAGTCAATGAGTTAAAGGCAGCGTATGCGTTCTAGATTCCGCTAGGACCACTCACACTTTCAAGAGTCACGATTATAGAGCTTCAAAGTTTAGATCTTTCCCATCTCCCTAACTCAATAGGTCTAGTACCCAAACCCCTTAACATAGGGATGATATCAAGGGTAAGTCTTGAGCGGGACAACAAAAACAAGGACCCGGAGTCCTCCAAAGTTAGTTTCACAACTAAGTGCTACAAATGCCAAGGTTACGGGCACTTAGCTGCCAGTTGCCCTAGTCTCGTCAGAATCACCATTTTAGATGGAACACCCACGGAAACCACTGAGTCAGATTCTGATGTGTACATCTTTAAGGAAGAAGATTATGAAACTGATGAAGAGCTCACAAGTGATGATGTTGGTCTCATTGTATCAATCAAACATCAACCCACTTGTCAGTTATTAGATGTGTCCCCGCCCAACCAACTGAAATGGACGATTGGAGAAAAAATGGCACCTTCCATACGTTCACCAAAATTGAAAACAAAAGTTGTGAAGTGATTGTGGACAATGAAAGTTATATCAATGCAATACGTCTAAGTCGCTCGAATATCTTATACTAGAGGTTGTGCCCCTCCCCAACCCATTCTAAGTGTCTTAGATTGACTCCACAGCATTTGAGGTTAAACAATATCTTGTCCCAGTCAATCTCAATCATTATAAAGTACGGTTCAAAGACTCGGCCGAGTCGGAGACGAGTCGGCCAGTCGTATCCGTCTCGGCCCACTCCGAGACGAGTCCGAGTCACGAGTCAGTCGACTCAACTCAGAGGAGACTGACTAGGTCGAGAATCGGAGTTGACTTGCCTGACTCGGCATTATGATGATAATTTTGTGCCTCACCGCAATTTAAAGTGAAAATAACTATATTAGCATGTATTTATGAATGTAGTTTGTTCAATTTACTATATTGTATATGTATTTTGATATGCTTCTACCGACGACGTTATTTATACTTTTGCTTTATGTTTAGTGTGCTAGGTGATATATTTTGGACATGTAATACATGAATGTGGATGTGTACATTTTTTAAGATTTGTCGTGATTTTTTCAGAATTTTTTTAGCTTTTTATGTAGCGTTTTGCGCGTATCACCCGATACTGATCCGAGTCACTGAGACCGATCCGTCTCAGTGCCCGCCGAGTCGGCGGCCGAGACCGCGACTGTGAACCATGTTATAAAGACAATATCTGGTGTGATGTGATCACCATGAATATAGATCAAGTCATATTGGTAGACCATGATTGTTTGATAAAAATGTCACAATTTACGGTCGATCCAACATTTGTCAATTTGAGCATCAAGGTAAGCAGATTGACATCCAAGACTGGGCAACCCAAACAGACATCCAGTTTGACGTTACTGCTAACTCCACCTTCCTCATCTCTTATTGCTATTGTTCCTTACGTCTCACTAGTCATGCATATTCTGTTCGTAAACTGCTTCCTCCCTACTGCCGACATCATCCTGCTATAGCTCATTCGACTCTGCATTTGCATTTGCATAAAAAACTTGTGCACAAACTACGCAAAGAGATCAGTGATGGAAATAAACAGAACGTGAAGCCTACTTTACGAACTGATAGTAGAAAAATATTTAAAACTTTAATGTAGGCGATTATGTGATGGTTCGGATTTATCTGAAATAGTTTCCTCCGGAACTGTTAAAATGTTGCATGTCTGCAGTGATGGACCTTTCAAGATCTTGAATAAACTGAATGCCAATACTTATGTTATAGATCTTTCTAGAGATTATGGCATTAGTTGTACTTTCAATGTTAATGATCTAGTGGATTACAATAATTTTGATTGTAGCTCATTGATTGTTAAGCATTCTCCCAAGTCATTCTCTGATAGACCTCCACTTATCCCACTCCCAGTTACTCATCCCATTACATCAAAAAAGGTTGATAAAATTTTAGAGGATGAGACTAGCACCACCAAAGCTAGTGAAACTCATAGGTAGTTGGACCGTTGTAGAGAAAAGACACTGACTATTGATTCATAGCTAGATCGAGATGATTTGTAGCGGACTGATCCAGCACAGCAAGGGAGCACTATCCCACCTGACTCGACGAAGTCGAGTCTTCTCCCACTCCAGGAGAATGATGCAAGCATCCAACCATGGCACATGAACCAAAGAAGACGAGGCCGCGCAACTCAAGTGTGATTCAAGCAATTTAAAGAATTCATGTATTTTCTTTTATTTTTGGTTTTTATTAGTAACTGTATTTTTTCTTTATTTTAGTACATCGGTTGCATCCAAATGTTGGTTAACTCTATAAATAGAGTCTTAGATAAGCTGATTAGATAATGAAGAATATTTGAAATCAAGTTAATGTGATAACTTTGTTTATCTCATTTGTTTAGGATTATTCCTAATTACCCTGAAAACTAAGAAAACCCTAAACATGTTCTCTCTTTCTTTCCCATGCCGCCACTCTCTCAATCTTTGTGTTCTCTCTCCCATCCCTCTTGTTCACAACACCCAAAAAGAAATCGGACTCCATCTCTCCACCAACGATTCACCTGCAACATCGTCAGGCCTCTCTCTTCACGCCCAGCGTCAACCACAAGCGACCGCCCCTCACCATCTCTCTCGCCTGCATCCAAGCAACCACCATCAGCAGCAGCAACATCGACAGCAGTTGCGCCTGCTCAAGCACCTCTTTCGAGCACCCCCACCAACCTCGCACCCCCTCCTACGTGCCACCGGACTCGCCGACAGCCCGGCCTTCCCCCTTCGTCGCGACCTCGCTATCTACCATCCTCTCGTCGGACCTCCACCATCAGTACGGCGAGCCCCGTTCACCACCTGCAAGGAAGAAGAAACAAAGGTTCGGATTAGGTTCATTTGAAGGTAAATTGGGTTTGGATCCAAATCCAACCAAAGACCCGCACTCAAGAAGAAGAGGATATTTCGGGTTTAAGTTGTAAACCCGCAAGTAAAGCTCCGACCCCTGCTACACCGTTTGAACAATAACCCAATAGCAGAACAGACCTGTTAAGGGGTCAGATTGGTTTCTGAGTCGTAATGTTCATATCTGGACTCCGATTCAGGCGATTTTTGAGTCCTTGCGATCGTGACAATGAGCTCTACACACCAGCATCCTCTACAGGTCAGTGAGATTTTTGTAATCCTCAGTAGGTGATTTTCTTTAACACGGTCTATTTATTTGTGAGTTGATACATGCCTCTATTATTATATGTGCTGCCACAAATATTGTGAGACTGTGAAACTTTGTTATCCTTTGTTCATTGATTATATATATTGAATGTACAATTTTTGCTATCGTAACTGAGTAGTTGCATCAATTTATTTGAGATTAAAACGGTATCACTGCAATTGCAATATTTTGTTAAAGTACATCTGTCTTTTTATTAGTTTTAGCTATTTTTCTACCCAAGATCGTTTTGCTGGTGAAACGTAGTAAAGTTTATCACATCATTGATTTTTGATTCACACGCATACACCATTTCACATCATATCATCAGACCACCTATGAAGTCAATAAGGACAGCATCAAAGTCAAACAATTATCAAACATCAGCAATAGACAAAAGGGAGTTGATGTTTTGCTTCCTAAAATCATTATTACCACTTTTTTCCTTCTTTACCAGTGGTAACTAAAAAACAAGGTGAGGTTCAATAAGCTTTTGTGGCATCAGATCCAAGTACTTCACTTTGTAACTCTCCATACAGCAGTAATGGTATTATGTTGGTCAGTGAAACAAGTGGCGTTGCAGGCATGACAGCCTACTTGAACGACATAGAAGTACAAAACTTATGACGTAAATTAACCGCACATGATGCCTATAGCATGGATTTTCTGCTTTTCATTCAACATATTAAATAGATTACATTTGACCGAAGAGCATCAGTTCTTCAGCAAAAGAACTACCCTCAATGGAAAGTATGAACTTGAAAACGAAAAACTCATAAAAAAAGAATGCACTTTGAAATGTATATTTGCATATTAATCTTGCTGTATGCATAATGTCCATCATCGATGTAAAAAGCATGCATTTAAAACTCCAACCAAGTGTTGAACTTTCACTGCCAATGATGACTTGGTATAAAAGAGGCTAACTAATTACATTAAAACTTCAAAATGATTGATTCAATTTTTCTAGCCCCAAAATCACAACTTGTTGCTTTGGTCATGAAAAGGTGTTGCTATCATTAAGAATCAATCAAGATCTCCCCAGGTAGGATTCAAAACTAACCAGTCAGTTAACTATCTGCTAATCCAAAAGTAGGCAATTTCATCATCATCACATCAACACCACCAACAAACAATTTCCCATCAAAATTGGGTCAACCATGGAGTCTGACTAAAATCGAGAACGCTCCTTTGATTAACCAAGTTTGTTCAATTGGTTGTGAACCAGTTATCAATCCCTTGTGAGCTGGTGCCAATCCTGGAATTGGTAACCATAAACAAAAGGAGGTCATATCAGCGGCAAAAAGAGCCAACCTATCCCCCCCCCCCCAATCCACCCAACCTAAGATTCTTTTCCACATAAAGTATTGTCCATAGTTTAAAATCTCAGAATCTGTCTCGGCCAATGGTTTTTAATAGCAATATCGTGAATATAGAGCGTTAATATCCGCCATATCTACAATATCGGCCTGATAACAGCCGATATCATACGGTTAATATCATACAGGTACTTCAAAACCCGATACGATATTGCCGATATATGTCAAAATCGGCCGATGTTTGAAACAATGGTACTGTCAATGTCTGCTGAAATTTTCCCTCATAGTTTATAATTAGTTAATATGATAAATATGCAAAAGGATTAACAACGCCTTTGCAGCCACATTAAATGTAACCATAGCACTTTATCAAGGGACAACACAGATGAGGTCATGGATTCCTCAAGCCCCTTGATGCTTCTTCCTGGATCATACCAACCTTCTACTATAGCAGTGCTATTATCATGACAGTAAGCTCTATATAGAATAATGAATATGCCCATCCAATATTCTTTAGATGGGATCACAGGCTAGTTAGATGGGTGTAGTGGTCAAAAATTGACCCCCTGTCAAGATCACAACACCTGTCCAGTGGCAGGAACATGGGGAAAGCTCTCCGGATCCCCATTCCGGAATCTCAGCCATGTCTAAATTCGACGACAGCCCTCAACCGCAGCTCGCTGCAGCTCCGAAGCCATACTGCCTTCCGAAAACATCTCTCGCTTCGGAGTCCAAAGTCATACAGCCACCCAGAGCCGACTCGATTCCGGACTAATGCCTCGCCAAGTGGTGACTTTATTCATCACCACGGACAGAACGAGGCAAACTTCTTTGAATCGTGAAATCTGTTACATGACTCTATCTTCCTCGTCCAAAGCCACCTCACAACTCAGCAAGCTGAAGATAACAACAGAGCACCCCTCCAGCGCGCCAATCCTAACAACCTGGATACGATTTCAACAGTTACAAGGATCAGCAAATTCAAACCGAGCAGTTGAAGATTTGCATCTATCCAAATTCATTTTGTCACCTCTGTCAGGTATAAATGCACCTTTCTCCAACGAGAAGGAGATCGCTTCCCTAATCCTCAGAGCACACACCACACTACGCTGGCAGTTTTCCCCTGCTAGGCGACTACCACTACACCGGCAGTTTCTCTCTGTCGATCCTCCCCATTATCACTATTGTTTCTCACGCTCGAGGATCTTAACCTGACACTACACCAGTACTCCTAACCTGAAAGGTATTTTCTTTTTGTGTGCTCTGACAAGTTCGATTGGGGGCGCCCAATCGCTTGTGGTGGAGTTTTATCCACCACAATGGAGCTATCCAATATTCTTCAGGTGGACCACATGCTAATTAGGTGGGATTTGTATATGTCGTCAGCCAACTATAAAACACCCCTTTCTCACACTACTACACAATACAAATGTTTTAAGAAACTCACTTTGAACTTGCTTCGGCACTTTGAAGCACAACAGTGACAATTTGCTAGTCATTCCATAGACAAAGGCTCTAAATTATGAAGCTTGTGCTATTTGTGAGAAGCTTATGTTGTTTTACACAAAACTTATGCTATTCGTTATGAGTTTAAACTTTTGCGCTTTTCTGTTGAAGTGTATGCTTCAACAGAAAGATTTTCATACCCCCGTTTATATGCCTTTACTCCACATCATCCTTTGATGGTTCTGAACAATTCAACTCTTAGCACTTTATTGACAACTTCACTTTCATCACCTAGTATATAATTTTGGTCTTCATATAAAGACATTTCTTGCATCCTACTTTGAAATCGTTAGCAACGTCAATCACAACAAGAAATTCTATTGTTGGCAATCTTTAGTTGTATCTGCGTTTTCATTTCTTTTTTCCATTTAAACTACACAAATTAGATACATTGGTTTGAAATAGCGGCCGATTCCGATACGAATCAGCCACATCATTTTGGAACCAGGCAACCCGATATGGAATCGGAAACCAGAATTGGTATCGGGCATCTCATATAGAATCATTGACATCAAAATAGAATCGGTTTGTCAACATCAGTCATACGACTCGATACGAGGCTGATATGGTGTGAAAAAAAGAAAAAGAAAAACCACGATGTGAGGCAGTGATCGAAGCTGGGGAGATCGGAGGAGAGAAGACAAGGTTCGCTGACGTCGCGAGCTCACCAGCCTTGATCGATCTCGATCAAGGAGAGAAAGAGACGGGTGTCTCGATCATGGGGGGGAGAGTGTGGGAGAGGACAGGGTGAGCATTTAAGATCGCTTGGGTTTTTTGGTTCTTTTTTCAACCCTAAGTTTAGTGTATATGAGCCATCGGATTATGTTATTGATGGTTGAGATTGATCCATTTAATTAGACCTATATAATTGATCTCTTAATGCAAGTGGGTTAGTCACATAAGGAAAGACTAAGTTAGATCAGTATTTTAATGGAGTGGGCCCAATTACTATAGAGGCCAATTTAATTAAATAAGTCACTAACTTGATAAAAAATACATATAGAAACTTATTAAAATTTTCATAATTAAATTGGGTTTAAAAATTAGTCTGTAATCAAAAATTAATGAATTAGTTAGTTAGAAAATAAATTAATTATTTTATTTCTAATCATAAAATATAGTTAATTAATTATTTTATTACTTTGTTAACACAGCAAAAACATAAAGGTTAAATTATAATGCATAATTATATTTAATTCACTTCTTATTAGTTTGTTTTTGAAAAAATTACTAAAATTTTATTTAACTAACTCCTTATTTACATATTAGAGTCGCTAGCAACTTCTAAATGAATTTCATGTAACTACCCTATTTATATTTTTTTTTGTGTTTGTACCAATTATTGGGCATTGTAATATTTTGTTGAAATATGATTAGAATTTCATCAATTATCCCCAAAAATATGTCAAGATGTTACTAATTATTTGAACAAATTATTAATCATTTTTAATCATTTTTTTTTGTTGCAACCGATATCACCGAGACGATATGGCCAATTCCTATACTAAAAATTGCCTGCAGATACCGATACCGATACCGATTGTGAGATTTCAAACCATTTTGACACATATTGAATCGTTCATAAATTTTAAATTATTCTATGTTATATATAAACACAAATAATATAAGTACTATTAGAAGAAATAAGAAGTCTTAAAGCTTATGGTTTTTGCTTTAAATCTTACATTTCGCTTTGCGAAAGGGTCGAGCAATTTGCTTTACACTTCCGTTATTTCAAACATTGCTATAGACACCCACAATAAAGTCCTTAGCGGTTACCAAGCATAGCGAACAGCAAAGTATTAACTCGATTTACTTGATCTAGTCCTTGGATTTTTAAAGAAAAAAACATATGCTGACAATTTGATTTTGACAAAATATTACTTCCTCTATTAGCATACTTTTGTTTCTTTTTGGTTTATTTCTCATCTTGTATTCATTGTTCATAAAAAATCGTGGTTAGGTGAATATTGTTGATATGTCTATATAAATAATATATTTTTCATCAACATTTGGTGAATTATAAACTTAAGCATAATAAATTGAAAACATGTTTTAACAATTGCTACTTCTAATAAATAACTATTTTTTTTAATTTTGAGATTTGTAAACTAAATAGAGGAACAAACAAACATGGAAATAGATCAAATTTTAAAATAAAGCTTCACAAGAAATTAAGATAAAGTGGTCTAAAAAAGGGAGGGTTAATAAGAAAAGACACGCCAAGCTCACAGTTCGTTTCAGTTAATTTGCATATAGTTTAGAAGGAAGTTTTCGAACAAAGAATGCCAACTTGAGCACTAAGATACGCTATCAACGACAACGAGAGCTTTTATAGAATTTATGAATCCTAATGATCTAGAATCTTAGATTACCTTCAAAGGTTAGAAAATGGATCTTTCTGTAAAAGTCCTTATTCAAATGTGTTAGCCTTAATACTATTTGGAGTCCTAAAGTCCTAGTAATATTATGAGCCGTAGTTTTAGAAGAATTGGATCTTGTATGAGTTTATGTAAAAAGAGAATTACTCATGATTATGTAATTGTATTTTATAGTTCATCTCAACATGAATAAAGATGTAATCTTTTGTAGGTTAACATGGTACCACAGCTCTAGGTTCTCGATCTTTGCAACCTTCAGTGTCATCATCCTCACCCGCCATCATAGGCATTATCATCGATATCTTCATCCTCATCTTGTGCTGAGTTTGAGTATCTCTTAAAATTTCATCTTCTATTGAGCTTAAAGATCTATCAAAACCTTCACTCTTATAGAGTTTAAGAATCTATAAATCTCTGCTTTTACTGAATTTGGCAATCTCACCAAACCTAATCTTTCACTAAGTTTGGGATCTCTCAAAACCTCCACTTCTAAGTTTAGAAATCTTCAAAATCCTAAACATATCTCAGGAGATGAATATTTAACTTTTGAAATTCGGCTTAATTTGGTTTGCAGATTCGGCATTAATATCTATAATTCAACAATTTGACATTAGCGATAGCAATTCAATATTTGTTTACACCAATTTTCATATTTATTTTTTCAGTGTTGTGTTAGACAAACTTTTGATGTCATACTATCGTGAGTTTAAGAAGAAATGTAAGAGTCATATTAGTATTTGGAGTCCTAGAGTCTTACTGATATTATAAATCATAGTTTGAAAAGGATTTAGTCTTATATGAGTCTATATAAAGAGAGAATTGCTTATGATTATGTAATTCTATTTTGTAGCTCTATATATCAATAAAGATGTGTCTTTTGTAGTTTAACAAAATGCAACTCTAAAAATTCACACTAGTGGTTTTCCGGTTCTCAATCTGTTGATTTGGCATTGGAGGTTTCAACTGCAAATTAATTCAAAATAAGCACCTCTTTAGTAGTAATATTGTTTGGGTCACATCATCAACTAACTCTTTGATTCCAAATTTGAAGATTGAAATATTTATCCTACAATTTACAGTCATGGAAAAAAAAAGGAAAATAGATAAATATACCACATCTCCTAATGGATGTTGCTGGAAACTAACAAGAAATATGCTAAACAACCATCTGCAGGCTTGCTTTCTATAGGTATGACACTTATAATTCATGTGCACAAATCACATACATGCCCTTCTAGTTTTCTACTCACACATACAAAAAAGAAAAGACTCCGTAACTATGCTAGAAAAAGAACTGAAGTATTATCTGTTAAAAAAGGTCAGAAAATCTTCAATCCAATGCAAGAGAGAGAAGAAAAAATTAGGCTAACAAAACAAGACTGTTATGATGGTTGGTGAACTATGTAGCAGGGACACTCCTATCATGGAGCCAGTGTCGTGTCCGAAACGTGTCGGACACACGTGTCTTGTGTATTTTTAAGAATTTGTCACGTGTCTATGTGTCGTGTCTATTTCAATGTTGTCGTGTCCGTGCAACACAGCTAGTGAATAGTCCAAGACTCTAATTTATCATATAATCTGACTAAAAAAAACTTAGACATGAAATAAGAAATAATCTACTATTATAATGCAAATGGCATCATAGACTCATGTCATGTACACATGATGCTCCTTAACTATATCCTAACCATCCATATAAAAACAATCATAAGAAATTCATAATCTAACAATTCATTGATTTTTTTTCTATCTCAGCCTTTTTAATAGTTTGATTTGTATTAAAATTTTAAAGAAATCAACTTCTTTGTATTCATGCCTTACACGTTTCCAAGGCATTTTTTCCCTCTTATTCATGCCTTAGGTACCTTTTCTAAAGCGACATAATATATTAAACCTGAAAATGAAAAGAGAGTAACAAAAAAATGAATATATACAAATTATATCATTACAATTCATATGTTATAAGAAATAAGATTTTTTTTAAATACTGCACATGCCCAGGAATCTAGTCTGTGAGTAGATGATAGTCATGAAGCCACCAATTTGAAAGCTGCCAAAATTTCTGTTTTATGATCAGTACATGTTTGTATGAGGATCTATCACATCCATATCATCCATTTTTTCCCGGTTTCAGTCATTTCGTCTCAGTTTCATTGGAGACCGGATCAATTTTGTGAAATTTCGGCTGATATGTATTTGGTAGCAATCAGTCTCTAATTAGGTTTGGATAATTTCAGCAAGTTCTGAACAGATCATACTGAAACTGATGAGAACATCTGAGCCTTAACTTTTATTTGTATTTCAGTGTATTTGTTAGTGTATTTAATTGTATTTCATTATTTATTTTAGTGTATTAGAGATGTATTTCAGTGGTATAGTCGTGTTCAGTTCCTGAACTGAACTAATTGTGGGCGGTTGTGTTCAGTTTCTAAACTGAACTGGTGCTGGTAATAGGGACAGTCTGAACTGAATTTGGAGCCTGATAAAGGCAACTTGATGTACTCTATGAGAGGAGATGATGGATGAATGAAATTGAATTTTGGCTCTCTTCCTGTGCCTATGTCCCTCCCTTGTCTTCCCTCTCCTTCTCTCCTGTGTTCTGGTTCTAGTTCTAGTTTTCCTCTCTTCTTCTAGCAGCAACGAGCAGTAGCAGCAACAACCAGTAACTTCAGCAGCTCGCATCAGCCCCAGAAGCAGCAGTTGCAGCAGCCGCCAGCAGCAGCAGCCAGCACAAGCACAAGCAGCAGCTGCAGAAGAAGCTGCAGCGCAGCAGCAGCACAGCAGAAGCAGCGCAGCAGCCAGCAGCAGCAGCCAGCAGCTGTAGAAGCAGCATCAGAAGTACCAGCAGCAGCTGCAGAAGCAGCAGCAGCACAGCAAAAACAGCAGAAGCTGCCAGCGTAGCAGCAGCAGGAGCTGCAGCCAGCAGCAGTAGCAGCAGGCTGCATCAGCAGCCACAGCAGGAGCTGCAGCAGGAGCAGCAGCCAGCAGCTGCAGCAGCAGCAGCCACCACCACCAGCAGCAGAGCAGAGCAGAAGCAGCAACACCAAAATTCCAGCGACAGCTGTAGTCACCAAAACGTGCTTCTCAATTTTCCCTTGGAGTATGACGGTGAGTTCTTTGTCTGTAAGTTTATTTGAAAGCAATCTATTTATTAGTTAAACTATACATCAGTTAATTCATCTCTAGAGTATTATCTTTATTTCATGTTGTCCACTATATGGTGAGATGTGTGACTTTGCAATTCTTCGCTTATCATTGATATTGATAATAGAACTTGTCATACATGATATAACTATTGTAATTAGATCTTACTGAGATTAGAAATGTTCAAAGCTAGCATGCAATACTTTGTAAAACCCATCTGTTAACCTTGTTAGTTTTTTCATTACTTTCCTGCCGAAGATCGTTGTATTTGGTGAAACGCTGTGAGTTTGATCATATCACTGATTTCCTACACGACAACGCACCCGTTTCACATCAGTTTGGTATCAGAGCACAAGGTTTAGGCAGGAACACCTTGCATTAAGTTAAAAAAATAAAATAAAAAAATGGCTAGTGAATTTCAAACCATCAATATGGACACCAACTCCAAAATCCTCCAAAAGTTAAATGAAATTTTGAGTTGCATAACTAGGTTGGATCAGGTAATGAAGTCCACCTCTTATCATCCTGCAATCGAGAGTAACAAGTATCAGGGTCATGAGCATGTTGTGGTCAATTGTCCAAGGCCAGTCATAGTAACTAAAGTTAAGGAACCATCTGTTACAAATCCAAAGTCCCTTCCTCCTTTATTGCCGACCCCTACTGTCGTTGTCTATTCTGGTCGTCAACCCCTTCCTCCTTTACTGCCAACCCCTAATATTGTTTGCTCTGGTCGTCAACCCCTTCCTCCTATACTGCCGACACCGAGCCCAGTCAAAATTGCTATTGATAAATTGTCCATAACATAATCAGAGTCTGACTCTGAAGAATTCATTTATCAAGTGGAAGAACCACAAGACTTCAACTCTGACAAAGAGAACATGGGTGGTAATATTGAGGTATCCAGTACTTCGAGCCCTCTCGAGGTGATCCCAGTGACTACAAAGTTTATTCATGTCTTTCCTAAAGGCAGTACTTCGATCCCTCTCGAAGTCACCTCAGTGACTACGGAGTTCACTGATGTCTTTCCTGAAAATAGTGCTCGTCTCTCCTCGAAGTCACTCCTGTGACTACAGAGTTTGATGATGTCTTGTTTGAAGACCTCCTGCACAAGCTACCACTGACACGTGATATCCAACATGCCGTTGACTTAATACCAGAGGCTCGCCTTCTCGACTTACCACACCCTAGGTTGAATCCAACCGAGAAAACTGAATTTGAAAGGCAGGCTGATGAGTTGTTACTAGAGGGCAAACCACAATTCCTTATCCTAATAAACACTCATGTTTATGAGGACAAGTTTTGAAATTATATAGTGACAAAGAATGTAGGACAGATCAAGAATTTTATCATCTATAGTCAATCTATATCCAAAGATTTGAAGGGTATCATTATGGAAGAAGCTAATGTTCTACATATCATAAACTTTTCCGCCATTACAGTTAAACCTAAATGTGCTTTCCTTCAGACTTTACCTGTTAGGATCTCACTTGACGTCATTAGAATAACAGGTAAATTGTCACACACAGTTAGGATGATTCGCCTGATAATCCCTTTTGATCGAGGTCATGTATATTGATGACCACTGAACCAAGTGCCTAAAATTTTAATAGCCAATAAGGAGTCAAAGTTCATTAGCTTTTTTTTTTTTGAAGACTCTTTAGCAATGATAGGCACTAAGTTAAGTTCTCTATTGCACTTCATTATAAAATTTTTGATTCTGCATTCTAGGTCTACACATCTGAGTGCATCATATTTTGTCACACACATGTAAGTTCCACACATGAGAAATCAGTGATACATTTGAACAAGCAACGCTAACTATAAGTTATGGTCTGACAACAGGAAAGGAATTTAAAACTTTTTAGTGTTGACAATTTTGTGATGGATCGGATTCGTCCGAAATGGTTTCTCTAGGAAACTGTTAAAGATTTGCATGCTCGTAGTGTTGGACTTTTCAAAATCTTAAAAGAATTTAAATTACAATATTTATGTTATAGATTGGGCATCAGTTCTATTTTCAATATTGAAGACTAAGTGGTTTACAACGTCTCGATTATCCATAAACAATCCACTGGTTGATGAGCCTTATCCTGAGCCAATTTTTGAGAGTCCTTCACTTTCTCACTTCTAGATATTCATCCTATACAGCAGAGAAAATTGATAACATTTTAGAAAATGAATTTACGATGCAGCTTGACTAGTAATATGAGGTGCAAGAAATAAACTTACAGCCGAAAGAGAGCAGCTCTGCAGTTGACTCAACGGGGTCGAGTTCTCTCCCATCTGGGGAGAATTGATGGGGACATCTGAGCTTCACTTTTTATTGTATTTCAGTGTATTTATAGTGTACTTCATTATGTATTTCAGTGTGTATTTGAGATGTATCTTATTATGTAGTTGTGTGAAGAGATTAAGGCAGTTTTCTAAACTGAATTTGTAGTTGGTTCAGTTAGAAAACTGAATTGCATGGGAAATGGGTTCAGTTAGAACTGAACTGTAGTTTTAAAAGCCTCTCTTACATTGATGTAAAGGGATGCAAGGAATGAAAAATGAAAGTTCCCTACTTGCCTCTCTCTTTGTGTTGTCTCCTCTAATCACCTCTCCTGACTCCTCTCTTTCTCCTCTCTAATTGAATGAATGAATGTTTAAAGACCAAATCCTTTGCCTGCCTCTCATCTCCTTGTCTCTTCTTCTCTCCCTATCTACAATGAATGATGAATGAAATGTGAAAAAAATCAACGAAGCAGCAGCAGGTTCAGCAGCAGCAGCAGCAGGTTCAGCAGCAGCAGCATACAGTAGCAGCAACAGCAGCAGCTTCCAGCAGCAGCAGCCCACAACAACAACAGCATCAGCCAGACAACAGCAATAGCAATAGTAGCAGTGTAACAGCAGCCTGCATCAGCAGCAGGCCAACAGCAGCAGGAGGCCAACAGCAGCAGCAGATCAGCAGCAGTAAGCTGCAGGAGCAGATCAGCAGCAGCCCACATCAGCAGCAGCCCACAACAGCAGCAGCATCAGCCAGACAATAGCAATAGCAACAGCAGCAGTGTAACAGCAGCCTGCATCAGCACCAGCAGCAGCAGCAGGCCAACAGCAGCAGCAGCAGATCAGCAGCAGCAAGCTGCATGAGCAGATCAGCAGCAGCCTGCATCAGCAGCAGGCCAATAGCAGCAGCAGGCCAACAGGAGCAGCCAACAGTAGCAGCAGCAGGAGCAGCAGCAGCAGGCCACCAGCAGGAGCAGCAGCCAACAGCAACAGTTGCAGCAGCAGCAGCAGTTGCAACAGCAGACCAGCTACAGCAGAGCAGCAACAGCAAAATAGAGCAACAGCAGCAGCAAAATACAGCAACAACAGCGACTACGGGTACCTAAAAACGTGCTTCTCAGTTTTTCCTTAGAGTATGACGGCGAGTTCTTTGTCTGTAAGTTTATTTCAAAATAATCTACTTATTAGTTAAACTATACATCAGTTAATTCATCTCTAAAGTATTATCTTTATCTCATGTTGTCCACTATATGGTGAGATGTGTGACTCTGCAATTCCTTTGACCGCCTATTATTTGTATTGATAATAGAACTTGTCATGCATGATATAACTATTGTAATTAGATCTTACTGACATTAGAAATGTTCAAAGCTAGCATGCAATACTTTGTAACATCCATTTGTTTGACATTGTTAGTTTTGAGTTACTTTCCTGCCGAAGATCGTTGTATTTGGTGAAACGTGGCGAGTTTGAGTATATCACTGATTCCTTACACGACACGCACCCCCCCGTTTCACATCAGAAACCTAAAAAAACATTTATAAATAAACATAAAAAGGGAAAGTTTAAGTTCATCACCCTTCAACTTTTATAGCCATCTAAAATCCACAATCCTAACTGTCATAATTTCATATGTTTAAAATTAATTTTGATTTATTCTCAATCTAACTTTAAATTAGCAGCTTTCACATTAATTTGAGAAGATTTATTTGTTAACTGATTGAGTAACAAAAGTTCCCTACTCTTGATTTAACACCCACTTAGCCTACATGTTACTATATTATATGCTCCTCCGGCAATAACATATGCCAAGAACTCGAGATGGTCACATGTCTATAGGTCACGAAGGTGTCGACTAAATGTTTATATTCACAGAATCAAAACCTATCGAAACAAATGAAACCTATCAGAACTTTTATACAATGCAGGTTTGAAACAGAAACTGAGTTCTGACCTTGCACAGAAAAAACAGAAGAACGAGAATGTATCAAAGGTGCAAACTATTAGTAACCAATAGAGAGAGCATGTTTACATCCATAAAGGTTAAACAAAAGAACAGAAATTAGAAGGCATAGTCTACTCCTCTTGGAAATCCATACATGGTGATCCCTCAATAGTTTAATTTGAAGATATGGGTTCCCATAATTGTGAGATACCAAGCCGAGAGGAAATCTCAGAGAACTTTCATATCCAAGCAATATTTTACGAGGAAGACTCAAATCAAAGCAACATTTAATGCTCAAGGTGATGATCAAGCATATAAAAAGTCTCTGTGGACCCCTGATATTCATCTGAATTACGTACAATTACATACAGTTAGAATGACGACCTCTTTCTAGGTTGTAGAGGTCTAGATCTGGACCAAAGATCACCCAAGCATTTAGATTTCATATAATGCTTGGGAAGCTCCACCCTGGCCATGTTTGACAGAACATATGCTTGGAGTGTCATTTCAAATTCAGGGCATGAATAGCTAAATGTCTTACTTTTTAAAGCTTCCCAGAAAATTCTTTCATAGACGTATTTAAAACCTTCTTTATAAGTGGTGTTAATGACTCAAATTCATGATGCGCCCTAAGAGCACGCGCTCACTATTCATCCCAAACCTGCAAGAATCAATACTGTGCAAGTGGACTCAAGATTTTAACCCAATTTTTTGAATCTTATAGGAGTAAACATCAGGGAGGTCTGTTAGTCTGAAGTTATGCAAATCCCAATAATGAGGCACATGATTGAGTAATAAATACTCCAATAATCCAATTCATGCTGTATTTGATGCTATGGCACTCACTATCACAAGGCAGATGGAAAAATAATGTATCTATAGTGAAATTTGGAAGATTTGCCAATGGTACAACATATGAAATTCCCTCCCTCCCCCCCTGCCATCAGTGACAAGAGAACCAACAGTCAGATACCAACAATGGTGGTGATTCTCACTACAATTTAGCATGCATTTGTCAGGGAAAAGCCCCTTTAAGTCTGCATGCCACTGTTCTTATGCAATAAATCATGAATATTAGGAGTGGGCACACACATAGACAAAGAAAGGCCCTCCAGAAAGAGATCACTTCAGGTCAAACATGATAGGAGTACGAGTTTCCTTCCAAGTGCCTCCGCAGACCTTACCTAAAGTAACTAGATAGTTGATGCAAGGACCAACACATGTATGTACTACTAAATTCTTCATATAAGCGTACAAACTGGTACAAGCATAACAAGTAGGAAATGAAAATAATGGCTTACGAGACAATAACATTGCAGTACCTTTGTCCTATTAGAAAGGGACCAAAATAAACCTTTGTTATTGAAAGTAACCAAAATAAACCTGTGAAGAGTACTATTAGGATTAGAATCCATATTGCATTAGAACAATATTAGGAATAGAGGTTTTCTTATTATTCTTGTATAAGAATTGTATAAGAATTTCTCCTTATCAACTGTATCCCTATATATATCTGGGCATTGCCCTTATCAATAATATGCAATTTGGTTTTCCCTTTCTTCAATTATTGTAACATGATATCAGAACAAGATTTCTTCTGATAGTCGTTGACACGCCAGCAACGAGCCTGCATTGGGTCGCGCTTATGTAGCCAAGCCTAGTGCCAGGCCATCACTCCAAAGAGCTCTCCCTAACCTCCTCAGAACCTAGATTAAAGTTACTCCAAAATCTCCTCCACAAACAATTTTTTTTAACAAAATCTCAATCGACAACCATCATCCTCCGCCCTCAGACGCCTACACATGCAATCGCAATTCTTGCCACAAATCCCAAGCCAACCAATCAAAAGCCATGCACATGAAGTTTGCAATCAAAAGCCATGCACATGATCACGAGCGAGTCCTCCTCCTCTTGGCTTCCGAGCGTTCAGACTCAGACAACCAAGATTCGATCGCGATCCGTTCTCATGCAGCCCGAGGTTCCGCTGTCAAGGCGAAGTCCACAGCCGCAGCAAGAATCCAATCTCCTCCATCTCCTAATCCAATCTCCTCCATCTCCATGATGACTTTGAGCCTGCATCCTGCCAACTTCAAGTTTGGCACGTTCAACTTCTTCCCTCTCGTCTTCGAGTCCGCAACCACTCTTCGATCTGCATCTCAAGTAGATGTACGTTCAGGTCCGCAACGTCGCCCTCGTCAGGCTTCTAGTCTACAAGTTCTTCACCTACACCCTTTTGAGTTTCTAATTTTGTTGGTGCCTTAGTCTCGTCCAGATTGTGATGCATGCCACCATCTCTTCATCTTCAACTGCAAGCAACCAACTACTCCACGCAAACCATGCAACTTCAGAATCATCAAACCTCCATCATTGCATGCAAAATCCGCCCACAATCCTCGTCACCGAGTCCGTCAGACGAACATCACCAATATCAGTCCAACTTCTCCAACACCGTCTTCAATCGTGATTTCAGTCCAACATCCATCTTTGACTTCAGTTCCAATCTCATATTTGAATCGAAATCATATTCAACTTCAAATACAAACTTCAATATCCTCAGTTTAGAGTCCGAGTCCAAGTCCAATTCCATCTTCTGCAAGTCCAAGTTCAACAACTTCAAACATATCCATATCAAGCTCCTACGTTTCGTGACGCATCTACTGGCAGACATAACCAGATTCTTCTAGCTACACTGATCCGAGTGCGTTCTCTTCTAGTTGTGCTGGTCTGAGTACGTCCATTAGCATCACCAGATATTTCTAGTTGCACTGGTGTAAGTGCATCTACTGACGAGTATCACCAGATTTTTCTAACTGCACTGGCCCGAGTGCGTTTTTCCAGCTGCACTGGTCCGAGTGCATCTACTGGCGGGCATCACCAGATTCTACTACTAGCTACATTGGTTCGAGTATTAACCGGCGGGCACCACCGTTCTACTGCAACCAATCATATCTCTCTATTAGCTTATCAAATCGTTTCTTCTGAGTTTGAATAATCTCTAAAATCCTAATTTTTTCTTTCTTTTCATTTATTTTTTTTTTTAGGTTTGGAGGGTTGTTTGGCAAACTCATGCTGGTTTCTCACCATGAGTTTGAGAGGAATGTTAAAAGTACTATTAGGATTAGAATCCATATTGCATTAGAACAATATTAAAAATAGAGGTTTTCTTATTATTCTTTTATTAGAATTGTATTAAAATTTCTCCTTATCAACTGTATCTCTATATATATCTGGGCATTACCCTCATCAATAATATGCAACTCAGTTTCCATTTCTTCAATTACTGTAACAAAACCTTAATGAAATGACTTTATGTAGAGGCAAGAGCAATCTTTGCTATTAGATAAAAGATGGATAGTATATTAGGATCATTTTCCACAAAAGAATGGAACAAATGAATGATCTGACCATATAGAAGGAATAGTAGATACAAACCAAAGTTAATAGAAGACACATATAACAACAATAACATGGCAAAAGTTTCATCTCTGATGCATGTTTCCAACATGACACAGCTTCACAATAAAAGTGCCCATGTTGCATACAATCCCTTTGGATTAATAAGCCTCTCCTGGGCTCATGATGCACAGTGTCAACATATGACAATATAGTAATAATGTGAAATCACATCCAACTCCCTAGTCAACAACTGCGCAAAGTTGGCACTATGTTAAGTACTTTATACATCTCAAACACGATTACTTGGCCATCATGGGTAAGTCTCCGGGTATCCGAAAGAATTTGACATGGAGAACCTTCCAATACCCAGACCGAAAGACATGCCTTTATATGTAAATCTTTCCATTCCATAACAAATATTTATTAACTTTCAATCACTCCATAAAGGATGCTAAAAATATCATTTAGAACCTTAACTAATTGCTAGGCTTGACAATGCATCAAAATAATCAAACGTTTAATCCATCAGTGACATAATCAAAACCGATCAAATGGAGGTTTTCTCCCGTGACTCATATAGAAACTTTGTCCGTCCGCCCATCTGTTCGTCTTCATCCACGAAATAGAGAGAGCAGCGTCGACTCCCTCCTTCTTCCTCTCCCCTCATCCTTCTTCTCCTCTCTCCTCTCACTCCCTCCTGACTGGCCGGTCAGTTTCTCACCAACAGTGGCAGTATACTAGTATAATGTTGACTATGGATGCCTTGATGGGTTTTTCTAAAGTTCCATCATGCAAGCATCCAAGTGCCAAAGTGCCCAGATAAAACATTGAGTCACTGGACAAAAAACGGGAACCTGACCAATCAATCTACAAAAATTGAATAGACAAGAGACAACAACTTTTCTTGATCGGTTCACAGACATAGAAGAGTCGCTAGTTTGATTGTCATTATTGATACTTCCAACCCTTTCTTTAATTCAGAGCGAGCGAGAAAATTCAAGAAAAAGTCCAACAATCGCCAAAGATCAACCGCAATTATTTAATTCCCCGACTCGTTAACTCGGCATCAATCATAATTGAGATGAGAAAACAACAAAATGAAAAGAAAAAAAAAACCCAGGATTGGGGGGTTTGAGAACCACTACTCACTGCCAGCGGTGTCGTCGGCCATGCAGAGGACGGTGATCCCGTCGGTGCGCTTGACGTGGAAGATGTACCGGTCCTGCGAGTAGGACACGTGGCTGTCGTCGGTGCCGGGGATCTTCTCCAGGATCTGGCGGGCGACGGCGCTGGCGTTGGACTGCGCCCCGCTGAACTCCGCCAGCACCACGGACCCCCTCGCCACCAGCGCGTACTGGATCGCCATCGAGATTGAGATCCCTCTCTCTCTCTCTCTCTTCTCGCTAATGACAAGAAGAAGGGGAATAATTAGAAGGAAAAGGACAATGAGATTTGATTTGATGTTGTTTGAGCTGACAAAGTTACATGCGATTGGATTGGGCATAGGAAGACAGCGCGGACGAATTATTTGTAATTATTATTTTCTTAATTATTCTTTTACTGCTTCCGCTCTGTTTGCGTGGAACACGATAATTTCGATGAAAGAAGAGGGAATCCGCAGGGACTCTTCGGGAGATGGCGTCACTGTGCAGGAGCAGCAGAACGGACTCGGACTTGCAATGCGACCAATTATTCCCTCGTTGGAAAGGTTCGTGGGTGGGGTGGGGGGGGGGGGGGGGGTGGTGGGAGGGTGGTGAATTGGGCCCACGAGCCCATTTGGCGGGTGATGTCACGTTTTATTTTTTCCTTTCTCTTTCCACCAATGAGATCCCTCGGTCTGCCGCCCACTGGGTCGAGGTGCGTCTCTCATTGGGGAGCCGGGACAGACGTGGCCCACTGATTCTGTTGGTGAAAATTTGGGTGTTGAAAATGGTGCGTTGAACTTTTGGGCCTGAGGCAGGAGTACTGAATATCCTTCCTTCGATTCGAGGTGAAAGGATCGCGTGTTCCCTGAGCACACCCAAGGGGTTATTTATTTTACATAAATGACTTACAATTTAATTATAATTACGGTGTTTGTTTGCACTCTAATTTATAAAAGAGTTACACAACTCAATTATTACTCACTTGCAACTCAATTACCACTCACTTACAGTGCAGTTACAGTTAATTTTGTGGTGATGCAAATTTGTATTATTTTTTATGTTAATATTAAATTTTTTTAATATTTAACATTTTTAATATTTATTTGCAATATTAAAACTTTTTAAATTACCAAATAGTTAATTTCGTGGACAACTTTTTCACTTACGACTTACACATTACGACAAGCAAACATCGTAAAATACAATACACTTTCTCATTTACAACTTTATATTACCAGCCAAACACCGTAAAATTTACATGCATGTAACTCATTTACAACTGTAAAAGACTTTACCAATTACGACTTACGAATTACGGACAATTACGACAACCAAACAGACCCTAATACACACATTCCCGTCACGAATTACACAAGTTATTTATTTTAATTTGATAATCGCAGAGATTGAACTGGAGCCTCCCCTTCCAGAGGGAGAGATCTTATCAATAGCTAACATTCTAAAAGAATAATATAGTAATGTTTTATTTCATCATGGTGTTGCAACATTTTAATTATGTATGGACAAACATTCTTAGAATACTCGAAGAATTAGAGCTTATTTGACCGTGAAAAAGGGTTTAGAGAAATCTAACAGCTCCTAATCCAAAGTTCGGAAACTTAATAATTTGGTTTATTTGGAGAAATGAAAAATATTTTTAGAGGCTTTCAAAGTTTTGCTTGTTTGTTTACTTGGAAAACAAGCAAGGAAATAAGTGGTTTTTGTTGGAAAGTTTTCAAATTCTTTTTAAATTAGGCTAAAGATATGTTCCATGTGTCTTTAATGTATTTGGTATCCTTTTGAATTCTTATCATATATGTATTTTAACATGTGTTTTGTAAGAGATTCCTCGTTGATTAAGATTTGGTTCAATGTGTGTGAGCCACACGCACACATACTATAAAGGGCCAATCAGGCATTGACAAGTGGATAAGATGTCGCTCCGAGGGGACAAAACTTTAAATCTTTGGATCTCTTATAATATTATAAGAGGGCCAATCTTAGGTGTCAATGCGAGATTGGTCCTCTTATAATATGTGTGTGCGGCTCACACACATAAACCCAACCCCATTGATTGGGTCCTAGTTTGTGTCATGTAATAGCTATTTAATCTGGTGATAAACTAGAGGAATCCTCATGAATGATAGTAGAGACATGATTCACCACCCTTAGATGTAGCCTTTGCCGAACCACGTAAATCTTTTTCTCCTCCTTCTCTCTTCTTTTGTCTTATTTCATGGTATGAGTGTGCCGACAATCCTATTCATCTTCGACTTTTCTGTTAGATTTTTTGGATTAAAGTCTAAATTAATTTGGACCTACACAAGTCTAATTGAATTTATACACCCGTCTCTATAAGCCTATGTTGTTCGATCCAATAAAGAATTGATCAAGTCTAATGGTTTGGGTGTAAACACATTTCAATTACACTTAGTCATAAGTGTATTTAAATTAAGATGTGAAACTCGTGTTATCAATTAAGCGTCTAGATCTATGATGAATTAAACTAAGATTTCTTGATGCTATATATATATATATATATATATATATATATATATATATATATATATATATATATATATATATATATATATATATATATATATAGAGAGAGAGAGAGAGAGAGAGAGACTTGGCTCATTTCAAAAGGATCTGGGAATCGAATCCTTCCCATTGAAATTCAACCCCCCGACATTCAAATTCAAGATCCACTCCATTGAAGTTGGTCTACATTATTTGTAGTTTCTTAAAATCAAAAATCATGTTATTTAAATACTTTTTGCTTATCCATCAAGTGGGCGCAAAACGGGCGGCCAAAAGTAGTGAGTTATTTAGTTTAACGGTGTATAATATTTGAAATCAAACAAAAATTGGTACGTATGGATTTTTAAATGTTTAGATCATGATCAAATGGTCGGATCGAGAATTTACACGTCTAAAGTCATAGATCTAAGTAAAATACTATTTTTGGCCGTCTATTTTACGCATGCAAACCAATTTTGGTTAGGTTTCAAATGTTCTACACTATTAAACTAACCAACCCACTATATATCATGGGAGCTTCCATCAATATGAGCTGAGAATCCTGAGATACTTACTGATCCGGGAAAAAAAAGGTGCAGAGTTGACGCGAGAGAAATATTTTCAAAGGGATACATAGCTCTCTAGTTACATAGAATTCATATAAAAAGGATACACTTGTATATGGATATCATTCCTCTAACAGAAATTTAATTTTTTAAAAAAAAGGAAAAGTAATGAAAAACAGATATGAGCATGAGGTTGGTACAAAAAAAAACCATTTAATCATTAAGAGCATTTAACAAATCGAGTAAGTTCTCTTTTTTTTTCAAGGCTAATCTTCTCAAAACTACTATGAACTGCACTGTTTTTTCAGAAAACCTCATAAACTATCAAAATGCTATCACCAACTATATTTTTCCCACTTTAGTCTCCAACGACGTTAACTTTGATAATTAAAAGACCTAAATGTCCTTACTCTTTAATTCTGATGAAAACTCTTTATAACTTTAAATTTCACTCAAAACCCCTAATTAGCCATAATCATCATGAGATACAAAGATGTCATCCCCAAACCACATTATTAACTCAAATTAACACAAAAGGAAAGCATTAAACTTACCCTCATTTTACATTGATCAATCAACCTTTCACTCCACCTTCAAATCAACTTCCCCCCTCTACTTGCTTTCCTTTTGTGTTTATTTGAGTTAATAGTGTGGTTTGGGGATGACATCTTTGTATCTCATGATGATTATGGCTAATTAGGGGTTTTTGAGTGAAATTTAAAGTTACAAAAAGTTTTCACGAGAATTTAAGGGTAAGAGCATTTAGGTCTTTTAATTATCAAAGTTAAAGCCGTTAGAAACTAAAGTGGGAAAAGTATAGCCGGTGACAGTATTTTGAGATTTTGATAGTTTATGAGGTTTTCTGGGAAAACATGATAGTTTATGATAGTTTTGAGAAAATAAGCCTTTTTTCAGTAATAAGATATCTCACCAATATCCACACTGCCACATGCAATTGGTTCATAAAATTTTTCAGAGTTAAAAATAGTAGAAGATGGAAGAACAATCATATTGAACAATTCAGTTACACCTATGCCTTCCAGATAATCTGACCACCATTTCCCCAATTAATATTCATATGATCTGCTAACCATTAACAAATAATGGAGAAAACATCATGGACCTGTCTCCTTTGTTGCAATCACATTGATAAAACCAGTGTTGTGAATCTCATATGCCTCCTTTTCACACTGAAATATTTGAAACAAGTAACAAGTGGGCAGATCAGAGAAGTAATTACTGTCCTCAAAATTAAGGAGAAAAAAGGGAGAACAATTACCTTGTGGTTAATCATTTTAGGACTTCGACGATCCTCAAGGAAAGCCAAAAGCACGCTACTGTTCATGAGCTATGAGACCTTTCCATTGAGTATAAACTTAAAAAAAAAAATGTCTGAAATTTTCAAATACGCTTCAACTAACCTGTCTTCAAGCAGTGTTTAGGCTCATTCTGACTCAATTTAGAGAAGGAAAAATCTTAGAGCTTCAACAACTTTCTCTGGCCTGATAAAACAAATGCAGTAAGCATTATTGACCATGAAGAAAAGAAAACGAGGCTACAAACAGTGATTCTATGGGAACAAAGAAACTATTGAAGACTTAAAGAAGTGAAGGCGAATGATACCAGTCCTCTTGCGGCATATGACCAGCTCCCTCTATCGGCTTTAGTGTGATAGTGGTGGGGTTTCCCTTCTGAAACTCCTCTGCTTCTGCTAGGCGCAAGTATTTATCTGACACTCCCCATGCTAGCAGTATCGGTTTATCCCAGCTGCAATTTTTGGTGCTCAGAACCGCACAAGGAAGACACTAAGTAGCATGCACATGCATATGCTGACATCACATGATACGACAGGAGACACGATACACTGACCACATACAGGAAATTCTAAAATATTACAAGTGAATAGCAATGGCTCGAAAGAAGCTCAGTCAAATAACTGTGTATGACACGACATAGGTTCAAAATAGAAGTGCAGATAGAAGGAAAGGAAATTGAATTCAGATTTCTCGATTCAGAGGTCTGTTCTCTTTCTAATATGAAAAACATGATGTTACCTTGCCAGAAAAGGTACCATGCTAGTGGGGGCATAAATGACAGATCAAAAAATAGGAAAAAGGAATGGGATGAAAGATGAAGAATGGAGGAAAAGTAATGTAAAGGGTGAAGTCTACCACTTTTATGATTTCCCCAACAATTCTCAAAGTAATCACATAACTCTAATAGCAAAGATGACTTTGATGGTATTCGTTACCTAAATGATAATTTGACAAATCACAGCTACATAAAGGAATTTTTTATATGATGTACCTTGTGGGTTTTGTGGGTGCCTGCAAACTATGCATTTATAAATCAATAATTCCGATATACTGGACAAAAGAGCCAACGATGGAACAATATCATAGGTACACTTGTTTTATGTTGATTCTAAAGTAATGAGATATTTTCTTATGATGGCTTACACTATGTAGCTTTCAAGAATAAACCTAAAAAATATATTTCATATTAAAGCTTACTTATTTTATACATGTCAAACTTACTCTTCAAAGGTTGACTAAAATCATTTTATAAATTCTCAATTGAATGATTTATATAGCATATATGTCATGCTGGCATATCACCACCAAACAAATGAATTGGAACTTTATGAATCTTTACATTTATCATACATCTTGTTTGGAACATGTTCGCAAGTATGGTCTTCAGGTCTTCTTGGCTATCTAACTGTCTAAGTGTGGTGGAGATTTTCCGCCGCGAGCGACTGGATGGTTGATCCACATCACAAGCGAGAGTAGAAAATTGGAGAGCGTGTGAGTAAAAATGGTGCACATCACAGAAAAGAGAAACACAAGATTTTTTACATGAAAACCCAAATAAAAAAACCACGGGGAGAAAGAGAAGAATCCACTATAATCCATTGGTTACAAGATTTATAGAGATTGTATGCCAGAGTCTTAGTGCTAGGCATTTTTTGAAAAAAAGAAAAAGAGAGCATCCTCTCTTCTCGCTGGAGGTCTGTTTATACTTGATCTAATCTGCGTGCATGGGGAGGATGGTACGGGTGTGATCCTCGTAACCGCATGATCTGCACGTGTTGATTTATTGTAACGACCGTAATAATTGAAAAAAAAACTTGATTGTTGAGATTGCATGCAGAGAAACCCGCTTCTTTCCATAATTGCCCAAGTTGGAGGGTGTTTCACGTTAAGAACGAAAAAAATCAAGATGCGTAACTGAAGACAGAGATTAGGAATGATCTGTTGTCGTCGTGTAATTGAAGGCGAGATTAGGGATGATCTGTTGTTGTACCTGTCTTGTGCGAAGCTGAAGTTTCTGGAATGGGGGAGCTCCGGGATGGCTGAAAGCATTAGAGCTGCCGGGATGGAAGCGTTCTCGAGAAGAATGGCTAATGGAATGGTTCCGGAGTGACGGAGGCTCCTGCTTGCTAGGACACGTGTCATTAATCTGTGAGGGTCAAATTTTGATCACTACACTAGGTAAGCAGCACAAAGGCGGACTTTGCCAATGTTCCTTGGTTAGCACCGACACATTCATCTTAAAGATGAGTGTAGAAGCATGTAGCAAAGATCAGCTGAAAACAAAAGGTAGGATAAATGGATAGACAAAAAAGCCAACATTCACATACACACACACAAAAACAAAAACAAGAGAATGTTTGTGTTAGTTAAATGGGGGTCTCCGAGTGAGGGGAGCCCTGGCACTAACCTGATTAAGGAGGAGCAAGAGAGGCTCCGGAGACGAATGCTTGTATTATTATTCTCGAGTGGGGACTTTCCTCCTTGAAATAGGCAAGTAGAGGTCTCCAAGAGAAGACACTCGTGAGTAGGTTGCATGGCTCTGGTGAGCGGATTAGCAAATCCAGCGAAAGATGTAAGGAGTCAGGAGTCGGATGTTGATGATGTAGATCTCGATTAGGAGAATCTCTCCTCAGACATGCAACCACAATACCCCGGAGAGAAGAACTCGTAGGCTGGTCGAATGAGGGCCAATGAGCAGACTCCATGGATCCTGAGAAGGATGTAGAGAAACCATTAAGAGTCAGAATGTATTTTTATTCAATGATATCAATAAAAATACATGAAAATTGAAATGAGATACAGAGAGTATTATCTGTTGGAGGAACTTTCCTGTTCTTATTTATAGGATTAGTGTTAGTCAACCGCTTAGTACTGAGTGACCATATGTTGTGGTCGAGCCAGAGACGGGGTCTCATATTGTCTTTCTGTCTCGAAGAAAGTTCTGAGTGTAAGAATGTATTCTCAAAGATATCCTTGCCGAACAAGATCTTCGAGATACTTGAGAAGGGATCGGCATTGGGAAGTGCGGTGTCCCTTGCAGTCATGAAAGGAGCAATAGTCCTTCGCTTCGGGATGAGTAGGATCGTGTGGCCTCGCCTCCGGATGCTTCACCCAGGGTTGGCCATTGATGACTTCGAAAATGTTCTGGATCGAGAGCTTCAATGGAGTGAAGTTATCGTCCACCCGGTAAGTTTGGAGTGGACTCTGCTGGTGATCCAGGAATAGTTGCTTCCTGAAATATCACGCTCGCGATCCTGGTTGTCGACGGAGGGGTCTCCGTGTTGCAGCTTTAGTTTTGCTCCTTTGTCGTCACCGCAGTTGAAAGATTGGTTGGCGGAGCTTTTTATTATTTCCTCCAACTAGGTGTACGGTTGGACTCGATACAGGATCTCGATCCAACGGGTGACGTACTTCACCAAATGCTTGTATAGCGGGTGGGTGTCTCGTAGCCCGCTAATGAACGCAAGAGCGGAGGCATCCTCGCTGCAGTTGTGTACTTTGGTTAGATTATTTTAAAAGTAGCCAATGTACGTCTTGAGACGTCGGAGAGTCTCACGTGACGGAAATGAGCGGTGGTTGTCCTACTTGAACTTCTAGCGGGAGGAGTACCGAGAGAGGAACAACTTGGTGAGATCCTCGAAGCCGTGGATCGAGCGTGGCGGAAGAGAATAGAACCAATCGGAGGCTAGTCTCTTCAAACTGGAGGGGAAGATCTGGCACAAGATGGAGTCGTTCCTGGCATGGATCACCATCTTGTCTTGATACTGCCGGAGGTGTTGGACCGAGTTTCTCTGACAAGAGTAGCATCAAAGGTTAGAATCATGAACTTATTAGAAAATTCACATTCCAATATGTCCTCGAAGAAGGAAAAGTTGGATGCATCGGTGGTGATGGCTCTGAGTCTGCCTTGAAGAGACATTCTTGCTTCTTCGACTCCCTTCTGTACAAGCTTGTCGAGATCTTGGACACAAACGAAGTCTTCTATCTTTCTCCGAGAGTGATCATGCTGATCTCTCATGGGGGATGAGATGAACTCGGCCCACGGTCGGATCGTTCCGATGGAGTAGGGGAGGCTGTTTTGCAACGCCTCCGGCTCTGAAAGTGCTCGCCATCTTGGGCCTCCGTAGCAGTGGGCCTTTCTGGCGATGTAGATGGCCCTTGGGTGTTTTGGAGGGTGGTGATATGGGTGAGTAGTTGTCATTTAGATGCTTCAATTCCTCCCGTACATGGGTTATTTTTCTCGATCATATTCTGCTTGCTCTCGCTCGCAGTCGAATAGGGTATGCTGCTTCACCATCTCCTCCTTCATGTCAGTGAACATTTGGAGGAGTTAGGCTTCGTACACTGATGGCGGGTGGATGTCTGATGTCCCCTGTGAAGGTGCGGAGACAGTCTCTTCTATGATGCGACTGACGTTGAGGTCACTCGGGAAAACGATGCCCATCGGTGGCAATGGATTTGCCTTTGGAGGTGATCCCGTTGCCGGTGGTCGGTTGTTTCTTCTGGGCCACGGCTCACTGGAGAAGCTTTTTAAGGATGGGTTTGATAGGGGAGAGATCTGAGTGTTGAGACTCAGATCTCAACGAAAGCACCTGTTTGTGGTGGAGATTTTTCGTCGCAAGTGATCGGACGGTAGATCCATACCCCAAGCGAGAGTAGAGAATTCGGGAGTGAGTTAAAATGATGTAAAACACAGAAAAGAAACAAAAAATTTTTACGTGAAAATCTAAATTAGGAAAAAACATGAGGAGAAAGAGAAGGAGAAAAATCAACTATAATTCACTGGTTACAGGATTTACAGAGATTGTATGTCAGTCTTAGTGCTGGGATTTTTTTAGAAAAAGAAAAAGAGAGCATCCTCCCTTCTCGCTGGAGGAGAAGGCCTATTTATACTTGATCTGATCTGCGTGCAAGGGGGTGGATGGTACGGGTGTGATCATTGGGATTGCATGTAGAGAAACCCGCCTCTGTCCATAACTGCCCAGGCTGAAGGTGTTTCATGTTATGAATGTGGAGGACGATCAGGCTGTGTAACTGAAGAAGAAAATCAGAGATGATCTATTACAGTAGTGTAATTGAAGGCGTAGATCAGGGTAGTTGTCTTGTGCGGAGCTAAGTCTCCGGAATGGGAGGAGCTTCAGAATGGTTAAGAGTATGGAGCTGCCAGGATTGAAGCGTCCTCGGAGAGAAGAGCGGCTTCTGGAATGGCTCTAGAGTGATGGAGGCTCCTGGTTGCTAAGACACATGTCATCATCTTGTGAGGGTCAAATTTTGACCACTATACTAGGTAAGCAGCACAAAGGTGGAGGACTTTGCAAATGTTGCTTGGTTAGTTCCGACACATTCATCTTAAAGATGAGTGTAGAAGCAATGTAGCAAAGGTCAGTTGAAAACAAAAGGTAGGATAAATGGATAAACAAAAAAAGCCAACATTCACATAAATACACGCACACACAAAAACAAAAAGAAAAGAAAATACCCACCAAGTATATACATATACGCGGTGCACCAAGAAGTTAAAGTCTATTTTTGAGATGAACAGAAAGATTGTGGTGGTCGATTTCCAACCTCCCTGAGATCTCGACGCGTGTCCATCCAGCCCCATGTTGATCATGCGACACGTGGCTTTGTCCAAAATCTCCAGAGGAGTCCTGGTCTTGTTCAAACTTCATGCAAGTTTAAACAGTTGGAAGATTAGAGATAGAGGCGGTTGTAAGTACCTCTATCTCCAGGGCCCAGGGCCCAAAGTTTGGGGGCCCAATTTTTTTTCTTTCAGACCTTTATAATTTATACCCTATATGACTAACCGAGCTCAGACCGATCGGAGAGGTCTTTCGCCTTAATACCTCGCCAGGATGAAGGGATCCTATCATTGCCTAGCTGAAAGATGGGTCCCTCCTTGACGATAAAGCGGAGGCACAAAAGCTCCTGCATTTGGCCACTAGATAAATGCTCCTCGGATATGTTTTATATAAGAAGTCTTACTCTAAGCCTCATGCGACCCCTACCTAAGGTGTCTCAGACCAGACGAACTCGGAGAGTGATGCAGGAAATCCATGATTGCGACTGTGGGAACCATTCGGGAGGTCGCTCTCTCGCCCATAAGGTCATCAATTAAGGGTATTACTGGCCCAAGTTGTTCGATGACGCCAAGGATTATGTGAAAAAATGCTCGGAGTGTCAGAGATTCGCGCCAGCATCAAACAGACCAAGTACCGACCTCCACACTTTGCGAAGTCCTTAGCCCTTCATACAATAAGGGTTGGATGTGGTTCGTCCACTCCCCGAACGTAGACTCAGTTGTGATTCCTGTTAGTAGCCATTGACTACTTCACCAAATGGGTCGAAGCGGTGCCACTTTCTGAAGTTACTGGTCAACAGATTATCAAGTTCCTTTGGCAGAACATCGTATGTCGCTTTGGGCTCCCCACACCATTATTTTCGACAACGGAACAAATTTTGCCAGCAAGCAAGTGGCCAACTTTTACTCTAAGTATAAGATCACCCACCAATTCTCCACTTCCTACTATCCTCAAAGTAATGGTCAGGCTGAGATCAGCAATCGCATTATCCTCGATAAGGCTGCGCAAAACCCTGGAGAGAAGAAAGGGCAAATAGGTCGAGAAACTCCCCATGGTGCTATGGGCCTATAAGACCACCAAGCGCGTCCTGGCGAGCGAAACGCTGTTCTCATTGGCATATGGATGAAAGCGATCATCCTAGTCGATATCAGCATGCCGACACTCCGCGTGGAAGGGGTTGTCGAGATCAAAATGATGCATAACTCCACCTGATCCTGGATCAGGCGAAAGAAAAGCAGCAACAAGCACAAATCTGCATCACAACATACTAATAGTATATCCGAGCGCGCATCAGAAGAAGGTGAAGCTACGCGAATTTCAAATCGAAGACTTGGTCCTGAAGCGCGTTATTCAGACTATAAGACAGAAGGATCAAGAGAAGCTTGGCTCAACTAAGAGGGTCCCCACATCATCATCGCTCAGGAGGCAAAGGATTATACATCTTGATTGATCAAGACGGGAAGAACCTCAAAAAGCAATGAAACTTTTTTTACTTGAAACGATACTGTGTATAATCACGTAATATCCAATGAAAAATTATGCAAGTTCCCTCATTTTGAGGTTTTGTACCTTCCCTGAGTACGATAGCTACTCCTCGACACCCTGATGGCTACCCGAACCAGTCAACAGTCTATACGAGTCCTACTCTGACGGCTAACCCTCGGGAGTCTCCTGAAAGATAGAGACTCGCCCACAATGAATGCTCGGTGTCAGCTTATATCGGGTCTTCACTTTGATGGCCATCTGAATGAGTCAACAACCTATATTGGGTCCTACCCTGAAGGCTACCCTCGGGTCCTGAAAGATAGAGACTCGCCCACCACAATGACTCCTCCGTGTCAGCCTATATCGGGTCTTCACCCTACGGCCACCCGAGTGAGCCAACAACCTATTTTAAATCATACCCTGACGGCTAACCTCAGGAAGTCTCCTGAAAAATGAAGGCTCGCCCATAATGACTGCTTGGAGCTCAGCCCATGGCTACCCGAGCGAGTCAACAGCCTATATTGGATCCTACCCTGACGGTTAATCTCGGAGAGTCTCCTGAAAGATGGAGGCCCGCCCATAATAACTGCTCAGACCTCAGTCCATGGCTACCTGAGCAAGTCAACAACCTATATTAGGTCCAACCTTGACGGCTACCCTCGAGAAGTTTCCTGAAAGATGAAAACTCACCCATAATGACTGCTCGGAGCTCAGCACATAGCTAGCCGAGCGAGTCAATAGCCTATATCGGGTCCTACCCTGATGGCTACCACGACAACGCGACTCCGTGACAGAGATTTTCTCCACTCAGGTAAGTGTTGCAAATACCACTGTGGGACGAACCCCACTCGGAAACTACACACCAATCTATTTCAAACGTCTCGGAACCAAAGCAGCTTTCCAAGCAAACATCCAACAAAAGAAAATCGGAAAAAACAAACAAACAAGGCAATATCCAAACAATCCTTTCATTTCAATTCACTGTTTTATCATAAAGCTTTTTCGATTACATCCATCCACATACAAGCATGGTTACATTTAACAAAAGAAATACAAGATCTATTACATGTATGTGTTCTTCCTGAGAGCAAAAAACAGATACGCTCTCCGTCGCGTCCCCAACAACGTCCAAGAGATGACTCTTAAACAAACAATCTGTTGTTGCTGGGAGGGCAATGATACCCAGAACTCCCAGGAAGACGCCAGTAAAGGAGATCCTGCCTCGAACCGCAGACCGAAGCCTGCAAGACGAGAAGGATACCAATGCCAAGCCCGCAACTCCAAAGATGAACTCGGAGCGAAGCCAAGCACAATGTTCTAAAAATCGGATTAATCGGCCGATTAATCCGATTCGTCAGGCAGCACGCTTAATATTACATTAAGCACTCTGATTATGCGCTCGGGCGATTAATCGGGTCCAAAACGATTAATACCAGATTAATCCGATTAAACCCCGATTAATCATTTAGATATTTTATATGTTTTTCTTTGAAAAACTTATCACTTTGTGCATGTTGGATCACTAAGTAGTTTATATTGTGATATTGATGATTTGATAACTATCTTTATTAAATAGTAGATGAACTATTATTTTAAATAGCAGATGAATTATGATATTTTATTATTATATATTTTGCATAAAGTGATACTTATGTTTTTATTATTTTTGATTATTTTTCAAATTAACTTATTTAGCAATTTTTCTCCATCATTCTTTAAAGCTCATTATTTTTATTTATAAATTGACTAATTTTTTATTTATCTTATTTTGTAGGTAAGTTCTTTGATTTATATTTATGTTGTAAAATTTGAAATCTTGGAGTACTAATGCGAAGAGATAAGTTCTCTTACTTCTTTTTTACTATTTATTCATATCGTCTTGTTGTTCATCATATCATGGTTATAACTTCACATCTAGATATTGTCTTATATTCATATGTAGTTGTGTATAAATATAATTAAATATATTAAAATATTAAAAAATTATTAATCCCCGATTAATTTGATTAATCATTATTCAGTGTTGGACCGTACGAATAATAAAATCAGTTTTTAGAACACTGGCCAGGCAGAGCGGCGGCATCCAACAGGAGTGTAGACGGCCAGTCCCAGGAATTAGAACCATCACCAAACACGCCTATGCTCCCTGCTCTATGCATGTTGTTAAGGAGAGAGGCGTCGAGCCCCAACCCCTACTCGGCCTGATCAGAGATCAGATGTGCAGACCAAACAGAAACAAGAGCCTTACCTGTTCTTCCTGACAGTCGAGCCTCACGAAAATCGAAGTTCCTTTACGGGCCTATCACGAAACAGAAGTTCCTCGATGAACGAACCTCTGAACATTAGAAGCACAGCAACCGTCTCCATCCTTTTCCCTCTCCTTCCTCCATAGAAGACATCATTGCCCACAGAACAATGCAAAATCTTAGAAGCAAGAAATTTTTAAGAAGCAGTGCAGATCTCCCTTTAAAGTTCCGCCATATTTATAGAGGGGAAGAAAGCCCAAGCGTCAACTGTTCAAAGACACTCGATCAGGAGCCTACATGTGTCGCGACGGTTCGGATCCAAACGATCGCGCTTGATACGCCGCATCAACCTCGAGTGTCGCGACTCTTCGAAAAGTGACAGTTACTTGACCGATGCAACGGTAGATTGGACGCGCATTTAAAGTTCTGCCTGTTTGTAGAGGCATGCCACAAGAAGAAAAAAACTGAGGCGACACAGATACTCCGAGCCCACGCTTAAGGGATCTGCTCCCCTCCTTTTCCCTCGGAGCCCCCAGGGCAAGTTCATGACCTCCTTCTAAGGAGGGAAGAAGAGGGGGCATCTGTAGTGATCGGTTTCTGACCTCCCTGAGACCTCGACGCGTGTCCATCCAGCTACATGTTGATCACGCGACACGTGGCTTTGTCCAAAATCTTCAGAGGAGTCCTGGTCCCGTTCAAACTTCATGCAGTTCAAACAGTTGGAAGATCAGAGATATAGTCGGTTGCAAGTACCCCTATCTCAAGGTCAAATTCACATTTGAACCTAACTGTTACAGCTTTGAAGGGAATTGATTATATCAACAGCTAGATGATGATCTATGGATAGAGACGAACATGAGTTTTACCAATTCAAATCAGGATGTTCAGCACCAAACCACCTGCATGAAAAGCAATTGAGATAAGATATATGTCCAGTTAGACGAGAATCCTATAACCATATCCAAAAATAGCCACCTGTATAAATAGAGAACCCCCTCCAACGAGATGAGGACAATCAATCAATCTCAGGAACCCTAGCATCAGAGATCAGACGACCACCATTGTAATTTTCTCTAAATTATATTAAAATTCTCTCTCCCTCCGTAGTTTTTCCCTTTCGGGTTTTCACATAAATATCTGTATTTTTCTCTGATTTGATCTTTACAATTCACCCATTAATCTCCGCAAATTGGTGTGTGGATAACTTCTCCAGGAATTACCCACCGCAAAGATGCATAATGAAACAGTGAAAAAAATGATATAGACCAGCACTATACGCCAGGGGATAAGTTTGTGTTTTATATTTTTCATAGGCTTAACACCATGGTTTGAGATAGCAGTATCAGCATCCGACCTAGGATTTTGGTATCGGAATTGGCAGTATTGGCTATTTTATCTCGTTGTGTCGGTCGTTGGTTATATCAAGTCATAAGTGGTATTGATATCGGGCAAAATATCAGTATCGGACGATATATCAAACCTTGATTAATATATAATAAGCTCTAAAAGGTTCATCATATTATATGGCTTTCATCGATATTAGGAACTGAAATATGTGATGGAATTTTGAATTAATAGAAAAGGTATGAAAAAGTTCTTTGGATCTTACCTTTCAGATGAAAATCCAGTTCCTATTCGGATTAATATGTCATTGAAGTTTGCTTTCCTTGCTGCTTCTAGCAGTGCTGCAAAGGCATCAAGGGACGTTCATTTAAACAAGAAGCACCTTAATGAAGAAGGATATGAAAAGAAACTATCACAGTATCTACTAGATTCATACTTTTCTCATGGGATTTGGCCTATAAAAATTGACTTAAAGATGAATAGATTTTAGTTTCAAACAGAAGAGAAGCATAACATGGAAGGTTCTTTTAATCTGGTAACTTGGGGAAGTGATGCCAGAAATGATGCAGTTTTGTGCTTTAAGGCATATATCAAAATCTGCAGGGGAAGGGCACAAATATTACAGAAAAAACTTGACCCAAGGAGGCCAACACCATAGAGCAAGAAAACAATTGTCCAATCAATTTAAGGAAAAAAGATCAGAGAAATATCTCATGTATTAATGACCATCTCTGGCAGACTAATCATCACCATCTCAACTTTTTCTCCTCAAAGAGGAGTTGGTCATGAAATGAAGCTTACCCATGATAGGTTAAAGTTGCAACAAATTGTCAACAGCAACCTCTTACTTTCCAAATTCTTGGCTGAGAAAATGATGGACAAGAGAGAGACTTCCTGAAACCTAGTAGACAAATTGGTCACCAGAAAACTGTACCTTATTGAATAAGCGGTTTCAGCTCCATGGTATTTAAGGAATCACAAAATCCCCTCAGGTTGAGTCTAGGAGGAAAAAGATACAATTTACTACAGGGATTACATTCATCTTGAGGCATAATAAGCTAAAATGAAATACATTCTCAATTACTGATGCACTTGTATGTTTCTTGAAGTGCCAAGATATAGCAAAAGATTACAGGAATAAAGCAAACAGCTGAGAGGATGTTTAGTATGATTAAAATATCACACATGAACCAATATTCAAGCTACTTCACCATAATGAGAGTGTGGCCTGAGTCAACCATGCTGAAGGCAGTTCACAATTATCTCAGACCATGAGAAGTTTTTACTAGAATATTGTTTATGAGGTAGTGGGTGAAAATCAGGACTATATTCAAAAACTTTTACATGATATTTCTCAACTTTTGGTTTTTATTTCTCTTACCAAAATCAGTTTGTGAGGGAATTAGCTCTCTTTTCAATAGAATGTGCCATTACTGAAATGACTGTGTATTAAAAGTGGTTCAAAGAAATTATAGTAATCTAGAAAAGGGTAGAATGCAAACCAAATCCAGGTCCACTACTTGCCAGGTATGGCAATCGATATACATCAGCCTTTTCCAACTTCAATACATATCTGCCAAACGAACATGCACACACTTCAGTAACCAAAAAATTCAACTGAATGTTTAAGCATCTCGAAAACTAAATCATAATAATAGATGTCAGATTTCAACTTTTGATTGAAAAAGGCGGATGATCATTGTAATGCCCCAAGCGAAGACGACTTCCTAGAGAGTCACTCATCTTGAAATTTCTCTTACTCATGCACACTTAACTAAAGAGTTTCTCCGTGGTTACTCATTCAAGAATGCTAGTTACGATTAATTCATAAACACACAGTAACTATTATTTATACCAGAGAACTTTTTAGCTCACTTTCAACATTGAACTATTCGCTTGGGGTTGAGACATGCTCTCTCTTAGGGTATAACGTCCTCTATACTACAACTTAACTAGGTGATGTGAGGTTCTAGAGGTGAACCCCATGGCCTCTAGAGGTGGTTTGGCTGGTGACATACCTCCCTTTAGTGTATGGCATCTTTCTTATACTAACACTTAACCATGAAATGTGAAATTCTAGAGGTGGCTTCCATAAATTCAATAGGTGGCTCCATCACATTCTAGTGTACTCTGACACTTTGTTCCATGTAGCTTCATGTGGCACTTAGTTTTACACAATTTGAACTGGTGTTAGCTCTAATTCCATTTTTAACACTCAAAGCAAGATCAAAAAACTTCCTATTCATCCCTAGAATATATTAGTTACTACTAATTCTCAAGTTCATAAAAGTTATTACATACTAGAGAACCTTCTAACTCACATTCTTGAGGACTATTCACTTGGGGGGTGACATCTCATTCTCTGAGAAGTAGATACATGAGTTGACAACATGTCCTCACATATAATATCTGCTTACAATGGCTCGCATCCGTTTGGTATCAAGTGAGTTCGGGTGGCAAATGCATGAACTTGGATTTAGTCCCATATTGGAAAGGGAGCAAATTTTAGCAATTTAAAGAACTCGACGTGAAACTTTCCAAAATCCAACCCCAACCCTACACCACTGTACCAGACCTTAGTGGCAGCAAGAAAATATATGGTTATGATATCCACATTTAAATACATTGAAAATTTCTGGGCTATATCATAAAATGAATTAGTAAACCAGATTGAGGGAAGGCTATATTTTAGAACGCACACATCATAGATCCTACATAATTAAATGTGTTAAATTACTCAAAAAATATAGAACAGAGCTGCTGTCCCAATTATTTTTGTATATATGAGTATTCAAATGCAGAAGGGTACCTTTGTTTATTTCCATATGGTAGGTAACTTTAGCAAAAGGCTACTAGTTCAAAGGTTTGATGTACATTTTAACTGTACTCTCACAAACATATACATAAAGAAAAAAGAGCCTCCTCTTCTGTGTAAAAGAGACAAGCATAAATAGGTATGTAAAACAAAACATCCCCTTGTATTTGTATCTTCTTTTGGCAATCAGAAATCTCTGGCATGTGTCTTCATGTGACTATGCAGCATTAAGTTGCTATCAACCAAAGTACTCCTACAGTCCATTAGCCAAAGTGCTCATGTCAAGAGCAAACTTTAGAAATTGGTTTTCAATAATATAAAACACACCAAATAACCTTAAATGCTGTAAATTGATAAAAAGGAGCTGCATGAATCAGATATTCCAAAATGACATCCCAATAAACATGAATTTTTGGTAAGGTGTTGAATTTCCTAATACAAACCCACCCCCCCAAAAAAAAAAAAAAAGAAAAGGAAAAAAGAAAAGAAAAACAAAAAAGAAAAGAAAAGAAAAAAAGAATGAAAAAAGAAAAAGAGGGAAAAAGAAAACCCAAACAACAACACACAGAGAGACCACCATAACACATCAAAGGAAGTGGGCCACTTTTATCCTAGAAAGGAAACAAGGATCAGTCACTTTCTTCATAGAATAGTAATTATCCCCCAGGAGCATAATTATCCCCCAGGAGCATTTCCGTAAATATTGCATGACAGTTAAATGTAAAACTGCTAACATTAATGAAAGTTGATTTTAAGAACGAAAAAAAAAATCTTAATCTGAATAGTAATATGTACTACACGGAAGCATTGTGATATTATTCTGTAAGGCAATACTGAAATCTGACCTGAATATATCTACAAAGTGAAATTTTGGGATACATACGCGCTTCCTGCTTCAATGAAACGCTCAGCCATAACCGCATTTTGGCTTGTAAATTCACCAAATAGTGGAATTCTGAAAGAAAGGACATGTGCATCCACAGAAGTCAACTGAAAAGTCAGGCCATGTAAGGGAAATAAACATAGCAAAGACCATTCTATTAGAAACAGTATCAAAAGATTAATCAAGTGACCATGTTATCTAATCATTCAATTTTTAGCATCAAATAATGAATGAGATAGATTCAATGACGTACAAATATTATTTTTGTTAGCATAGTTGTTCTGTTATGAATTTTGCCAAAATGATTGTAACGCCCCGATCCTAAAGATACGGAGACGTTATGGCGACGTATATACGCGAGAAAAAATACCCCACGTATATACGCTAAGCCTAAATGTAACCTGAACAAGCTATAAATCAGAAGCATAATAATCAAAGGTCACTGCAATAATACATATAAGACTACACATGATAGCAATGAATAACAGGACAAAAATGGCAGCTGAACAGAAGTCAAAGGTGATATATAGGAAACAAGAATAAAAATGCAAGTATACCAGAATCAAAGGAAGAGGACCCAAGCTCCTCGCAAGGCGTATCGTCTCATCGAATACCTGCACATTAGAACAACCGTCCAATATCTGGACGTGCAAATCCAGGGTCGTCAGAACGCGACCATAATGAGTGTGTGTGTAAAGGGGGAAAGAACACGTGCAGAACAAACAATGTGCATAAATAATAATAAGAACAATTGCTGATATAACAGACTGAATAACAAGATACATAACTGCACTATAATATAACTGATAATCAACATGAATAAAGATAAAAGACAACTGTCACAATAGTAAACAAGCAACTGATGTCAAAATATGTACCTATCATATGTCACTAAGCTGGTATCCAAGTCTGGTCATAAGTCTGGTCCTGGTTACAATCATGGGTCTATCATAATGATATAAATAGATATACAATCGGGTGATTACGGTCAGTCACAAAGCATCAACAGTTTATTATTAATTATGTCAGCGAACACCAATTGTCACACGTAATAGACGCATCCCATACTACGCCTACCACACATGCCAATCAATGCCCTCAAGTTATTGAAACTGATCGGTTGGAGACATTGTCCATGCTTTAGGTGGGTCCCGTACATACCCGGGACCACGGCCCAGACTCCTGGCGCTGAACCAGGACCTACCGCTAGGTAGTCAGGAACATGTAAACAGGAATAAACAGGACGGGGTGCCAGTCACCCCACGGGAACCCTGCAGTGGAACCCTCTTTCGGCTGCGCAACCTAAATCCTAGGTCCACCCAAAATACGGACGCTGTCTCCTCCATCAATCTCCCCAAGCCCAGTGCAAGTTGTGTGTTATCATGTTTTAGTTTATCAAGTTTATTTAATGTGCATGTTACTTTAATTACTGGGATAACTCAGTGGTAGTCACGGTAACAATATCAACATGTGAAAGTCAAGATACCGGTATAACAGGAGTACAACATGTCAAGTAACAGGATACCGGTATAACAGGAATATATAACAAGTGAACATGCGGGTGTTGTTACCGTGTAATAATATTTTTCCCAGCAAATTTCAGTAACATGAACATGATAGTTGTCAGGTATATATTAAGTATAATCAGTCAGGTTTCACAGGTAAACAAGATATCTACGGTGAGTAACAACCTTCTGTCAAGAATAGAATAATCTAGGCAAGGTATACTATAAACTCAGATCCATCCTCTAAGAACTGCAATCTAGAATAAGTCCATTCATGAACAATACCAACAACTTATCATACTCTATAATCCAATCAGTTGATATATCTTGAAACTCTAGCTTCTAAAAATCCAAAACCAATATGATGTCTCATGTCAAAGTCAAATGTAAGATATCCACATATCTAGTCACAATCTAATAAGGATCATTCACATCGAAATACTGATCATAATCTAGTAACAAGAATCCCCGATCAATCCAAATTCTAACTAAGTCTATATACTGATCCAATTATCAAGTAATCCAGTCTATAATATCATAACAAGTCCACATCAATATCCAAATGAATCATCACCTAAGTTATTACCACATGAAGGAATAACAAGTCTGAGAATTACTTTACATGAAATATGTTAATCTCATCTTAGTACAAGTCAGACTCCAACATAAAGAATATAGATTCTGGATAACCTCTAACTCAAGATCAATCACAACTCAACTAATTCCATCATGTCTAATATGTCCTCAAATACCCAACTATGAATCCAAGTCATTACAACCAACTCATAATTCCAATAGTCACATAAGCATCTAGTTCCATTACACCTCTAGTAATCTAATTTAATAATTGTCAATCCAACATATACCAATAATCAAGCTCAGCTCTCTCACTCTGACAATCTAATCTGATTCCCAAGTCTTCAAAAGTTCACATTTCTATTAAGGTCGAATATTAGATCCCAATACTTGGCAACATATCCAATCCATGCATAAAAGTTCCATCAAGATAAGTCAAGTTATTACCACCAATATTCATCTCAAGGAATCATACACATCTATCATTATCCATTACACAACTAATTTAGATACTCATAGAATAAACATAAGGGTTCTAACATCATATATACATCTCCTGTTTCTATGCATTCATCATGTAACATAAAGGGAATGATAAATCAACTACCATACTAAGAGATCTCCATACATAAACATGTAATCTAAGTATTCTACTCAACAATTATATAACACATACAATAATAGTTGCAATCACTTAATAAAGGAGAGAAGGAGGAAGAGACACTCACATTGGGGAAACTGCGCGTTACCGGGCGAGTCGCCGTTACGGTCGCCGTGGCACCGCTCTGCGCTGTCGGACTACATAGGACGGTAGCCAGGGTCCTGGGGAAGACCTGGCTGCAATCTGGAGGTCTCGCGCTCGCCGGAAGGGCCTGGAATCGCCGCTCGCCCGCTGCTTGTGCTGCTGGTCTGAAACTGGATCTGCTGTGCGCGTCGTCGGGCGAGTCGCTGCCATGGTCGCTGTGGTGCGATTCCTCGCCAACGGACTGCATGGGAGGGTGGCCAAGACACTGGGGAAGGTCACCGCGCTGGTCTCCGACGAAGGTCTGACGTGGATCAGGAGAACGACCTGCTCGCTCGCCTGTTGGATCTGGTCGTGCGCAGTCTGGACTGTTGGGGAGATTTGGGCCGTGTCGCTGTTGTGGTCGGCCTGCTGCTCTGTTGGACCCGGGGCTGGTCTGAGATGGAAGTGGAGGCGCCCAAGAGGACTCGGCCATGCTGCAAAAGGGAAAGGACGGCTGTGGTGAACAGGGAAAGGGGGTTGCGGCTGTGCTGATCTGTTGGGGGGGGCAGATCTGGACGGGGCTGCTGTCGGAGGAAAATCTGGGCTGCCGTCCATGGCCTGTGCTTCATGCGCAGGTGCACATGGAGGGGGCTCTGCTGGAGGTGTTCGGCTGCAAGGGGAGAGAGAGGGGTGCGGCCTGGGCTATATTGTGCGGCAGCAGGGAATGCGGCTGCTGTTTGTAGCCGCAGGTGGAAAGATGAGAGAATAGATTTAGGGTTTTTTTTTAATTAGGTTTATGTAGGATTATATATAGTGGGTTAGTTATTGGGTATTGGGTTAAGGGTTTGGATTAACGGGTTGCGGGTTTGCTCCAAATAGGTAAGTGGGTCTTGGTTTGGAAAATAAGAACGGGTAATGGGTATGGGCTTGAGTTGGGATCTCAAGTTGGGCTAGGAAAGAAATGAAGGGAAAATAAAATGATAGAAGAAGGGAATGGGCTATACTAAATAAAAAGAGAAAATAAAAGGGATTAATGAAAAGATAGTGGGCTTGGTTAACTGGATTAGGATCCAACTAAGTAATGAGTGTTGGGTTTAGGCTAGTGGGCATGCCAACGGGTTAGATTCAAATAGGGTAACGGGAAATAGGATGAGAGGCTAAACGAGGAGAACACCACCACCATCACCAAGATTAGTCCAAATGTAAATATTAAAAATAAGTAATACCAATCACAAAAATAATTTCCATACTTAATAATAATAATCTCAGGAAAAATAATAAATCAACTTGATTAAATAAAAATACTCAGTAATTAAAAATAAATACTTGAATAAAATATAGTAGTATAGATTAGGGATATTACAATGATAAATTAAAGAAACAAAAGAAAAACACTTTACTTTCAATTGAGTAACTAGAAGTACTTTTCTTTTAAAATATAATTTTCAACTTGGGGTTTACTGTAATGATTGCTAGTGTGAATCATTTTATTTCCTCAAATTTCTCAAACAGACCAAAGAACACTTAATAAGTTGCATTCATCCATTGACGTGCATTATTAGCAGTTGAACTAGGTGAAAGAAGAGGTATAGCATGGAGACAGCTAACCTTAGTTTCTGAAATAATCCGGGGAGAGGGGATGATACAGACAATGGACTATTAAGAATTACAAGCTTAGAAACCTTGTCTGAATTCTTTAGAGCCCATGTCAGTCCATAGGAACCCACAAGAAATCCCTGTATCATGTAAATGAAAGAAACTATACTGTCATGAAACATTATTTAACATCTAAGAAATGTCAAACAGATAAAATTGAATAAACCTATGTCAGTAAAAATTAGCTTCAACTTTCAAGTTAGTGATAACAATTTAGCAAGGCTTAAATGATGAATAATAAAGATGGTACTTGAGGACCTGCGTCACTAAGATGAATGGAGATTTGACATTCAGAACATCGAGGAGCTTGTTAAATTCTCCATGATATTCTTCCTCTGCAGAACATAAAATTGGAAAGATCAATAAATATATGAAAATACATAAACAAGGAAATGATGTCAAACTGAACAAACCTGTGTATGTGAATCCATATCCTGGTTGGGGTTTATCACTAAAACCAAACCCTATCCAATCAGGTGCAAAGCAGTGGAAGCCAGCCTCTGCCATCTGACAAATGCTCAAGGTATAGATATGTAACTCTCAAAATGCAGAATGCCTTGCAAGTAAAGAAGAGGATTCTTCTAGAGAATATCATTGATTACAGTCTATCATATTGTTACAAAGTTCAGGGAATAATCTCTCTCCAAGTTGATTTTTAGTGTAACAAATTTGTGTTTGTGTTTTTTTTCCAGGGTGTGGGTGGGTGGGTTGCACGGGGTGGGGGGGGGGGGGGGGGGGGGTGGGGGCTTGGTGCAGGGCATCAGGAAATTCTCTGGAAGCATACTGTCATGTAAACGACAGTATACTGGTTGGGGTTTATCACTCCTTTAATTTAAACATATCTCTAAAGTGTGAAATAGGAAGGATTTCACTCCTTTTAAGTTTAAACATATCTATAAAGCAGAATTGCTGACAGTGGTACAATATGGTTTTAATAGTAGATAATCTGATTTCTTTTGGCTGAACAAGAATAAGTAATCAAGACATTAAGACATTCTTGAGACGCTACAAGAGGACAAAAGTGATGCTCCCTTCACTCAGATGGAGAACAAACACAGTGTAAACTAGTATAAATCTTCTTATAAACTAATTTAACCTTGAGCAAACCACACTTTCTGAAATCATTAAAAGATTATGGATCTCGTGGAAGTCCTGTATAAGTTCTTGGCAAAAAATATAGGCTAATTTTACCAAAAATACCATAAACTATCACTGATTTCCCAACAAAATACCAAAAATACCATAAACTATCACTGATTTCCCAACAAAATAATACCACCAACTATATTTTTGACACTTTAGCCTCTACCGGCGTTAACGGCGATAATTAAAAGACCTAAATACCCTTACCCTTTAATCAAGTGCGGCGGCGCCTCCCTGGGCGTGGGCATGCAGCACCACGTGGCCGACGGCTCTTCTGACCTCCACTTCATCAACTCCTGGTCCGACATCGCCCGCGGCTTCAACATCGTCGTCCCCCATTCATCGACTGCACCCTCCTCCGAGCCCAGTACCCACCCACATCTTCGTTCACCCACATCGAGTACCAACCTGCACCCCACTTGAACACCACCACCCCGGCGGGGGTAACCTCACCGTCCACCACCACCAAGCCCGTCGTCCTCTCCTTCTACACCCATTGGAAGAATCACTTGAAAATCAAACCCAATTCCATGATTTTTGTTTGTGTTTATGTTTGTGCTTTTTGTTGGGCTAGGGGGTTTTGGTGTACTTTGATTCTTGCTATGCCTTTGTTTTTTTTGGGGTGGTGTAAGGTTTGGATTTTTTTTGTTTTGGCTTTTTTCCCCTCTTCTTCTTTGCTTTCCCCCCTCTTTCCCCTTTCCTTTCACTGAATCAGACTCTTTGCCAGTAATGAAGTTGACTCTGCTTCTCTCCCCCCCCATCTTTGTTGCATGTGAAGAGAAGCAAAGAGCTCTTCAATTTTTACTTCTCAATTTTCGTTTTCATTTCCTCAATGTTGTTTTTCTGATTTATTAATTTATTTCCAAATTTTGTTATATATTTTTTAACTACCTACCCACAATATCACCTTGGGCTTTCCCTAGCCAATCAGCAGACTTTTTAAAGTGGGCAGGATCCAGGCAAGGCTCGTGAGGATGGATGATGAGTACTTGAGGTCGGCGTTGGATAACCTTGAGATGCAGCCGGACTTGTCCTCGTTCTCGTTCTCATTCCGTGCCCCAACATCGGGATCTCCAGTTGGACGAGACTGCCGATACACGACGCGGACCTCGGGTAGGGCCGGCTGAAATTTATGGGGCCTGACAGGATAGCGTAGAAGGGGCTGGCGTTCATGCTGTCGAGCATCGAAGGGGATGGGAGCTTGTCGGTGGCGTTCATGATGCCGAGCACCGAGAGGCGAGAGAAGGCGGTGGAGCTGAAACCCATTGGAGTTGATTGAGAGAGAAAGAAAGAAATGTTTAATTAAAATTTAATTGGGATTTAATTAGATAATTTTACAGGTGTTATAATAGGGGTAGTTTGGTCATTAAAACATGTAACAGTTACGTGACAGAAGTGTAGACCGACTGACGGAAGGTAGTTTTTGAGAATTCGAAGGATAGTTTATGTTATTATTTTGAGAATTTGATAGTTTAGGGCTTTTTTTGGGAAAGTAGAGATAGTTTATGGTATTTTTGGTAAAATTAGCCAAAAATATAATATAAAAAAGTTATATGTCTGGCAAATAATTTGTTATCATCAACAACAACCACCATCACAACCACAACCATTATCACCAGTCTAAGCATTTTCTCACCAAAATCAACTCATCAACATATTACATGGTTCCTGTTAGGCTTCAGCTAAGATTGGAATACCTGATCATGACCATGCTTGTGAAATCCCAAGGAGATTTAAGGGCAAAGAGGAGAAAAATTACACACAAGACTTACGTGCTTCACCCACATTACTCTCACAAAAACCCTGGTTAAGAGATAATCTAGGTCATCAAAACCAATCCAAAGAAGAGACTTCTTGCTGTCACTGAATTGATTACAAAACTGAACTGGCGATGAGCCGAGGTTCTGCCGAGTCCCGAATCAAAATCAGACACTATGACAATCCAAAGTCAAATAGACACCTGTGGCTGTGCTTTTGATATCATCAATCTGAATTGGAGAAAGGGTTCAAGACAAAACCAGTTTGCATGTGCCACTGGCTGATAGTGCTCGTGCATGATGAGGACTTAGTCCAAACTCCACTTGGATTGTGAAGTTGCCACTGGTGCACTAAAATCCAAAAAAAAAGCTTGAACTAAATAACTTGCAGCCAATGCTCTTTGGGTTTCCAGGCATAAATTAACAGCTCAATGGAAATTTGACAGGAATTTATGAACAACTGCTAAGCTTATGTCAACCCACTGAAATGGTTTTCAGGCTGAGGAAAATGTGGACAGGAAAGGGATATCTCACAAAACCCAGCTTAATAGTTATGCAGTTCTGAGCTTGAGAGTCCAGTGACGAAATTCCTCTCTGCTAGAGAAGAGTTGTGAAGCAGGGTGAAGATGATGAGATTTTCTGAACTGTATTACATATACCTATGAGGCCTGGTATAAGCCAAAGAGAGATGAAAACATATCAACTTTTAAATCACGAAATAAATGAAATTCGGTTTTAAATAAAAGCAGCTTCAGAACCAGTGGGCATATAATTACTGACATATATCTTAAAATGTATTTTCTTCAGTACACCCATTATAAGTGAATGTCATGCTATATAGAAGACTCCTCTATGCTGTGCACTCCCAATTATTTGATTATAAACCAATGCATCTAAAACTCCCCCCTAAATGTGATTCCATTTATCTTTAGTTTACATCATAATTTTCCTCTTTGTTTGTAGTATATGTAAACCTACATGACAATTGGTCTTCGAAATGTTGCTGAAAGGCCCTCGCTTGACCCTAATTATTTCAATCAGGAATTTGGCACCAAATCATAGAGGACAGAACCAGTCAGACAGTTGGATATAGAAACTTGGTCAATTAGTTTTGTGGAGCGTTCTCCACTTTGAGTAGTGCTTAATAACTGGCTGATTTTGTGGGAAAAGACTCGGACAATAAAAATCATGTATGGAAGCTGATTGCAATTTATATTATCTTGTTTCTCAACTAGAGGCTGCAAGACAAACGTAAGTGAGGATTAGCACAATATAGTGGAATTTACAATGGGCAAACATTGTAGGGCTATGAAAATAGATGCATGTATGTAAATCATGGAGTGTCACGATTATGCCCAAAAAGTTTATTGCTCTATAACTTGGCAGGTCATGGAGTTGCTTCCAGAAACATTTTTGGCACATAACAAATAATATCATAAGAATTTACTGTCAAAGGTGGTTCCAGAATTGGTTCCGAGGTTGACTAGACTGTACAGGTTATCTCTAAAGTTGATTTAGAATTCAGAGTAAGGTAGAGAATGCAACTTTTTGGAACTAAATTGTCTTCAAAGGTGAAGGCAATGCACAGTAATAGAACATCTCTAGGTGATGCAGGCTCTGAGTCGAGGGATAGTTTCTTGGGTTGGTGTCTTTCATCTAGTTAAGAACCAGGGTGTATTCGAAGCTCGAGTTCACATGACCCAAATGGATTTGCCTCCGGGAGAGAAGCACCTGCGTTTGTTGAAGAAGTGCACATGAAAGATAATAAGGTTGGACTCTAAGGAAGCTATGAGGAGAAATATAATCCAAGGTCAGTACTGTTAAGGATATCTTATGCATTCTAAAATTTTTGCTCCAGGAAACAGGCGGACTGATTGATAAGCCCTAGAAACAATCAGCTGGACCAGGACATAATCAACCCATACACATGCCAAAAGGCGGAACGGAAGGCCAAGATTTTAATACAGTAGCGGTATACTATAAAGTAGAATGAAAATTATCAAAGCATGAGATATTTTCTTAAGATAGTAAAATTAATTATACATTAAAATTTTAATGAAAAACATATTAAATATTTACTTCAATATCAGGGTATTATCAATACTTATTATTAGTCAAGAAAAACTTCCGCCTATAATTTCCTTTTCTTCTATCTTTTCTCTCTTCCTAATATGCAAAAAAATTATTTATCCAAAATTTTTATTTTAAAAGTGAAACGGCAACCAAGCAATGAAAATAATCACTTTCCTTGTAAAATCAATGACAAGTAATGCTAGGAGAAAGAAATAGACTTGAAACGAGACTAAAAAGGACATCTCATCTGATTCCACAACCATAACATTTGGTAATAAAATAGCAACCAGATAGTATAGAGAACAATGAAAAACAACAAAACTAAAACTTCTCTCATAAAATTAGAGAAGGTTAATGCTAGGAGAAAGAAGCAGCTGTACTACAAAGGACATCTCATGCCGCTGCTACTAGACACCAACTTTCGGTGACGAATGCCAACATCCTGTGTCCAATACACAAGCCCTTGAGGCTTCGCACAGGGGGTAAAGAGTTCGGTGTTAGGTTGTGGAAGTTCTATGTTGGAGACTTGGAGTCCAGGCTATGGCCCTTGTTCAAACAAGACGGTAAAAATCCACAATTATGAAGGCAACTTTAGTATTAATTTCTTTTTTCAGAATTATTTTTTATATAACTTGTAAGTAAGGGGGATAAAGAATATATTATGTATCCAAAATGATAGAAAACATGCAAACTTCTTTTTGTTGCATGACTTGATAAAGAAGAAAATATTCATTCGAAGGTCATGATACATTTTTTCTATAGGATTGCATTGACAAATTGTAAATATATCACTCCTAATTTAATAGTTGTTCCGACTATAAGCTACGTTATATAGTAAGTGAGGTGTGGATCGGTGAAAGGAGAGTGATATATAAACTAAACTCCTGAAACAAGGAGATTACATAATTATTAATTTGTAAGTAAATTTGGCGAGGATCATTTTTAAATGACTTAGTGGGCCGTTTGTTTCAGAAGAGGGATAGTTCTCATTGAGAAGAGGAAAGGATGTAAGGCAGGCACGCTAACTATGCAACAAAGGGAATAATGGGGAGAAAGTACAGAGAAATAAAGGAATTTCTGAAATTGAGGTTGGGCATGTTCCCTACCTCACATACAATTGGCTCTTTACTTGTGTGCCGAGAACAGTACGTTGACCTACACATGACAGAAACAGGAGAGGTTCTATTGCATTCTGATGATTATTTTTATAGCGGAATCATTCTCCGGCTCTCTCCATGGACATAGGCAGTTCCCAAACAGTGTAATGTGGTGTCTTCTTGTTTGTTTGTTCTCCTTATATGTTCAAAACTGTAGATACCACTTATGCAGATCCCAGCATTCAGATATTTTAAAAAGGAAGATCTTATCTACATGCAGTGATTAATCAAGGAAAGGGCCACTAGTGCAAACCTGAGACATAACGACTCGATAGCTATATGATTGAGTTGGAGCACCATGAATAAATATGATGTTTCCCCTTCGGCTGTCAGACAACCCTGAAACAGAACCAGATCCCAACCAAATGAGAATAGTTAGATGCAATATGGAACGTACAAAATGATTCCATAATCAAAATATTGCAATTTAAGCAATCCTGTTGTATTGAACTTATGATCTCATCAGGATAATGAATTATCTCAAAAATACCTTGAGTTTTGTATGCTCTGTAGGACTAGATATGTCATTAAATATTATAAATTAAAGATAAAGATTTTCGATTTGTGCATAGAAATTTCAAAATCACAGTATAAGATGGCTCCCAGAATGAGAAATCAAAGTTTTGAAGGAGTAATATTGTCAATCAAATGGTATGGTATGATTGCAGCATCATCGTAATATATATTATTAAAAAATCTACCAGCCAATCCATTTAGATAATGATGCATGATAAGAAATGATTTATCCATGTAATGAAACAAGGAACTAGAGACAATTCTTTTGCGTACTCTCCATATGTACGAGAGGCATAACCAATACAGCATAAGCCATCTACAGCAAATCATTAGGACTAATAAGTACATGAGAAAGTGTAAATCTGATCACATTAGATGAAAAAAAAGATGCATATCGCAGTACTTTGCCAAAAATAATGATGCAACGGGAATGCATGATTTCTGAAAGTTATCCAACATGGGAAGGGTTAATTTTAAGAAACTACCATGAACTTTGGGGTTATGCCTAGAAACTACCATGAATTTATTTTTAAAAAGAACTACCATAAACTTTTTAGGAAGCTATTACCTGTTACCTTGCCATTTGCTAAGTGATCATGTCACTTGCACGTGATTCTTTAAGTACCCTTCATGGTAGTTTCTCAAAATCTATCTTAAAAAAAATCAAAAAAACAAGGAAATCTTAAAAAAAAAATCTCCTTAAAAACTGTAGAAAAGAATTTTCTAGTATTTCCTAACACCCTTAATTGATTTTACATATTTCTTATTTAACCATCAATAACAAAAAAAATTTTTTTATAACCATTACATCAACTATTAAAAGAAAATACTCAAAGACATTCTAGAGTTATTAACTAATTGATTTTTAGTAACTTTTGAGCCTATAAACTATTTTTACGAAAATTATTTATAAAAAACTAATATTTGACATTTTTTTAATTTTGTTAACAAATAGTAAACATTCTCTCAAAGAGTCATTATAAATTTCATTAAAAAGAAATTTTTATTTTCCAAATATTATTTATCCGATAATTTCTACTACATCATTCCGCTTCATTTTTCCTTCTCCTAGAACCCTAATTTTCATTCGCCCACATCCTACTCATGCAAAAAATCAAAATTTACATCAAAATTTATACATCTTCATCCTACATGTGAGAAGAAACAACACTAGCACAACAGAAAATCAAAAGGTAAGAAAGAAAATATGAAGGCTTTATGTAGTTCAGCTCTCGTTCACACCTCAAAAAATTCCACTATGATAAATATTCAGGTAGGGCATCCTCCCACAGCCCATTATTCCATTTAACACATGTTCCAAGCCCATAACCCATTATTCCACTATGAAATTCTCCCACACTATCTTCTCTCCTTTCTTTAACATAGTCTCTCTCTCTCTCTCTCTCTCTCTCTCTCTCTCTCTCTCTCTCTCTCTCTCTCTCTCTCTCTCTCTCTCTCAGAGGGTAGCAACTCGAACAGGTTTGTATTGACCTGGACCACTTGGAATATTGGTGATTTGGAAAAACCCTTTTGAAAGTCAGTTGGAATGGATATTTAAATTTGGGTGTAGCATGGGAATTGCGTTTCTAAAATCCAAATCCATCCAGAGTGAATCTAACCCAATTTTGACCCATATTAAACCTTCCATATACCCATCTAAGAACATGTGTCCAAGTCACTCATCAAGCTTGATGAATGACTCAAAATAACTTTACATTTGCAATATTTAGAGAGATAAGTACCATCCTTTTCATTCTAACCGAAAATAAGGTCAAACTTTCCAAACAAAACTTTAAATTTATATTAAAACTATTGAAACTTATAGATAAAAATTAAGTAAGGTTTCTTGGACATCACCCCCTCCAATCATTCTTATTTAGAAATACTCCCCCCACCCCCAATCTTTCTATTTAGAAATTTCCTCCTCTGGAGTTTTAAGTTCTTTGAAATTAATCCTCTTTGTTATCTCTAATAATTTTGAATGTTAAGCTTGACCGAATTTTTCTCAAAATACTCATGTCACCCTTATTTAAAGACATGTAATTGAAAAAGACTTTTTTTTGACAGAGTTCTACATGACACTTTTTGTTTGACATAGTCCTACTTAATTGGTCAACGAAGATATACGCATAAAACAATCTAACAATAGACATTTGACTCCTTTTCTTTTAGAAAGAAATTTTTGTTTATAGACTGCCATGAAATTGGTGTGCATTGTTGGTGTGTTTTTGGCGTTGTCTTGAAATTTTCTTGAGGAAGTCATTTTTCTTCAACATGTCGGTATTAAGTTTATCAAGTTCGGCAAAAAAAAAGAGGGGAAAAGAATAATATTGCTTAATCTATAGAATATAGAGTACAGTAGCGGCAGCATATGCACAAGAATGTTAGCAAAAAAAACATATGCACAACAAGGAAACCAATCACAACTTGAAATCATCTCCCTCTTTACCAAACTTATGAAACATAGCACTTATCACCAAACATAATCGACATAGCTCTCATTATCAAAAACAAGAAACAGCTGAAATTTTAAAATCCATGAGTTAAAATAAAGCAACCCAAAGTGCTTGTTCGAGCTAATTTTAGTTCAATGCTCAGGCATACAAACCAAGTACCATTGTCACTATCCCAATATTGACCCATTGACATAATACATCATTAAAATTAACCCAAATCACATTTAAGTGCAAAAATCAAAATCCTCTAGAAACTAATGTATTGGCAGGAAAGGTGAAGAAAAAGGTACAGCTTGTCTTCAGCCTTGGTCAACCCCATTTCAAGCTTATCTTTATCCCTTGCATCAAACTACTAGAAGCAAAAGTTTCTGTCGTGTAAGACCTGATTTCATAATTAATTGGATATAAAATTAATTATTGATTGAATCTACAAAAAAAGTAAGAAAGTAACTCCTAAGTATGATCAAACTTCTAAAGATACAAATTTCACTTGTCCAATGCATGATTTATCAAATCGTGGAGGCATCAAATAATTCAATCAAATCCGGAAGAGAGAGAAGATTAAAATTCCACTCATCCAATGCATGATTTATACATGGAGTTTAACCGAATCAGGAAGAGAGAGAGAGAGAGAGAGAGAGAGAGAGAGAGAGAGAGAGAGACGTGAGTTCTGGAGTCGATTGTGGCAATGAAGTTCGGGAGAGATCAGGCTTGACAGGTTTACAAAGAGCATAGGTTTTAGGTGAGAGGGAGGGAGAGGATGGGGGTGATTGGATACAGTAGGTTTTTTTTCTCGATGGACAAATACGGTACAGTTTAGAAACTAAAAATCTAAGAGGTTAAGATGGGATTTTGAGAAAAACTGTGTCAAACTTAACAGCCAAAATCATTAGAAAGATAACGAAAAGGATTAATTTCAAAGAACTTAAACCTTTAGAGGGGGGAATTTCTAAATAGAAAGATTTGAAGGGGATATTTCTAAATAAAAATGTTTTGATGGGGGATATCCAAAAAACCCTAAATATAATCATAGCACCCACGAGTTTACATTCTAGTAACTATAACTAAGGCTAGGGAGTTGAAGTTTATTTATGCTCAAATAAATGAGTCATAAATGCATTAAATATGTCAAGATTCCAACACACCCCCAACCCGTTTAATAAATGGGTTAGGCAGTCCACCTGTTTACGACCCAAACTCGTAAATACTTGACCTGATCCTGCAAATTATAGGCCATGTTCGGGATGGGTAATTGGGTTGGATAATAATTGCCACCCCTGCTAGGGTATAAATTTTCAAAAACTTGAATAGACTCAGAAACTCCCTTTAGCGGTCCAGGTTGGGAGTATTACAAATGTGGGCCGCCACCTGACTTGCACCCCTACTTCAGACAGTAGTTGTCTTGCTACTAAATACTCTCATAATCCCCACCATATACTCTGATCCCACCACTCACCCATAAGGGGAGGAACCCTCTTTTGTATTTTAAATCTCCTTAGTTGGACATGTATTTGAATTCCCAACTTAGTATGTTAATCCTTAAGACGTTTATAGTCTCCAACTTCGGAAACATGATTAAACTGAATGTGCCTAAAAGGTTGCACCCTTGCTACATGAAAGTCATCAACACAATTCTAGATGAAGTTAGAGTATGACCAAAATTAACAGCCATGGTCTAGCTGCATATAATGTTCACATACTCTTTGTAAGTGTCGAAAAGTACACTCCAAGGAGAGGTTAAAAATACTCTAAAAGGAGGAAAGGTTAAAAAATCAAGTGTGACTTGATGTGTCAAAAAAAGCAATGGCACTGTTAAAATCAGTTAAGGAAACTGAATTGTGTATACATTGATGAGGGCAATGCTTGAATATATACCATTACAATAACCTAATAAGAAAAACCCTACTCCTAATACTACTACTACACTTTAACACCTCCATGCAAACTCATGATGGAGGAAAAATTATGAGTTTGAATAAAAGAAAAAGAAGAAACAGAATCTGAAAAAAAATATCTGCTAAAAACTCTGAAAACTGATGTTATTCCCACATGACACTCTTCGAAGACTGATGAATTGAAAATTTGTATTCTTGAACACCTCCTCACAAACTAACGGTGGATGAAACATTGAGAGTTTGAATAAGAGTGGATGACAAGGAGATGTTAAACAATTAAGAGTATCTTCTGTAAAAGGAGAAGGAGAGATGGATTCCGATCGATGATGGAACACTTTGTCAAGTTTAACCTAAGTCTCTTTCATGTGACAAGGCAGACTTTGATCCTACATGTCGCTGTAGAATACTCAGAAAGGACTCCAAAACCTATTGTGTCTAATTCGCTTAAAGCGAGGCGAACTTTTAAATAGTGCGAATTTCGTCAATAAAAGATAACATAGATAAGTTTTGAGAGATGCTCAAACTCGATTGAAGAAGAGGAGACCTCTTGGAAAAAAGACACTGGTATTTTATAGAGAGACAATAACACATCCATCAAAGGAAAGGAGGCGATCGTTGGCCGAAGAGCTAATCGATGAGGGTGAAGATGAAGAAGTCGTCAGAGATCCAGACGATATGGTGGTCAGTGAGTTTGGAGAATATCAAAGAAGGAAAACACGATCAGCCAGGAATAAGGCAACTAGCTCGGGTCATGCCAATCTGAAGAAGAACTCAAGTCTGATCGATAGTTAAAATTGAGCCAGGTCTGAACTCGACCGAATGAATTCCAAAATCAGGTTGGAGCATGATCCGGGTCTGGGTTGTAAGTTAGGTTTTGGAGTAAAAGAAACTTGATCCAATATGGAGATCGGAGTTGTGATACAACTATCGTGACAAGGTAGAACTTGCAACGTGCAGACGTCAGATCATTGTTGTATTGTTGTTGGAGTTGGAGAGGAGTGTGGGAAAAAATAATCTTGGATGTGCCAACTGTGGGGATTGAACTCTCAACCTCAAGGATAAGAGTCTTATAGACTACCAACCAAGATAAACATGCTTAGTGTGATAATTTAGTTAGCAAAGGTATTAACTTGAGTAGATCAGGTCGTCAGCAGACCAAAGAGACAACAGTCTAAAATTTTGATGAGTCTACGAGCGATATGTAAGGGCGCGACAAATGATGGGCAAACATCTACTGGATGCGGAAAGGTGGCCCGACGCTAGGCACAACTATGCGAGCGCGGCCCGATGCACACGCATGAACAATTTGACAATGATTATATTGATGAGGGCTCTACTACCATGTTAAATCAGATGAAGAAACAGAAATGTGCATATATTTATGAGGCCCGAATATATAGCCATTGCAACTACATAATAAGGAAACCCCTACTATTAATATAATTAGTATTATATCCTAATTCTATTACTACTCTTTAACATACACTATCTCCACTTGATAAGAGTCAAGAGTTTGCTGGAAGTGTCTCAAATCCAATCGGCTGAGTGAGAAAAAATCATGGTTCTTGTCTCAAACCAGTTGGCTAAGTTTAAAAAGAGAAACACAGGGGCTGATGAATTTTCTGAATAGATGCATAAAGTTTGGACTAGTCTCATACAATGTAAGGAGATAAAAAGAAAGATGATTAATAAAGTTTGGACCTAAGAGTACTCCATAAAGAGTTCCCCACTAGGTCAAATTGAGTCTAATCCCTTAAACCATTTTTCACGTTTTAAATTTCTATATTTTGACCTTTGTTAGAATTTCTAAAATGACATGTTTATTAATACAAACAATTTATTAACTATGATGTAATACATAATTATAAGAGGTGAAACAATTTATCAAAGCATAAAAGAGAATATCTCATGCTTGATTAAAACTTGTCATTCCAATCTAAACTTAAAATCGTAAAATCTAGGTCCCGGGAAGGCTTTGTTATGTCAATATATTTCTATTATGTCACTAATAAGGAATGAACAATAACTTGGCCCCATGACCCCTTGCACTTTTCGAAATGCATATTGAGGGCAGAACAACACATAGTGGCATGACCCTTCTCAACTTTGAATTAACACAAGTACTTTTTGGCAACTCGCATCTTTTGCTTGATTGGATGCATGCTTGAGAAACATGTCTCATGTATCTCCTTAGAATTAGGTTTTTGCATCAAATTTTACATAATAATTTAGTCCCCTTTTTGCATTAATTTTCAGAAAAGCAAGATTGTACTGAGCTCTTGGCGGGGTTTTGCATGTAAAAGGCCTTATTTCCCAATCTTGATTTTTGAAAAATTCTTAAGACCATACTTGTCAGAGAAAGAGTTCTTATGAGATGGAGCACTTATTGGGTCTCAATGCACCTATGCACCTGTAAGGTTACAGCGGGCCTTTACAGATGTGATAGAGATACAACCCATTGTAATAGTGTAGGATCTAATACATGCTTTAAATATAAAAAGATCTATTGACAGCGCAAGTACCTCAGAACCGAAAGGTCTTGCAATCGCTAGAACGAACTCTCTAAATATGTGATGGTGAGGAAAGCTTCCATGGCACTACGCGAGCAATTATCCTCGCAACAACCCGATTGAATCACATGGAGATTTGAGGCTAGAGAATAAAAGAGATTATATGTGCAAGCATGGTTGAGGGATCGACATCCTTATAGAGGGACTCAAAAACCTAGTTCTGTCATGAATAGAACTCTTCATCTCTGTCTTATCCATATACTGAATAGAACTTTTCATCTCAGCCCACAAAAGACACCATCAATCAGCAAAAGTATGTGTTGGACATGCTTTCATAAGCCAGTATGTTAAGTTGTAGGCCAACAAATTCTCCAATAAATACAAATTGCTACCAGACCAGGGGGAGCTTTTAGATAATTCAGGATTATACATGAGGTTTATGAGCAAGCTAAACTACCTTACACTAACTCGACCGGATATTAGATACGCGGTTAGTATGATGATGTTGAATCCTGCTACCCCTACATGTTTCATCACACATGGTTACATACTTACATGTATGTTTTGATGATAACAAACTTATGGTTATATATATATATCAAGGTTCTCAATATCGGATATCGGAATCGTATCGGATGAGGGTTTTTCATATCGGATATCGGATATCGGGGGAGATATCGGGGATACGCGCGCATATCGGGCGTTCATATTAGACACTATATATAATGAAATATTGATAATTAAGAGTTGGTTTAGGGTCATACATATCATTTATCTAATAAAAATGATGTAATATGCTTGCAGAGACAGTAAAAAATAATGTACATTTGCACGCAGTCGTGCAATAAATAAGTTATTTCATATCGGGCGATATATCGGACGATTTATCGGCCAATATCGGGAAATTTATCGGGCGATATTTCAAATATCGGCCGTTTTTTGCTGCAAACGATATGGCGAACGATTTTCCATATCGTATCGGCAGCAGGCAAAAAAGGAGATATCGGACGATATCTCGGCCGTATCGGCCGATATTTAAAACAGGGATATATATATATATATATATATATATATATATATATATATAGAGGAAAATTTTCAAATGAGAAACTTTCTCATAATAAGATTCGTGAGAAAATCATATAAGAGAGATTTTATAGATGATCCGAACCGTTCATCATGATCTACATATTCTAATTAGACTACCAATTAAAAATCACGTGATTCCAACTTTTTTACCGATGCATCAAGTGACATCTTTATTCTACGGTGAATATAACATATGTTTTGTAACCACTTGTTGTATGGGTAAAAAAGCTCGGACTCGCGTGATTTTTAATTGATAGTCTAAATAAAGTATATAGATCAAGATGAACGGTTCAGATCATCCACATAAAAGCTCCTATATAGTTTTCTCACGGTCTTCGTGTGAGAAAGTTTCTCACACAAAGACTACTCCATATATATATATATATATATATATATATATATATATATATATATATATATATATATGAGAAAAATGTATATCAGCCCGCGGGCTGAGAGTACTCTCTTAGCCTGCGGTGACGTGGCTCAATTTGTCACCTCACTGACTTGCGGCCCGCTTTTAGGGAGAAGTTAATTACCAAATACCCCTTATGATAACTTTTCCTTATTGTTTATTATTATTTTTCCCCCTTTTATTTTGCCGCTCTTTATAGGATATAAATTACTTTTCGCCTTATTTCTTTACCTCTTTTTTGAAAGATCTAGTTTCTCCTTTTCAGCCTGGGATAAATTTTTTTGAAAAATATAAAATCTTTTCAGATCAATGTTTTCAGCCTGCGATAAAATTCTACTTTATAGTTTATTTTTTTATATATAATGTAGTCAGAGTCTTTGGTCGCATTGTACATTTAAACTGCGACCTTAGTCAAAGACTTTGGTCGCAGTGTACATGGTTAAATGCGACCAAGGTCGCAGTGTTGTATTGATAAAGATGGCCAGCAACTACAATCTAAGGTTGCATTACATGGACTGTGACTTTGGTCGCAGTACGTTAAGTAAGTGTTTTCCTTTAGATTAACATGCATAGCGACCAAGGTCGACACTGTTGTTTTGGTTTAAGACTGCCGCCAGCAACTGCGACCAAGGTCGCCGTGTTGTTATTTTATTAAATGTTATTTTGGATTAAGTCATTTTTTGAATCTAAATGAAAAATGAAAAGTTGTCTGTTGTCTGATGCGACTTGGAGTCACTCCGTGAGACGCGACCTGTCATAAAGATTTTATGAGATCTTTTTAACGTCAAGTCTACGTTGACGAACCCGCACCATTCGTTGTTTCCCGAAGCTGTTGTCCACGCGTCGGCTCTTCATTGGGTTTAGGCGTTAATGTCTTTTAATGCCAAACCGGAGCTGGCGGTTGGAGACCATTAAGGCCGACGGTTCTGATTAATGAACCATTAATTATGGTTATTATGGGCTGGCTATTAATAGGGCTCACACTCTTCCTTTAACAGCCCATAATTAGACTGTTTTCATTTGAAAGCAATTGCTCTGAGAATTTTCGCCTTCTTCAGAGTCTCTAACAGGGGCCTGCCTCCATGGATGAAGATGACCCTATGCACGAAGATAACCCAGAGCTTGATTGTCCTTTTTCAAGTTCGCTGGGCCTCTGGGAGAATATTTTGGCCGGTGAACTTGATCGATGTTCGTCCACAAGGGAAGAAGTCATGGTCCTCGTCATCCGCAAGAGAAGAAGTCATGGTCCTCGACGTCCACAGTTTTTTAATACACGGGGACCTCAATAACACCACTGCTCTTATTCAACAAGGGCTCTTTTGATGTTTAATCTTCTTTGTACTGCTATATTGTAACACTCAATCTTATTGTATAAGAGAGCGTTTTTGTATCATTTTCACATGCCTGGAGATAAATGCCTGGACATAAATAAAAAGACCTCAATAACACCACTGCTCTTAGTCAACAATGGCTCTTTTAATGTTTAGTTTTCTTTGTACTGCTATATTGTAACACTCAATCTTATTGTATAAGAGATCGTTTTGTATCATTTTCACATGCCTGGAGATAAATGCGTAGACATAAATAAAAAGCATATTTTTTTTAATAAACTACGACCTTGGTCGCAGTCATGCATTGCAAACAAAACAACTTGGACCAGAGACGACACTGCGACCAAGGTCGCATAAGACTACAGTGCCAAACAGAAACAACTGCGACCAGGGTTGACATTGCGACCAAAAACTGCGACTAAGCAACTGCTGCGGTGACGTGTCACCTCGTCGCAGTGTGTTGTTGATTAAGACTAAAGACCAGCAACTGCGACCAAGATTGCAGATTATTTTTTTAAGACTGCGGCTATCAACTGCGACCAAGGTCGCAGTGTTGTTGTTGATTATTTATAAAGACCACCAACTGCGACCAAGGTCGCAGTGATGTTGTTGATTAAGAGTAAAGACCAGCAACTGCGACCAAGGTCGCTGTGTATTTTATTAAGACTAAACACCAACAACTGCGATCAAGGTCGCAGTTTATTTTATTAAGACTACGGTCAGAAACTGCGACCAAGGTAGCAGTGTTGTTGTTGATTAAGACTAAAGTCCAGCAACTGCGACCAAGGTCGCAGTGTATTTATTAAGTCTGCGTCCATGGTCGCAGTATTTCAACCAATACATAGTAGTAAAAAATATAATTCACACAATTAACTTTAGAAAACAGATTTATATATATTTAAAAAGAAAAACAAAATACAATTTTTTAACTTCTAATCGTCGTCATCACCATCGTAATCAGATTCGTCGTCAAGAGTCATGCTTTCGTCTTCTGTCTCTTCCTCCTCTTCAGGTACAGTCTCATCGTCGCTTTCTTCCTCTTCATGTTTGTGTTTTGGTTCATCAATGAACTCCCAGAAAGGGTCGTCTGTATCAAGCTCAGATTCTGACCCGTAGCGAGACATTGTTTCAGAACTAAACATAAAATCATCATTTGATGATTGGCTTCTTTCCGGTGAAGACGGTGGTGATGATGAAGACATTGTTTGAATGTATTGGCTTCTTTCCGGTGAAGACGGTGGTGATGGTGAAGACATTTTTTGAATGTATTTTCCGAACAGTGAGAGTAACGAGTTTGAGCAAAAATAACTTAGTATGTTTTTAATCCTTTGCTCATGACCCTTATATATTTTTAATCCCGGAATTCCAAAACGTTTAAGCTCTCGGACCACGTGAATATCTCTCAAATATATTTTCTATCTTTTCCCAAAAATTGTATACTTCCTAGGTGACTGTTCAGTTATCCAAAACAGTTTAAAAGTTAATACACTATAACTTTAAATTACTTTGAACTCCAAAACAGTACATTATTGCGACCAAAGTCGCATTGGGAACTGATAAATGATTAACTGCGACCATAAATTGCATCCGTAGTAGGATTGCGACTATGGTCACAGTGTTTAAGAGCAGCAGTCGCAGTTTGGATATGTAATTAAAAGAGCTTATAAGTTAATATAGTGAGAAAGAGACTTTACAAAAAAAGAGAATTAAAAGCTTTTTAAAAGAAGACAAATTTGGTTGAATATCAGAAGATCAGGAAATCCTAATCCTCGTCATTATCACCATCATAAGCAGATTTGTCGTCTTCATTCTCCTGGTCTTCCTCTTCATCAGTTATTTCCTCATCATCTTCCTGTTTTTGAGATTTTTTTTTCACCGATAAACTCCCAGAATGGATCGTCTATATCAAGCTCTTCGTCTGACCTGCTGCGAGAAAGCGAGCCTACAGCATCAGAGGTCATGCTTTCATCAAGCATGTCTCCGTCAAGTGGCAGAGGAATAATGTCTTCCTCACTAACCCACATGAAAACTTCATCATCCTCATGAATAGGAGGATCAGTTAATACATTATTTGATGTAGTTAGATAGTCAAAAGGGGTGAAGTCCAGACTGGTATCAGATTCACTAGAATATCCTGAGGAAAAAGGACCGGTAGGGGAACGATTGAAGTTGAAATCTACGTGATCAGAGGAAGAAGGTGGGGAAGACATGATTCAAGAATGAATTTTTTTAAAAAAGTTTTGTAATCAAATTGAAAAGGTAGAGCAAAAATATAGTTTGTAGGTATGAGATAATATATTAGTTACAAGTATTATATAAAGATAAATATTGTGGAAGAACATGAATAGTAACAATAATTGTTACAGGGGACGGTTGAGTATGGTTTAATACGTGAAGTACAAATTAACTTTTTATAGAATTGTTTGCCTATATCTTTAGATTACGTATGGTGCACATCTTTCCTTTCTCGGAGATTAACATTAGTGCGTCTCTTTTTTCTAAACTGTTGTTGTATCACGGTAGATATAATATTAATTACTTCTTTTACATAAGGCATGAGAAAGAAGATTGCGAATTTGGTCGCAGTACCGAAGGAGGTCGCATTGCTATACGATAGCATTTTTTGTCTGGTATTCTTTATTCTGTATTAAGTCTGCGACCATGGAATGTTTTTTTACTTTTCAATGCTAGAAGTTGCAGTCGTCATTTAAAAGGGGTATTTTTGTCATTTTGATTCACGATTGTTTAGGCGGGATTTTTTGATTTTTTTTGGCGCCCACACTCTGCGACCGATGTGTGGCCTATATTCAGCCACGTCCCGCAGGCTGAGAAACTCTCTCAGCCTGCAGGCTGAGGTACAGTAAGCCCTATATATATATATATATATATATATATATATATATATATATATATATATATATATGCTTGTGTATATATGCATTTTGTACTCACATATGTCTTGCAGATTAAAAGGAGGATATCTTGATGGAGATATAGCACATACATGTTGATCAAGGAGTACAAGATATTACAAGACTTTTTCATATATTTTGTATTTTTTCTAGATTTTTAGAATTTGTCAAAAGCCTTGAATACACAATTTTTACACATCCCTAGTCGACTAACTCCTACACCTAGTCGACTAAGTTAAGTTTGATATTCTACATTTTTCAACTCATATACACTAGTCGACTACCCCTATATCCTAGTCGACTTATAGAAATTCACAGAGACCAATCTGTTTACAGTCTAGGTTGTTTAGTCGACTAATAGATGACTGACACAAACCTATTCCACTACCCATAGACCTAGTCGACTATAACTAATTTTACAGAGACATAAAATTCGTTTATGTGTCAACTGTAGTCGATTGCCCTACTAATTAGTCGAGTAATATAGGAAAATTGTAATACCTAGTACTTCAGATCCTAGTCGACTATACAGTCAGTTTCTAACTGTTGTTGTGTAAGTTTTTGATTTTCTGGTATTTTTTCCACTCTTTTATGATTCAAATTCAAATCAAATAACCATCCCAACTGTCTGTATTCTTCAATTATAAATAGGGGTTGATTTTATTGATCTAGACACAACTTTCAATATATAAAATTCTGTCAAAATTCTAAAAAAAAATGTTCTTCAAAAAAACTCTCTTTGATTCTTTCTTCACACAATTCAATTCCTAGTGAAGAAAATATGAGAGTTCCACTATAAGATCCTTATAAATTCACTTCCACACAAAAGTCAAGACTTATAAAACAATTGTACTTATTGCAAAGGTCTTCTCGGTGTAAAGAAAAGGTGTACAGATTTGACGAAGGAGTTTGTCAAGTGGTGTACTATTTGTTGATTTTGAGGGTTTTTAAAATCAGGTTAAGAAAAATCTCAAGTGGGTAATTGAGAACTGGATGTAGGTCAAGAGATCCGAACCAGGATAAAATATCTTGTGTTTGCGTGTGCTTTTCTATGTTTAATTTTGTGCATATTTATTTTTCTTACAAGTTATTTATATTTCTTGTTTATAATTTTTAAAACACTATTCAACCTCCATCTAGTGTTTGTATTGCAATAGTTTTAGATCCTACATTTAGTATTAGAGTAAGGAACAAAGATGGCAACAGATTTTTCTTTATCTCAATTCAAAGAAAGGCATTACACACAACGACCACCACTGTTCGACAGTTCAAAGTACAACTATTGAAAGTGTAGAATGAAAATCAATTTACAGTCAATCAACTACGAACTTTGGAATATTGTGGAAGCGGCATATGAGAAGCCACGTACAAACTACAATCAATGGTACAAGGAACAAAAAAATAAGTCAACCTTGATGCAAAAGCAATGAACGCTCTTTTCTGTGCCTTGAATAAAGAAGAATTTAATCGTGTGTCAACAGCCATATCAACACATCAAATATGGCACACATTACAGATAACTCATGAAAGTACAAGAAAAGTTAAGGAATCTAAAATTTCTGTTCTTGTGAGCAGGTTTGAATTGTTCAAAATGAAAAAAAATGAAACAATCACTGAGATGGTCACAAGATTCACTGACATCACCAACTCCTTGGTTGCACTTGACAAAACCTACACCCAAGTGAAATGGTAAGAAAAGTACTTTGGGCACTCACACCAGAATGAGAAAAGAAGACCACCGCTATAGAAAAGGCCAATGATCTTTTCACACTCACGTTGGAGAATCTAGTTGAAAACTTAATGGCATACGAAGTACAAGTTCAAGAGAGAAAGAAGGATAAATAATCACAACCAAAGAAGAAAGTTCTTGCCTTTAAAGCATCATCTGATTCAGAAGATTCAGATGAAGAAGAAGACATGATCATGATTACAAGAAAATTCAGAAAATTTTTAAGGAAAAGTAAGTTCAATAAATCTAAATATACTAATGAAGTTTCTTTGTGTTTTAAATGCAACAAATCAGGACATATGAAGAAAGATAATCCCTTACTTAAACCAAAATTCAACTCCAATAACTTCAACAACTTCAACAAATTGAACAAGTTCAAAAAGAAAAAGAAAGCTTTTCAAGCAACATGGGATGATAATGACTCATCTTCCTCCGATGAAGAAGAAGAAGCCACCGAATCAGCCAACATATATTTCATGGCTCAAGATGAAGAGATACAAGAATTTTCTAATTATGATGAGTTATTAGATGCTTTTAATGAGTTATTTCTTGAATTCAAAATGAAAGATTGAAAAATAAGATTTTGTCAAAAGAAAAAGAAAAAGTGATTGAAAAAAATTTGAATCTTATATCAAAAACAGCTTCTTTGAATTCTTGTATATCTGATTTGGAAAAGACATTTCATCTTTAAAAGGAAAATATGAAGAACTTTTGAAGAATATTTCAAAATTTAATAAAGGTAAAGAAAATTTGAACAATCTGTTATTTCTCAAAAGGTTTCTAATAATCATTTTGGTATTGATTTTTCAAATGTAAAACAAAATTATTTTAATACTGTTTTTTCTAAAGAAATATCTTCTCATGTATATAATAAGAAAAATCATATTTCATATTATTCTCATGTTAAAAAGAATCATCAAAGTTTTTATGGTAAATCCAAGTCTAAATTTATATGGGTTCCTAAAGATTTGAGTTCTTTTGATAAAATGCATATATTAATTCATACATAAATAGTGTTTGTAATTCTATTAATTATGTTTATGTTAACAAATGGAAACCAAATTTCAAATGAATTTGGGTTCCTAAAGGCTAATCCTTTCAGACCCTATTGAAAACGGGTACGAAAATTGTTATATCTTGTAGGTATCCCAAAAGAAAGATGGATACTCGATAGTGGTTGTTATAAACACATGACCGAATGTATATCAATGTTTTCTTTCGTACAAAAGAAAAATGGAGGAAAAGTAATATTCGGAGACAATAACAAAAAGTTATTGGTATCGGCATGATTGGTAATCCTGATAAACCCCTTATTAAAAATGTACTTTTGGTAAGTGGTTTGAAACACAATCTTTTGAGTATTAGTCAATTATGTGATAAAGGTTACAAAATTATTTTTCAAAAAAATGTTTGTCTTATTTATGATGCAAATATGATTGATATTATATTTAAAGGTATTCAAAAAAATAATATTTATGAGTTATCCATAAATTTTCTTCCATCTTCAAATTTATGTTTAGTTGCTTCTAGCAATGATTCTTGGCTTTGGCACAAAAGATTTAGCCATTTGAATATGAAAACTATTTCAAAAATTTTAAATTTTGATTTAGTAAAAGGTCTTCTAAAATTTGATTTCAAAAAGGATCATTTATATGATGCATGTCAACTTAGTAAACAAGTCAAATCTTCTTTTAGATCAAAAGATTTGGTTTTTACTAGTAGATTAGAACTCCTTCATATGAATTTATTTGATCCTACTAGGATTCCATCTTTGAATAAAAGTAGATATGTATTTGTTATCGTAGATGACTATTCTCGATTTACATGGGTTATACTTTTAAAAAATAAAAATGATGCTTTTGATGGATTTGCAAGTTTTTGTAAGAAAATTCAAAATCAAAAGTCTCTAACTATTGTCACCATAAGAAGTGATTATGGAGGAGAATTTAAGAACGAATCGTTTACAAATTTCTGTAACAAATTTGGTATTACAAAGAATTTTGCATTTCCTAGAGCTTCTCGTCAAAATGGAGTTGGAGAAAGAAAAAATAAAATATTGCAAGAATGTGCTAGAACCATGCTTGTTGATAGCAACTTGTCAAAATATTTTTGGGCTGAATCAGTTGCAACAGCATGTTATGTTTTAAATCGTGTTCTTATTCGACCAATTTTAAATAAAACATGTTATGAATTATTTTTCAGAAGAATTCTAAAAGTGTCTTATTTCAAAAATTTTGGTTGCAAGTGCTTTATTTTGAGTACAAAAGATGTTTTGGACATATTTGATGTTAGATCCAATGAAGGAATCTTTGTTAGTTATTCAACTAGAAGTAAAGCATTACAGAATTTTTAATAGAAAAACTTCTACTATTAAAGAATCTTTGCATGATACATTTAATGAATCATTACCTAAATTTTCTCCTGATACAAGTATTGATGAAGATGATATCATTACATCTCCTATTATTACATCGCATGAAAATACTAACATTTCTAATAAAGATGAAATAACATCTAAATTACCAACAGCTTTTGTAGAGGTGAAAAATCATCATCATGATTTGGTAATAAGTGATATTTCAGAAGGTATTCAAATTCGATCCAAGTTGAATTACATCACTCATACTGCTTTTTATCTTTTATTGAACCTAAAAATATTAAAGAAGCATGTGATGATGATTTTTGGATTATTGTTGTGCAAGAAGAGTTGAACCAATTTATTAGAAATGATGTATAGAATTTTGTTCCACAACCTCTTGACCAAATTATTATTGGCACCAAATGGGTGTTCAAAAACAAACTTGAAGAACTAGGAAAACTTGTGAAAAACAAAACAAGATTAGTTGCACAAAGTTACAACCAAGAGAAATGTATTAAGATCTGAGTCCATTCGCATTTTGCTTGCTTTTCTTGTTATATGAATTTTAAACTTTATCAAATGGATGTTAAAAGTGCTTTTTGAATGATTTTATCAAAAAGAAAGTTTATGTAAAACAACCTCTCAGTTTTGAAAATGAAAAAATTCTAATCATGTTTTCAAACTAAAGAAAGTTTTATATGGCCTTAAATAAGCACCAGGTGCTTGGTATGATAGACTAAAGAGTTTTCTTTTGTATTCTGATTTTGTTATTGAGAAAGTAGATATTACTCTTTTCATTAAACATGTTAACAAAGATATCTTGTTAATTCAAATATATATTGATGACGTAATATTTGTTCTACTAATGAAGTTTTTTATCAAGAGTTTTCTAAAACAATGCAGAATGAGTTTGAAATGAGTCACATGGGTGAACTCAACTTCTTTTTGGGTTTGCAAATTAAACAAATGACGGAAGAAATTTTCATCCACCAAAGCAAATATGCAAAAGATCAACTCAAACGCTTTGACATGAACAACTCAAGTAATAAGAGACTCCAATAGAATCTACTACTATGTTAGATAAAGATAAAAATGGTAAGAGTGTAAATCAGAAATTATATTGAGATATGATTGGTTTACTCTTATATATTACTGCTAGTAGACCAGATATAATATTTAGTGTTTGTTTATGTACTAGATATCAGTCTAATACTAAAGAATCACATCTTAGAGCAGTAAAATGAATTTTTAGATACATTAAAAATACAGTTAATTATGGTTTATTTTATCCAAAATCAAGCTTCTTTGATTTAATATCATATAGTGATGCTGATTTTGCTGGCTGTAAATCAAATAGAAAAAATACTAATGGTACATGTCACTTTTTGGGACATTCACTAGTTTCTTGGTTCAGTAAGAAATAAAACTTTGTGTCACTGTCTATAACAAAAGCAGAATATATCGCTGCTAGTGTAACATGTGCTCAAGTTTTGTAGATGAAACAAACTTTAATTGACTATGACATTAATTTTCTCACATTTTCAATAATGTGTGATAATACAAGTGCTATTAATTTATCTAAATATTCTACTCAGCACCCACGTACAAAAAATATTGATATTCGACATTATTTTTTATGTGATCATGCTATTAAGGGTGATATCTCTTTAAATTTATATCTACTGATAGTCAAATAGTTGAGATTTTCACAAAACCTCTTAAAGATGATGTTTTTTTGAAATTTTGAAGAGAACTGGGTATTTATGAAATTTCTAATATATAAAAACTTATTTGCATATAAATTACATTTCATATAGTATTTTCCACTTTATTAGTCGACTTATCTTTTTATTAATCGACTTATATCCTTTATTAGTCAGCTAGACCACAGAGTAGTCGACTAATTGTATCAAACAGAAACTTGAGGTTAATTGAGCTCGTGTCATGTTTGATACATTTGTTAAGAAACCGTCTACTTTTCTTTCTCATGGTGTTTTCCTCACTCATATCTTTCGTAAATTCAAGATTGACTTAGCTTCAGAGACCAATGTGGTCAAGATATTTGAACCCTTTGATAGATCAGTTTTCTTCGAATGAAGCTATTGGAAACACCTCCACCACAACCTACTTTTTCTTCTCATAGTTCTCACAGAGCCTCGCAATCTTTCACTCCTACTGATGTCTTTTACAACTCTCTTTCTACTGAAACCTTGGATATAAAGTCTAAACAGACTTTAATGATGGAATCCCAAACTTTCATTATCAACAATCAGAGTCTTATTCTGGATCAGTTTCTGAATTTAAACATTAGGACGGATTAATTGGACTCCACTCAGTAAGAAATATTGCACTACTTCAAGACAAACTTTACACCACCACCTCCACCATCCGGCTCTAGTGTGTGATGCTTAAACAAGCTGAAGACTACACTGCATATCATCTAGGATTCATGGGCATTGCTTTTTACAGTTGCTTTTTGATTTTTTTCTACTGCTAGCCCTGCTTTAAATATCGGCCGAGATTCATCCGATATCTCTTTTTTTGCCTGCTGCCGATACAATATGTGGAAATCATTCGCCATATCGTTTGCAACAAAAGACGGCCGATATTTAAAATATCGGCCGATAAATCGCCCAATATTGGCCGATAAAACACCTGATATATCGCCCGATATGAAATAACTTATTTATCACACGACTGCGTGCAAATGTACATTATTTTTTACTGTCTTTGCAAGCATATTACATCATTTTTATTAGGTAGATGATATTTATGACTCTAAACTAACTTTTAGTTATCAATATCTCATTATATATATAGTCTGATATGAACGCCCAATATGCGCGCGTATCCCCGATATCTCCCCCGATATCCGATATCCGATATCTGATATGAAATACCTCCATCTGATACGATCCTGATATCCGATAGTTAGAACCTTGACTGCTACTATTGTGTTCTCAAGACTTGTTTCTCTGTAATAACTCTATGCTTTAATTATTTGCTTTTCTGTAATAATGATATTACTCTCCATTGTGATAATCTCTGTGTTTTTCTTTTAATTGTTTCTTTTTGTTAATGACAAAGGGGGAGATCTTGTGGTATATATATATGTATTATGACAGGTGGTGTTATGACAGGAGGAGCTTAAGCATATATGTCTTTGATAGGGGGGATTAGACTTTGATGCAGGGGGTATTAGCTTATCTTGTCACTTATGTTAGATATATATATATACTTGTTTGTCATCATCAAAAAGAAAGAGAATGTTGAATCCTGCTAACCCTACATGTTCATCATAGGGTTACATATATGTTTTAATAATAACAAACTTATGGTTATATATATACTTGTGTATATATGTATCTTGTACTCACATGTCTTGCAGATCAAAAGAAGGATATCTTGATGGAGACATAGCACATACATGTTAATCAAGAAGTACAAGATAGTACTAATCTTTTTCATATTTTTTGTATTTTTTTTAGATTTTAGAAATTTGTTAAAAGTCTTGAATACACAATTTTTACACATCCCTAGTTAACTAACCCATACACCTAGTCGACTAAGTTTGATATTCTACTTTCTCAACTCATATATACACTAGTCGACTATCCCTAAATCCTAGTCAACTTATAAAAATTTACAGAGACCAATCTGCTTGCAGTCTAGCTTGTTTAGTCGATTAATAGATGACTGACACACAAACCAAGTCGACTACTCATTGACCTAGTCGACTATAACTAATTTTACAGAAACATGAAATTCGTTTCTGTGCAACTGTAATCGACTACCCCTACTAATTAGTCGACTAATATAAGAAAATTATGATACCTAGTCGACTAACTTCATATCCTAGCCGACTATACAGTCAGTTTCTGACTGTTAGATTGTTGTGCAAGTTTTTTATTTTCTGATATTTTCTCACTCTTTTATGATTCAAATTCAAATCAAATAACCATCCCAACTGCATGTATTCTTCAACTATAAATAGGGGTTGATTTTATTGAGTTAGACACAACTTTCAATAGATGAAATTCTGTCAAAATTCTGAAAAAATATGTTCTTCAAAAAACTCTCTTTGATTCTTTCTTCACCCAATTCAATTCCTAGCGAAGAAAATATGAGATTTTCACTATAAGACCCTTATAAATTCACTTCCACACAAAGTCAAGACTTATAGAACAATTGTACTCATTACAAAGAAGGTCTTCTCGGTGTAGAAAAGAGGTGTACAGATTTGGCGAAGGAGTTTGTCAAGTGGTGTATTGTTTGTTGGTTTTGAGAATTTTCAAAATCACGTTAAGGAAAATCTCAAGCGGGTACTTGGGGACTGGATGTAGGTCAAGAGGACCGAATCAGGATAAAATATCTTGTGTTTGCCTATGCTTTTCTGTGTTTGATTTTGTACATATTAATATAATTTTTCTTACAAATTATTTACATTTCTTATTTAGAACTTTAATAACACTATTCACCCCCTCTAGTGTTTGTGTCGCTATAGTTTTAGATCCTACAGATGAGTCAGTTCTTATCCGCTCCATGAACTAGTCACTTGAATGTTGTTATTCGAGAGCATCGATACTTGAAATGTACCCCAGTATATTCAGATTGTGGTCATGAACATATAGTTATTTTTCGGATGCAAATTGGGCAGGATCACCAGTTGATTGAAGATCCAATAATGCATATTGTGATGTTATTGGAGGAAATCGAGTGTCATGAAAGAGCAAGAAACAGGTTGTAGTTTCTATGCAGATCTGAGTTGGTTTGGATACAAGATCTTCTAAATGAGCTTCATCTTCTACCTTCATATCCTATAGTACCATATTGTTATAACAAAGAACCTATTCACATTGCAGAGAATCTTGTCTTTCACGAGCGAACCAAGCACATCGAGGTGGATTATCTTGTCCATCAAAAGGTGTTGGAGAATAAGATCATTAAGTCACGATATGTTTTCTCTACTAGTTAGTTAGCAAGTTTGTTGCAAATCCCCTTGGAGGATCACTATAACGAGTTTGGTTCATTTGTGACAAGCTAGGCATGTATAATGTATATGCTCTAGCTTGAGGGGGATTATTAGGAAATATAAGGTTGTGGAGGGTGTTAATGTCAAAGACTATTATTATAAATAAGAGATAGGAGATGAGATTTAATTGATTCATTATATAATTTTTTCCAAAGACATAAACTACTTCAATATGGTTTAGCCCCTTGAAAAACTTAATTTAGTCCCAAATGAAAGTTCGAAGAGGGATTTAAGGAAGGAAAATTTACTCAATGTAACGAAAATTTTGTTTAGATATTTTTATTTTTCGCTAAAAAAACTATCAAACTAAAATCAACTTGTTGTAATGCACCTCTCATCATAAGAAAACATTTTTTTTTCTAAAATGACCCAAATTGTTATTATGTTTACATATACATTCTAAGTTCTAACAAAATAAAATAAAAGTAATTATGTAACCTAGATTCAATGTCAGTATGTTTTCTTCACACAAATCAAGAGAACAAGAAGATACTAGGTAACTACTATAATAATTTTTAATAGACAAGACACGAATATCCTTATGTACTGATGAGGTAATTCTTCTTTTTTTTTTTTAAACTGGCATAAGACCTCAAAAGTACTAATTTTCCTTATAATATTATCATATATTTTGTATGTCAAATATTACTTTGCATATAATCATTAATGTTGTTTGCCCTCCCTTCACCAAAATCCTAGCCAAGCCACTACACCACTCTATATGATCCAACTATCAATTTAAAACCTTACTCAATTGAGAAAAATATGCCTTACTCAATTGAGTGTACGCATATTCATTGACAGAGATTCTTAGAATGGTTGTCCAATGCACGAAAACTTTAAATATTTCTGAATCAAAAATTGTCACAAAGGAACAATAAATCACAAATTTTAATTTTTTTTATTTTTGTAGATAGAAGAGAAAAATGATCCGATTTAGAAAACAAAGAGACAAAATAGACATTGTTGATGTTACAACAAAAATTAGGACAGAGTTAGCTATAACAAATAAAAAAAGGAAGGACAAACAACTTTAAATGAACCATATGCATTAGAACTTCAAGATATAGAAATAATTTCCTGAGCGCTTTAAGTAGCATTTATTATTATTTCTCCTTGTATATCTTTGTTTACATGATTATGGAATTTAGGACTTAAATGTCAGATAATAAACAAATCACATCCTTGTAACAAAAGGTCGTCCAAGTCTGCACACACTTTATAGATTCAGAATGACTATTAGGAACTATCCACTCTTTAGAATTGTAATTCACATAAATTGGCACACGTTTCCTCTTAATGTAAAGGCTAGTAACATTGATAAAGAAGATATATAATATGAGACTTTGCAAGAATTATTTAGATTTTTGTCAAGGAGATGAATGTAAATTGCATTAAGACTGTAAGTTAAGAACGGGAATAGGGTAAGTAAATGTTCCTCTCATGACAGATAATAAATCAGAAAAAAAACTATAGAACTTAGGATAATTATGTTTCTAAGTTTGTAGTACTTTAGGAAGATATTTCTCTTTTAACTTCTTATGAGTATAGTCATCATCCAAAGGAATAAATGTGTCTAATTACACACAGCAAATTACCTGTTTCTCTCACAAACCAACGAAGCTTTCCAGATTTGACATAGGAACCATACTCCTTGCCCTTGTCTTCAATCCTCTATAAGTGATAGCATCAACATACAAAACAATAATGCAAAAATCGATAAGAAATTACCTCAGGGATCAAAGGAATGTAATTTACTATACTTCCAGAACATGGAAAAAGTACGCAAGCATATAGCAAAGAAGCTGCTAAATAAAATAGAATTACATGCAACCTTTAAATAACTCCATATTGTCTGATGATATTATGGAAAAAAAGGGTTTTGCATGGTCAAAAATGCAATGCTTATAATACAAAGGCAGGCAAGAAATATTCAAATCATTCAAGTAAAAAAAATATGTAATATGTTATAAATCCTAAACATAAGATGAAGTAAAAAGTTCCAGAGACCATCACGGCCTAGTGTATGCCATCACTAGAGGATGATATACTTGTGTCAAAGGTATGGTAAAAAAAAGAAAGAAAGAAATAAAGAAAAGAAAAAAAAAATAAGGCGACAGTATAACCATCTCAAGCATGAATATTTTCAATCATATCACATTGCAATGCAGGTATAGGTTTTTCATCAATGTAATAGCCTAATGTATCGCAATGTTAAATGATCAACATCAAGTAACATCAAGTAAAAATATCAGAAACCCACTTTGGAACACAATTCTTTCAAGTAAAGAGTAAAATCCTTCAACATATTCTGCTCTAATCTAAAGTACAGTAAAACAGCAGTGCCATAAACATTCCACTCTGGTCAAACAATTCTAACAGTGTGTTTCGTGTTGCTTCACACAAGTGCTTTCATGTTTTTAAAGCAAATAAGTGATTTTCCAGACAAAATTGAATGTTTGATAACAGTTTTAAAAAAAGACTTAGAAAAAGCAAGTCAAAAAGCTGCAATTTGAAGAAAATCTTGCTTCTCTCAACTGCAAAAGCCAAAAGTTTACACATGTGATCTTGTCTTTCCTCTCCTCACTTTTCTTACTAGCATGATCTCCCACGTATCTGCTCTCTACTGAATTTACTCTCTATCTCACCTGCTATCATTGTTAATCTTAACTGAACTTTCTCTCTTACACGTTCATTCTTAATCATCTCCCTCCAACAAATTTATTTTAAGGGTTATTTAGATATAAACCCCTTAAATCTTTGTTTTTAGAAATTTACTCCTCAAATGCTTGATATTAGAAATCTACCCGCCAAATCTTCATAAGCTTAAACTGTTACGGTTGGGGAATAAAATGAAAATATTCCACTTACTTCCTATTAAGATGTCTAAAAACATTTTAAAAATGGCAAAATTGTCCCGATGAGCTAATAAAAGAAGTTCTATTCCCTCCTCTCATTTTACAACAGATTGGAAATCCATGTTGAAAGTTGGATTGCCTCCTCCCCTCCATTCCCTTCATTCCCTCCACTTGCGACCAATGGCTGCCTTGGCCATGTTCAAATTCACAGTAAAGAAAGGGAAAACATAGCAGATCGTTCTATAGTACTGGAGAAGTAAGAGAGGAGAGAGGAGAGAGAGAAATGGGTTTGGGGAAGTGGGACCAAGAGAAGAAAGTAAACTTGCCTCTAAAATGTTAAAAACTTAACGGTAACTGAAATAGGTGGTATTTTCTAAGACCATGAAGATTTGGGAGGTAAATTTCTAAAATCAAATTTTTGGGGGATAAATTTCTAAATACAAAGATTTGAGGGTTATATATCTAAATAACCCTTATTTTAAATATTGATAAGAACTTAAAATCAGTGTGATGTAATTTTTTTTATATGATATTTTTTTATAAGAACTTAAAATTTTAAAAGAACCAAATACCTTAAATATACAAAAAGACTTATCTGTAAGAAAAAGGAATAGCAAAACAAACCTCAAGCAATACCAAGCTACTTTGTCTTCTGATGTAATTGATCGAATCTCAAACTCATATCTGGAAAAAGAGGATGATGAAAAAGGAAGACATATGAAGAAAATCAGTGCTCAGGAAAAGGATTAGGCAGGTTTTGGAAAGGGACCACTGAAAATCTACGAAAGGTAAATGATAATTATAGAGAAAACGATGAAGAAAATTTTCAGTTTATGTTTTTAGGAGAGTGTCCTTGAGCGCATTTTAAAAGCAGATCAGAAATGCTAATGAATAATCCAAGAAGGGTAGGTCTTTAACTAATAAGGCTCAAACAAGATTTCCATCCTCACCATTTAAAACTTACTTACCCATTTTTTTCCTTTTTATTTCTTCCTATTTTCCAGTAAGCATATAGTTCAAAATAATTCTCTCCAATTTGCATTCTATATATTTGCTAATTCTTTAGGACGAAAGAACAAATGTACAAAATCAAGCTCAAAACTTCACCTAACACATCTATGTGCACGGTGCGAGGTATGATTCTAAATTCAGAGAAGTGAAAGTTAAGGGGCTTAAATATGATGATGGGACTAAAAGCAACTAGCTTAAGCCTTTAGGCCAAAATAGTTTCTAGCTCGCACTAAGGCTTCATTATATGACTCCATAGGAGGCAAAATTTCTAAAAGTAGTGGCAACAAAGTAATATATGCAATAGACAGGTGGTGATGAGAAGGTGGAAAATGAGAAGAAGGATCAGAAACTGGAAGAACTCACATAGTTAAAGAAGATCACAAGCAACACACTCAGAGAAAAGAGGATGTTTCCCTCAATGACTTGATGTCATTCCATTAGAATCAATTAAATTGAAGAAACTGACAGCGTTTATAGAAAACTAAACTTAACCAACAAGATCTCTACCTGCTAGCTCTTAAAGCCTAACCAGACACGTGATTTTATTCACAGCAAGGTTTGAACTATCGCCTGATTCCGATATGCATTGCAAATATCATATCAGGTTTTGGCCGTGATATTAACCTGATACCTAAACCGATACCATATAATACCCAAAAAGAAACAAGTTGCTTCAGTTTTTTCCCCTAAATTCTAAAATAAAAAAGAAACAAGTTGATTCCTTCTGTTTCATGCTTTGACAACCCCACCACCCTGACAATTCGTGCACATCTAATTGTCCATTACCTATTGTTTCGCACGATTTGATGGAATTCTGAATCTTCTAAGCTGTAAATAAGCTCTATGACAATGCTATCAATCCACTCAAACTTGTTCAAAAAAGATAGATTTGCTGAAAGAATCATTAAAAATAAAAGGGTATATTTGCTAAAATCTAACCCTTATCAATACACTGAGCAGTCTATGCCAGTATATATAAACTTTTTGGATCAGTGACCGGAAAAAAGTTGGAGATACATTTAAAGAAAATGCCTATGGTGCTATTGGATCTTTTAAGATGCGGTATGAGGTGGAAAATGGAATCTTTCAATATGGTCAAAGTACGCAGACACAAAGTCAGCCAAGAAGAAGATATATTACAACTCTTGAGGATATTAAACTCTAACAAGAAACATATCAAATGTTAAATTGTGTTGTGAATTTTCTATTCGTTTAGTCTCTTTCCATCTAAGCAATCCCTAAGTTTGATATAATAATCTCTAAGCTTATCCACTTATTCATGTTAGATTGTATTTTTTTTTTAAATATCCTATCTATAAAGATTGTTATTGTATCAGTTACAATGATATAGAGTATTTCGTCGAAATGTGATCAACACTCCATCAATTAATCCAAAAAACACATCAAAATATAACAATTTTTAAGTAGATTTTAATTGCTTTTTATAATTATTTTAGAAGTTGCTGATAGGACTGCATCGGATATTGCCAATATTGATATCATAATCCTTAAGCCAATACTGATATTGATTCTGATACTTCAAACCTTAATCCACATGCTATAAAATTTTGCAAATAAACCTAACAAACTTACAACTTATCAAATCTGACTGACCAAATTATTTTTCAATGAAAAGTGGAGTATGGCCAACTTTTCAATTAAAGATAGGAAAACAAAATCAAATACAAAACACGGAGAAGACCAATCGGTAATCGATTCCTCTCCACCAAAAAAAAAAAAAATTAAGTGTCTCAAAAAAAAAAACAGAACATGACATTTAAAATACAAGCTTCATACTAAAATCCTAAACACAAAATACAAAATACCCCTCCTGTCAAAGCAAGCTGCTAGATCACACTAATGGAGACAACTAGCCAAATTTTATGGATGACAAAACAAATAAAATCTGAACATATCACTTTAAAAGACTGTAACCTAAATGGAGAAAAAGATTTCCCATCTAATATAAAACTCTATTATGTATATGAACCCCCTCTAAAACTAAAAAATAAATAAGCTTCTTTGTTTTTAGTTCGCTGGCTGCATCACAGAGTGTAGTTGTGAACCACACGGGAATGAAGCTTGAGGTGCTGGAATATGCCCAAGGTTTGGTTAGCCATGGGTGCTGGATTCCGCGGATATTGGTTACTCATGGATGGTAGTCCACATAGATGTTGGATGATACAAAGCTCAGGTCTAGACACACATGGTGATGGAGCTTGGGATAAGACACATGGTGATGGAGTTCTCATAGCTGATCTTTTTCCCTAGGATAAAGGACCATTAAGTATGCTCTCACACGAAACTACAGGTGTAAAAAAGGCAAGTAAGGAGCGGATATGAATCGTATTATTAAAACCTTTAGAATATAAAAGTATTCCCTTCAACCCTTATCACTACTTCAGAGTTTTGGTGTAGTGGAGGGGCTTAACATGGTATATAGAGCAACCAAAGTTCAACTCCCACCAGGCGCATATTTAAAAAACAAATTAAATAATATATATTGTTGCGCAAAAAGCCTAGGTTTCAGCCTATCAAAAGGACGCTCGACCTATGAGGGCGTGTTAGAATATAAAATTATTACTCTCAACCCTCACCAGAATTTTGGAGTTTTGATGTAGTTGTAGGGACTTTAACATGACCCATTTAGATTGTTAGTATTTATGTACGAATATAGACCCCCCATATTAGAAACGTGAAGGACTTAAATATGAGCTTGGGCACCAAAGACCAAAATCTACAAGCTTAAGTTTTGGGACAAAATGTTGATTTAAGACCATATTGAACACCTCCTTATGTTACTTCCAAAGTGGTCAGAGTTCTAATGATACCAGCAGATGCTAAACAAAACTCAACTAATGTCCAGATCTACCAATGATCATAAAAAACACAAAACTGCAAACAAGAAACCTATGGCACAGATACTTCGTCAAAGGAGATGTACCCATGTTCGATACTTTTTCCGATATTTGGACACTCCGATACTTGACCAATCGTGTCGGATACTCCTCTAACGTATTCTGAAATTTATAATGTATCTTAGACGTATTAGAGATGTACCTTTACAAAACCTCAGGTACAAATTAAACAAAAAGAAATCTAATTTTCAATGAAAAGTATATGTTGTACTAACTTGTAGATGCATTGATTTATATAACTTGTCTAGTTTTCAATAACGATCATTCACATAGTTATTGATTTATATGACTCGAAAATATTCTAGAACATGTATATAATGTTCTTTTAATTTTAGTACTCTTAAAATTTCATACTAAAGACAATGAGCATTAAGGCATAGAGACAAGTATAATTTAATTATTATGTATATTTATACATATATGATAGCATACTTTTATCCCATATCTATATTTGTGCATTGTGTATTACATGTGTATCTAGTTATATAGATACACAAAAACACAAATATATATATACACATAATATTTCATACATGTATCCTAGTTTTTTAAATTTAGTCATATCCCTATATCTGTGATGTGACGTACCTGTATCCTGTATTTGTGTACATGCTTCATAGCAAGAAACAAACAGGCGAGAACTATCGAAACAAATAAGAAACAAAAGGAGCTAAGCACAAAACAAATAGTGCTAAGCACATGATGTAGCTTGTACATATCACTAACACACTGAAAACCGAAGAGAGTATGACAGCAGTCCCCTCGAATTGGACACGTGTTCTTGACAAGTCTCTTTAACTCTTAATCACACTCCAACAAGGCCAAAGAATGTGCAATGAAAGAAAGCACAAGTCCAAAATCATGTGGATTATCAAGATGGGTTTGTACATGACTGAACACTAAACCCATCCCAAGATTTGATCCGGGACAATCTGCTTACATGACAAAGAAAGAACATTCTCTATGATTCTTTTCCAAATTTTCCCTCAGAATAACCAATATATGGCTCTAGGTTACAATAACTAGACAACACAAATCATAGGAACTCAACATGATTACATCAACTACTCATATTAATATATGTAAAAAGAAAGAAGAAGAAATGAAACAGGGGAAGGAGATCATACATAGAGCATCTGGCCAACATTCCCATCCTCAGCTGGTGATTCAGGAAGCTGAATGGCGCTGCGACTCGACGGATTGTCGGTGACGAAGCCAAAGGGGTTGAACGCTGGCTTCTCCTTCTCCTCCACTTCCCCATCGCTGCTGCTGTTTCTAACAATCACCATTAATCTTCTTGCTCTTCTCCTTCTGTTTCTCCCTTCGGCTGCCCACGCCCCATTATAATTCGCGTGGAGATTTTTCCTGCTCGAGCTGTCGGCAGGAATTGGGGTCTTGAGAGGAGGAGGAGAGAGGAGGGAAGCAGAGGCCATGGTGTGTTTTTTGGGTGAGAGAGATGGAATTGGGTCTGGGAAATTGAATGGAGCCACTAGTTGCGGGGTGGGTTCTTGAATTTATTTGATATATTTTATTTTCCAATGGAAATGGATATTTGTGGCAACCAATGGCAGCCAGGAGTCCCAAGTTGGGTGATGGTGAATAATTCGGCAGCAAAAAAAGTTTTTAGAAAATGTTATCAGGAAAAATTCATGATAGAAAATTCATAAAAGGTTTAAATTATAAAAAATAAAATGCACACTTTTTTTTTTTCTTTATTTTTTTTTTTAGACTAGCCAACTAGCTAAACTTTTTAATAGATGCAAAATGTTGTCAGTTTTCATTAGAAATTAAGATAGATAATGTTATCAAAAGCTCAGAGTCCTCACTCAAAACGGTACAAATAGACCCAGAAGTTCAAAGTCCTCACTCGAGACACCACGTGTAGCAAACTCGTATTCGCAAGAATCTCATTTTTTTTTTTTTTTGGTAGTACGAAGGGGAAATTGACCCAAAAATTGGATTGAGGTAAAGACGCAGTTAGCCACCGGCGGCTTACTCGATGTGCCACCCGAACCGCGTGAAATGGTCGCTCGGCGTTCCACGTTGCCGAGTCCACCCGTTCACCAACGGATGCCTTGTCTCGGGATTCCCATTCCCCTTTCGTTAGCCGATCGAGTCATATATAAAACCAGAAGCCTTTATTTAGGAGTTGAGTAAACACCCGTTACTCCACCCATTTCCTGAATCTTTCCGCTGAAACACCACCTCTCCACGAAAAGTTGTTAGGTTACGAAGAAGTTATTCGACAACCTCCCTACTTTCTTTGTATTAAGCGAGGGACTTCCCAGCAAAAGCTGACGAGAATCGGGGCGATCGGGCGGGTATGCGGTATCGATTAGCAAGCCAAGCCTTCCCGACCATGTCAAAGCTAAACCTGACTCGAGTAAATAGTGTCACACAGCAAATTGTAGACAAGACTTGGGACCTCAAAATTGTGAATACTTCCACATGAAATATGCAGAAGTAGCACGTCTAGCACGTAATTTTTTTGTGTGTAACTTAGAAAATTAGTCATAATTTGTTTTCAAAGAGGGGGGCCATTGTATCTCCGAAGTGGTACAAGGAGGAAAATTCAAACCAAAAAATATCATGGAATGAAAACTAGCACATCTTCACTGCATATTCTTTTTGTTTCACTGTGCAAATTTTACTACAGTTCAATACACTCAAAAGTTCTATTGCAAGAGCCACCTTTAGAATCATCCATCTGGTGCAGAATTTCCTGGAGCAAAATGTCAAATCAAAAATGGAGAGACTAATATATCTTGCATATAATCTTTTCCATGAAATTTAAAATCAATCACAGCTTGTTAAATTTAGGGATGAACCAGGATAAAACTCCAAAATAGCACTAGAAGGAAGGTACACTCAAAGCAAAGATATATCATATGGGCAAACCTTTCATCAAAAAAGTGGGGGGAAAAAAAAGCAAAACAGAAAACAAGATCAGCAAATCAAAACCAAATGACAATGTGCAGTGACAAAACGAAGCAATAGAACATCCTAACTTCCATTTCACATTTGCTTCATTTGAGCATATTTTACTGCAGTTCAACAAACACCAAATTTCTGTTGTATGGCTAGGGATAGATTAAACCCAACATCGAAGCTAGTGCATATAACAAGTTAAAAAATGAGATGCATGCAAAGAAACACCTCTATTTGGTACTTATTTGGTGAGAACACAAAGGAAATTGGGTGCAGTGTCAGGAACAAGACAGTCCATACAAGAACATCTACCAATAAACTTCTATGTACAGACAACATGCCTGCAGTCACAGCTCCATAAGCATGTTTCACAAGCCCACAAGCATCGTCACCTTGCAACTGCGATAACTCTCAATTCTACTGACAAAGCACAGGCAAAAGTACAGGGCTAATGTCTATTCCACTGCCAACTGATATCTGAAACTGGCGGTTTGGTACCAAAATTGGGAGCTGGGGGCCTCATTGAATGGTTTGGATGGGGAAGCTGAGGAGGCCTGAAATCAATTGGAACAAAGCCAGCAACATTGTTATGTACCGGTGCAGGACTCGCAGAACGGGGAGCTAGTGTTCCAGGGTGATATCCCGGAGAAAAGCTTTGGCTTTGCAGTGGTGGACAAGATGTGTTCATTGGCAACGGAGGTGTTAAAGGTAATTCTTTAGCAGTGTCTGTTGCTGGCCACGGAACTGGTGGGAGAACCCTAGTACTTATGCTTGGTTTTGGCACATCTAGGTGCTCTAGGTCCGGCGGGCACCACTCAGGCATATCGTCATCATCATCCCAATGACTCTTTTTTGAAAAGCTACCACTTGATGATGAAACCAGATAGGCTTTACCAGAAAATTTTTGGCTCAAGGAAGGGACATCTGCAGGTTTCTTCTTAGAATTGATCTCTCCAAATCTTGGGGGCGGGGTGGTAGTGGGTTCTTGATAGGTGTTCAAAGTTCTGCCAGGAAAGCCTGAAGCATGTTGTGTCTGCCTTATATCCATATTCTTTGTTACAGGAGGTGGCATGGGCCCGCTCGGGTTCTTCAGCCCATCCACGGGAACTTGTTGGTTGAAAGGAGGAACTTGAAAATGTGTTTGATGACCATATCCGAGAAATATACTTCCTGGTGCTTTGGAAATCCCACAGGCAGAATCAAAGTCGAATTCTGGAAGGTCACCATCATCTTCATCATCATCTAAGTCTGCAGACTTTTGCCCAGCTTCAGGACCCATGTCAGGCTTCTCTGGCTCTACAGTAGGCATAACAGAAGGATCCACCTTGGGCATTCCTTCAGCAGGTGCCTGCAGAGAGATTTGAGTCAGTTCATTTTTCTTTCTTTCTGTGCAGCAGGTATATTAACTGAGATACAAGGAGTTTGCTGAGCTACTCGCCTTGTTTGCATCTCTGCTGAACTGGATAATCCTATGTAGAATGTCTGGTGGCAAAGGAGGAGGTCCTGGGAGTGCAGGCAGTGCTAATTCTGGCTTTGAATTACTTTGCATAGGGATCGGAAGATAGCTTGAATCAAGGTTTTGTGCTGTCGGTATTTGAGCTCTAAAGAATGGAGAACTCAAGGAGACTGAAGTTCCAAGTTGTGGGGGAGGACAAGAATTGTAGTTGAAGTTATGTAAGCCATTGCTGAATTGGGCAGTTGTTTGCTGCGGAACTCCTTGGAGCATCCGAGGAGGTCCAGGAAGATTTGGTTGCACAGGTGCAGTGCCACCATCTTGCTTTAGTGGTTCTGCAGCTTGGGTTATAGGAACCTCAGTATCTTTTGTAGTTTCTTGAAGGGAGGTTGACTCCAGTTTCTGTGCAGCCGGTGGTTGAACTTGAATGAGAGGAGAATTATATGGCAACGGAGGAGTCAGTTCTGACACACTGTTTATGTGAAAGCTACCAGAACCATGTGCTGCATTGTTGGTAGAGTGGATAAATTTGCTTTCAGCTGTTATGACTCTTGCGCTGTCAGGTGTAGAAATGAGATGGCTGGGAGCTTTATCTTGTTTACTTTCCGAGTCACCTACCTGTGCGATTGGAGAGTGAATTTCTGGAACCGAAGGCTCCGGTGAGTTCGAAGACTGCTGATCTGGTAATGGTGTTTTCTTTTTCTCACTGGTTTTAGGGACTGGGTTTAATGAGGTGTGGCCTCTACGCCATATAACACAACCAACTAAAGAATCCTGATCATCCTCAAGTGCTGTCATACCCTTGAAGAAACCGTACTTCGCAAGTATAGTTATAATGGTATCACTGCGAGGGCAGATATACAAATCAGAACCCGGACAGATCTGCGCAAACCCAACCCTCTGGCTCTCTCTGTAACCTTTTGCCACCTGAAATTAAGAAATGAAGCGAGATAAAAAGAAGGGAGGATTTATTATACCAAACAGCAGGTTGCAAATAACTGTATCTTTTTGTATGTAACTTGTGGTCATACCTCCTTCATCCCTGCCAATCCCGCTTCGGGAGATCCTGGTTTCCAGCAAAGAGAGATCACCTGACAGAAAACAAAAGCCATTTTGGTTAATTCATGGAGTGACTGTGGAAATAGAAAGCCATTAAAATTCACAGAATCTCAACATATATAGAGCAGTAAAAAAGATATGGTTCCTTATCTCACCTATCCTAATAAGTTAACTAGATATGAGTAAGATAAGATATACCAGGGAACTACGTAAATTAATACATTGAGAGCCAACATTTGAGGAATGCCAAAAAAATTCACGATGGTAGATTTCCATGATATAAAAAAAACATTAAGTTGAATTCTTAATGTAAGACATCAAGTATATGCCATTAAGATTATGTAGACAAGTTGATTCCAACATATAGTTATTTTTTATAGGCGAAAGGTCTTAATGAAGGCATATTGCTCGATAGGAATGAGTGGAGAAAGCTGATCCATGCGCCCGATCCGGTGTAATTCTCTTTTGGTTCATGTAGCCTACCCCAAATACTTGGGACAAATGACTTGGTTGTTGTTGGTGGTGGTGGTGGTGTTGTGTAATTTCTCATAGCAGTTAACTGATGCACAAGCCTTACCGAAATGATGTTTTAGTAAGAAATCTCACCATCAATGCACGATTACGGGAACGGTGAAGCTCTTGAATAAATTTTTCAAATGCCTGCAACCTTACTTTTCCTTTCATTTCGACATGTTCGGGCCATTTGGTACCTTGAGCCTTCTCGCCACTGAAAAGGAAAATAACAATATTATTAGCTGGAAAATTTTCAAAAAATATAAAATTTACAGCAGAAATATAGAAAACACCTTCCTTATACTATGCAGATGCATCAAAATTTGCACAATTACAAGCGCCTATGATGATAAAGAATGTGCAAGCACCATTGTAGCACATTGGTAAAGCCTCTTTGTACTGCGCAAGAGGTTTGCGGCTCAAATCATGCTTGCACCAAGCTACGGCCCATGGATGAATTTAAACAGGATGCTTTTTCAAATTTGAAAATTTTATTACTTATACCGTTGTCTTCCCTGCCAAACATAGAAGGTTAAATGTGGTTGATAACTTGATAGAGAACATAAAAAGGAGATGCAAAATATACCCTGATGTTGCATGCAACTTTATGCAAAATATACCCTGATGTTTGGTTGACTGGTGCAGTTTTAATTCAGCTGGATCCTAATATCAAACACGGTTTGGTTTCCATATTCATTTTTGTCTACTCTAGTCTCCTCAAAAACACACTGACTTCTAATTGATGCAGTCATTTATCTCCATTACGCAAATCTTAACCATTGCAAAGGTTTTCATCTAATTCTTAGTGGAACCTACATCTGACTTCTTATTAATGCATTCCTGATCTTCTATTTTATTGCCACACATCCATCTCATCGTTCAAATTTCAGTTGCACTCTCTTTTTGACATGTTTTTAAAGCATTTATACCAAATATTCAGGTTGACTACATTCTCCACCAAGCTTTGCAAGGGACTGTTAAAATAGGAAGTGCAAATGATCCTTACTGCCTCAATAAATGTTCATTTAGGGAAATCCTCAGCTATTACATGTAGGACACTTCTCCCAACCAACAATTTTGTGTGCCCACTGATGCTGGATATGACACAGATGTCCAGACACTTAATAAATGAGTGAATAAAATGTAAAAATTAAGTTTGTTATATTATATTCACACAAAAAAATAATTGATATATAAATCAATTTCATCTTAAGGATCTTTGATGCAAAAAATAACAGCATAACATATCATATTGTGCATGTTAAATATACCCATATTGACAGAGGCAAGTCCCTGGAGTCAGAGTGTGACAGTTACATCTATGTCTAAAGAGTAAAGACCATAGGCTTTTAGTCCTAGTGACTCCTTAAATAAAATCATGTAACTCCTAGCTAAGCATGCACAGTGGTCTCCATTGCACACATCCAAACCGTCTCAAACTATTCACTTATCCAACAATGAACACACTACTACCTGTAAGTGCATGTATTTCATATCCAACTTTTAGCATATTGCAGTAATCCATCAAGATACATCACATTTCAACTACACATAATTCCTAGAAGTATTTGCTTCATCCATCTATATAGAATTTTTCCTTTGAATTTATTGGTATTCTGCATTCATATAACAATACTCATGAATGATTTTTCCACGCCTTCTTTGGCTTTTATAAGCATCATCCTCAATCTCATCATTATATTGAATCATTGATCATGATTAAGAAAACAATCAAGTATTAATGGTTGTCAATATAACAAATTTTTCATCTCCTCAAAATATTTACTATAGATAAACTAGCTTCTATTCACCTGCTAATTCTAAATTTTAGATTCAAAAGCTTTTATTGACATTTCTGCTTCAGAATTATCCCTTAAACGGTTCACCAGCTATAACAATATCATCAAGAAGAACATAGAAGGGGTCCTCATCCTAACTAGCAAGATCATCCACTACCACTATCTGGGACGAAAGCATGTGTGTTTCAATAGGAGTGCAAGGACGGCCATGACATCTAGTGAACCGAGACATGGAGACAAGAACAACATTGCTTCAGAAGATGATAGCTCTATTTTGGTCTTACTTTGGGCCATATCAACATAAAAGAATCATCTAGAAAATTTTCTGGTTTCACTTTTACCTAGTACCTGTACGTGATGTTTGCATTTCCTCAAGATTGTAGGCCTTAGAGGATTCAGATAAAAAGAAAAGGATTGTGTGTTAAAAGTATGTACACCGTCCTCTGCAGAGACCTTTCCAGGGGACAGCTTCTACTTGATTTGCTTTGTACTGGGAGAAGATGTGTTCTGATAATTAATATAGTCCTAGTTCTTAAAGGACTGTTAATGGTAGTGCTGTTTCGAGGGTGGGGAGAGAGAGAGAGAGAGAGAGAGAGAGAGAGAGATGACTATTTCTTACTACACTGTTGTTTGAACCTATGGTCGAGAGTTCTCAATAAGGCAGCAAAGTGTGGTCGGTTGACTATTATGGAGAGAAGCTGTCTTTTGTGAAATGTTGCATGAGATCTCAATATGATGGAGAACTCCAAATTTTGTAACGCTTCTTTAACAAGATATCAATATTGAACAAGTTCTTCACTAATAGAGGGTTCCAATTAGCAATAAAAATGTTGTTTATTTGACTACTTGTCGGACAACAATAGACTATAGTTAGGGTACAGTACGAAAGTTAAGATGAGGGGAAAATGATCAAATAACACATAAAAACACAAACAGACAAAAAAAATTCTTCTCTAGGCCCAATATAGAAGATATTGCGAGAGGTGTGAGAGAAGGTAAACTAGAAGAGTTGTGCTTTATGAGTGAGGATGATGAAATAAAATGAACCAATAAGTTTACATGTGAAGTATGTAACATGAGTCAAGAACCTATGAAGCACGAACACTTCAAAGTGAGTGTCGTGTCCGTGTCGAACACGTGTCGGACACCAACACTTGCCCGACAAGTATCGGACACTCCGATGTCGTGTCAGATTTTAAACAACCATAAAATCACGTGTCAGCGCTGTGTCCAACGTTGTATCGACATTAAATAAAATTTAAAAATCATATATTAGATATCTAAAAGTAGCATGTCGCTTAAATAAACATGAAAAAATATCGTTCTGACATAAAACAAATATATTAGTAGAATTTATGCACATCATAAACTAAGTAAGGTATTAGTTAGATTATTTTTAAATTTTTGTTTGTTTGTTAATTTATAGAAGCTTTAGATGTAAATTATTTAAATTTTATTTTGTTTTCCATCTTAACTTTAATAAAACTAATTATTCATGTTTAAATTAACGATTCATGTTTGATTATTTTTTGACAAGTTGATTATTCATTATTCTACTCACATATATAGAGTTGTGTATAAATGTCTACTTCGAAAAATACCGTTGAAAAAGTTGAAGACAACGCACCTCTTTAAAAGTATGAGAGAAAATCAGAAAAATGGGAACAGAGAGAAAATTTATCTATTATAAAATAATAATAATAAAATATTGTTTGTTGTGTCTCCGTGTCTTTTTTTTTTGGATTTTTCCGTGTCCCGTATCTGTGTCTGTGTCGTGTCCGGCACCCGTGTCCGTGTCCGTGCTACATAGTTAAGAACATTAAAAAACTAACTAAAAATTGATGAAGGTAATAAAAGGGACTTTTGGGATTAGACTAGGAGGCAATGGGAAGAGAGGACAAGGGGGAGAAGAAGAAGACATGTGCCAAAGCTGAAAATTTTGGAATCCTACATGATGGAGAAAAGGACCTAAGTTGTTCAACAATGCATTAAACAACAATAGAAGAGCTTACCTTCCATTTGTTAATAAATGAAAGGTTATTTTTTATATATACCTCTAAATCATTCCTATTTAGAAAAACAAAAAAAAACAAATCCTTCATATTACCAATTGATCCTCCAAATCTTTTAGGGTTTTATAAATTTTCCCCTCTTGTCAATTTTTTGATGGAACAAGGACAAAATGCCAATTATGCCCTTCCACCTAGTTATCGTTGCCATTAAAGGGCATTTCCTGGTAAATAAACAAGAATGTGAGAGAGATCTGAAGCAGAGGCAGCCAGCGATACCTCCTTCTCTCCTTCCAATCAGAAGTGACAGCAGTGTCTCTCTTCCTCCATTTCCTCTTCTCCCACTTCCTTCTCTCCCTTCCTCTTCTCTTTATTTCATCTTTCTTCGTTCATCCTCTTTATCCGTAGGTCTCCATCTCTTCTCTCCAAGCGATAATGTCGATGTCAACAAATTTGCAGTTACAGAGAACACCGCCAATACAAGGGGGTATCAACCACAGAGGATGAAAGGTCACAAGTGCAAAAGTAAAAGTGTAAGCATCTTCTTTTTTATATGATTGAATCTTCTAATTGAAATTTTGATTGAGAAGAAAACAAATAGGTAAGGAAGAAGAAAACAATGAAGAAGAAAAAGATGGAACAAAAATGTCCCCTAACCTCATTATTTTTATAGTTGTTTTGCTTTTTTGTTTTTTTCTATATATTAGGAGGTTTTAAACACCAATTCTTTTCTCTTGTTTAGAAAGGTTTGGATAGGCTTTTGTTGTTTTTACCTTTTCTTTTTGATTGATTTTTCTCACTAGAATTATAATTTGAGAAGAAAAAGAGGGTGAGTGTTTCTCTTGTTTTTGTTATTGAATTTCCTGATTAGAATTTTGTTTCAAGAAGAGGGGGGAAAGGAAGAACTAGCTAAGGCATGGATTAAAGAGTAGAGAGGGTAAACTAGTCAATTTTTAAAAAATTAGGCATCTTAATAAAAAAGGAGGGAATATTCTTTTTTATTCTTAAATAGTAATAGAACAAGGGTAAATTTCTAAGATCTAGAAGATTTTGGGGATCAATTGGCAAATTCATAGATTTGAGAGGCAACTTTTAAATAAGGAAGATTTAAAGGGTATACATCAGAAAAACCAAAAAAACATAATACTAACGGACTATCCTCTATGAGAAGAACATTAACACGGATAGAGGCAAGGGATACCTCATTTACCAGAGCCTCTCCATCAACCCTCAATCTCAAAATCTTAAATAGGAGTAATGATGGGAGACCACAGAAGAGAGAAAAGATATAAATGGAAGAGGTGGAAGAAGATCCAAAACACAAGTGTCGAGGAAGTTGAGAAGTACTCTTAGAGCTGAGAGTGTTGACAATTTAACTCGTATAGTAGATGGTTGAGTTATTAATCACTTCGAATTTGTACCAACCGTTGTTATCTTGTAGCATTTTGATTAATGCAGTATATCTATTTACAATCCAGAAAAGAAGCCTCTATGAGAACCATCCAGACTTTTGGCCACATTTGGTTGTTAACAATGATAACTTTCACAACTTCAATGAAAAGGTGATCATCATTCCTACTCCTCATTCTATTGCTAAGTGATGCAATGCAAGTTCCTATTTACATGAACGTGGTTCGAATTCTTCATTTTTGTCATTATATTCTACAAACCAACTCCTCCAATATTGTGATACACTGTTAGGATTGAGATAAGGTTTATGGAATGGCATGGGCTCACACAACATGATTGCATGAGGTGCATGGAGTTACAATTGAGATTCATCAGTTAAAAAGAATCTACAATTTATCGTGTTAGACAAAACTAATGAATAAGGATTCAGATTCAGTAAAGTTTATTTAAATTGATCGAGCGCATTTAACAGAAAACTCTCATTTAATTGCAGTTTAAGTCTGTCTGAATTTTATTTATATGGAAGTCTTAGCTAGAAAAGCTTATCTAGTATTTGGATTAAATTGGGATTCTTAGGCAACAGGTTCTCGTATTCTTTATATAGCCACTAGGGCTTTCATGTTAGGATGGTTTGAAGATGATATGAACTTCTGCTTTAGCCTTTCTTTTACCATATATTGTTTGTTTTTTTGCAATTTATTTCAAACCTTTAATTTCTTAGTTGCCAACTATTTTTCCTACCATTTTTCTATATCTTTTGATATCAGAATTCAGCTATACCCGGTGATTTTTTCCATGACTTCTCTCTATTCTCCATGCTTTACCCATGTCCTCCATACCACCATCTCCATCTCCACCTTCTGTCACCAGAATTAAGGAAAACTACTCCAAGCTTTTTCAATCACACAATGTGCTAATCAACCGTGTAAATCAACAAATTGTATCTATAGCCAACCTTAAAGAAGAAAATCAACAGAATTATCATATCATCGGTAAAATTAAGCACCCAATATATATAGAATTATACATATATATATATATATATATATATATATATATATATATATATATATATATATGAAAGTACACCTAAAGGGAGGCGAATAGGTGTACGGCTAATCTAATGAACTAAATGCGGAAATTAAAAACTTAATTGCAACAACACTTAATGCAACCAACGAGTGAAGCCGAATTCCCGGTGAAGGGCTCTGGACTAACTCCTCTTGATTCCTCTGAATAAGAGTTGAGGTGCTAAATGAAGCTCTCGTGGTTAAGCACAAGTGAGGCACACACAAACAAGTCAAGCATATAATGAATGAGCAATATGAAATGATGCAAGGCACAAAGTAATAGAGAGAGTTAGAGTCAATAGATCAAACGCAAACACCGAGATTTGTTTCGAGGTTCGAGCACCCAGCTCTACGTCCCCGCCTTCACACAGAAGGATTTCCAATCCACTAACTTGTCCACACAGGACTCCCACACAGGGAACCTCCACTGAGGATTTGGAGCAAATACAACCGGAGTACACAACTCCTCTCTTAACCAAATACAACCTCACTAGAGGCAATGCACAACCAATACAAAAACCACCTCACACAAGAGGGGTAGGCACTTAGTCAACAAATACCAATCACCTCACACTTGAGAGATTCCAACACAAGACTCCACCTCTCACTAGAGGGAGCTAAACACAATCTCCACCTCTCACTAGAGGGAGCCAACCACAACTTTCACAATCACCTCACAATAGAGGGAAACCAAATCAATCACCTCTCACTAGAGGGATATCACAAAGAAGAAAGTTTACAACTTGGTGGTCTATCTCAACCACAAACCAATTTTCCTACAAATAAAAGATCCTAAAGATAGGATAGCAAGATATGGCTCAAGTGTGGAAAAACAAAGAGTTTGAAAATCAAAAACTCAAAGAAAAACTCTAGGGAAAAACTCTAGATAGAATTGAAAGTGAAGATCAAACCAATTCCCAAAGAATTTTCTTTTCAAATGATTTTCCAACCCTTTTAAAAACAAGATAAAGATCAAATCTTTAAGCACTAAAAACTCTTTAAAAACTTGCTGGAAGATCTAAATTTTTACTGTAAAAAAATCTGCCTCAAAACGCCCAAGAGATGGGATATATAAAGGCCCCAATAAAAACTAGCCATTCGCAGCTGACTAGGCCCAGAATGGCCTTTCGGTCGACCGGCCAACGGTCAATTTTTTGACCATTGAGCCTTCCGGTCGACCGCCCGGTCGACCGGGGCAACCCGAGAGTGGTTTGCCTTCAGTCGGTCGACCGCTCGATCGACCGGCCAACTGACACGGCCTTGTGCATATTCTTGTGCACGTCCGGTCGACCGCTCCGGTCGACCGGCTCCTGGTCCGGTCGACCGGAACGGTCGACCGCCAGAGCCTGACAGGGTTTTTTAAGGGATCAGAAAACTAGGTTTTTATTATCCTATTAAATCCCATAAAATCTCTAAAAATTCACAAAAATAAGTTCAGTATAATACTTTAATATACAAACTTATTTGAATAAAAATCAAACCAAGTTACAAACATTTTGAACTCTTTTTGTGTTATGAAAATTTTGCCGAAAACCAAAAACGGTATTTTTCAAAACTTAGATTTTTTAATTAAAAATTCGTTTTGTCCAAAACTCATCCAAATACAAAAACATGATATTGAAACAACTTGAAGCATGTTGTATATGGATATAATCCAATATACATGAAATAGATATATATATCAATATTTTTGACTTTAAATCCAAAAATACATTTTGTTAAAATACCAAAACTTCACACTCATGAAATAGACTATCAAACTAAGTTTGTTTAAGTAGTTGAAGCATATATGTATATAGAACAAATCTAATATACATTAAACCATGTAAACTTGTTGATTCTATCTATTCATGAAAACCAAGATCGGTTAAACCGAAAACCAAAACATGAAACGTGTGTGTGTTGTGAACTTGAGCATATCATGTTATCTAATCTTTAACAAATGGATCTAAAACATAATCTAAACTATATACCGAAGTCTTCTTGACGAACTCCGTCTTCAAATCAACTCGATCCAAACGTGATCCACCGAGCTTGACTCCAACGAGTGCTAGAAATAAACTTTGACGCTCGAGCTCTTGAATCACCATGTGAAAAGCTCCAAAACATCTTTGTTGAAACTAATCACCTACTAATATCTTGGTTAAGTATCTGAAATTAAACATCACAAGATTATTAGTAAACATAACTACATGAGTTAATCATCATCAAAACTAGAGTGGAAGGCCTATGGGCCAACAATCTCCCCCTTTTTGATGATGACAAAACTCATGGAGTTATATATGCATGGATTAAAGTTAAGCTTCAAAGAAGCTCCCCCTTAACTCTTGCATAGCAATAAACAATAAATATATGCAATGAACACTAAACATGAATATAGATCAACATGCATAAAACAATGAAATGAACATGCTCTTGATACCAAACATGAAATAAACATGCTCTTGATACCAAACTTTTAAAATAAATTCCTTTTCCTTTTTAAAATAAACATGTTCTTAAATAATTGCTTTTAATACCAATAAAAATTTCAATGAAAAAAACTTAAGCTCTTGATACCAATCAATAAAACAAAATCCTTGCTACCAATTGGATAAAACAAAATCCTTGATACCAATTTGAAAGATAATCACTAAAAGCTTTTGATACCAACAATAAAAAATATCAATATGAAACAACCATACAAATAAACAATAAACATGCATATTAAACAATAAACATGCATATAAACTCAAATACTTCTCCCCTTTTTGTCAATCATCAACAAAGAGGTGAAAGAAAACAATATTCTCCCCTTTTTTGTCTTAAAAAAAATCAATGAGGGGTGAAATCTAATCAAAATGTTATGATACAAATTGTAAGAAAAAATATATCAATTTAGTACATCATGATATCAATGAAATATACCAATTGAAAGTACATAATGTGGTACATAAAACAAATGTTTTAATATAAATTTAAATATCAATTGATACCAATTGCAAGTAAATAAATCATTTTGAGCAATTCAACCAAAAATTTTAATATCAATAAAACATACCAATTGTTAACATTATTTTATTATTTTCTTTATTGTAAGTAAACTTATAGGTAATCTTGACACCAATATGTAAAGATTAGTACCAATTGAAAGTAATTATTTTATTAAAAGCATATGATACCATAAATAATCAATATCAATTTTTGAATCATATTTCAACATAAAGTGTGAGAGTAAAATATAAATTAAAAGATGAAATATAAATTTTCTCCCCTTTATGAAATATCAAATAAAATGATGCATAAGCTTGTATAAGAAACCAATTGAAACATAATCAATTGAAATATAATATGCATTTAAGAAATCAAGCTTAGCATAACCAAAATTTGTGCTCAAGGATATAGAGATATAGGAAGCACAAATAAATCATATATATATGTATGAAAAATTGAATACCAATCGAAATTGATACTATTTGAAGTGTAATCATATATATATAGAAACATATATGAGTATACGAAAAAAATGTCAATAGTGATACCAATTGAAAAGATCCAATGATACCAATTGAAACACAATAAGATCAAGTGTATAACTCATATTACTTTCCACCATTTCATGCACATGAAAAGGATTTTCAATAAGAAGCATATAAGGCATGTCGCCCAACCAACCGCCCTTTAATGGAAAGGAGTTTTCAAAAATAGGTTTGAAAATAGTTTAGCATAATTGAAAACTCTTCCAAAATGAAGAATACGAACTAGTTAAAGAAAACTTTGTAAACTAGTACGAAATCCTTCAAGCAAGGAATAAAACAAAAATAAATTTCATGAAAAACATGTAAATCACATGATCAGTGTTCTAAATATCCCCGATATAACCCCGATATTGCGCCGATATTGCGTTTACGGCATCTAGCCGCAATGATTTAGCACATCCAAACCGATATAGCGATTTCACCCAAAATCGCTGATAAATCGGCATGGACCCGATATATTGGCCGCAATTTCGGCGATTTTGGACCCGATATAGCGTTCACACTCAATTTCTAGGTTAGATATTTAGGTAATTCGAGCGATGTGACAATATAACATTTGTGAAGATTCTACACCTGGATAGTGATTATGCATTTATAAGCTTAATGCAAGTTATCGAGTTAAGTATATCTTAAACATATAAGTATGATGTTTTATGTAGCTTTATATAATTTATGCATATATTGTCTTATTGAGATGCAATTTAAGACAAGAAGATATGTATATTGACAGTCCGATTTTGACATCCGATTTTTGACAATATCCCCGATATATCCCCATCCCCGATAAATTTTCCCGGCCGATGTGGCCGCTGTGGCCGCCATTTAGAACACTACACATGATCACCAAACACTCAAAATCTATAAAGCCCATATCATACTCATGAAAACAAAATCATGAGAAAACAACAAATAATATGAGTGTACAAGTAATGTGAAAAACATAATCATGAAAATAGTCAATTTAGCTCAATTATGAATTTCCTTGTCAAAAACATGAAAATCATCAAAGTCAAATAGGCTTCAAGGTATATGTATGTTTTATCTAAACTAAAAGTATACATACATATCCCTAAACACAATTGAGTCCATAATAAAGATTTGCATGAAAAGCAAAAAGACTCAAAGGGGTATACATGTATATCTTAAGTTTTGACAAAATAGTATATACATGAAGCTAAACATAAAAACATGAAAAACATGTAGAAAATGAGAATACAAGTCAAATGCATGAATCATCAAAACTAGATTATACTAGTACATCTAATGGGTACAAATAAGCATTCAAGCACAAATATATAATAGTCTATTTGTAGCTCACTAATTGTACAAGTATATATCCTAGTTTTAATGAAAACTAACATCTAAACAAGTAATCAAATTATAAAGCATAGAAATCAAAACAAAAACTCATATGATCATTATGACAAATGCATATGCATTAGATCTATGATATACATATTAGTTAAACTAAAGTGAGAACACTAAATATGGGTCCATATAAACATGGGTGTCTCAAATACTAATCATACATGTCATAGGACTAATAAATATGGCATAATGAACATTAAAATAATACATGCTATAAATGAATGATCTAAAAGCATGCGAACAGGAGTAAGAAATAGTTACCAAAACCATGAGGGTAACTCTCCATGTCTCCAAAACAAGGTGGTCCTTCCACCAAACTCCCCTTGAAAGTGATACATCCAAATAGTCCTCTTTTAAGCTCGGAACGCATCCACCTCAAGGCACCATCGCTCTCACGTCATGCGAGAGCCCACACCTACATCAAATAGCATAGGGGTGGTCTTTGGTACCCATACTCTTTTGGGTCCATGGGGGTTAGCTCCTTTCCTAACCCAATCAAATTTAGTTGCTAAATTTACATCATGCATCCTATCATAGCAAAATTTGACCCTTACGTCCACAATGTGTACAAGTGTACACATGAGCATACATAGTGTTGTGTACATGAACGTGCGAAGCATGTGCATGTCGTGGTTTGTGTGCATGCAAAGATGAAACTTGTTTCTTTCGAAACATAGATTCCAACCGTATATGATTTAAGGCACAATGGCTCAAAGTGAAGCCCAAACAATCCATATTCTTCTTTAGTAAATTTATAACATTTTCAATTATAGAAGAAGAGGGGCATGCAATAGGTGAGATAGAATGTGAAGCTACACTAGCATAACAAACATGAGAATCTAAATCATTTTTCAAAGAAATATTTTTCTTTAAACAATCTTTCAATTCTTGTGAAATCAAATTTATTTTATTTTTCAAAGAATTATTTTCTTTTAATATAAAATCAACTTTTGAAGACAAGTTTTCATTTTTCTTCAAAATTATTTCACAATCATTTTTATTTTTCAAAAATTCATTTTCTTTTAGGGCAAGATCTAGCTGGGATTTAAGTGAGTGACGTTCACTTGAAATCTTTTTCTTTTCTTGTAAAACCAAATCTAGTTTTGAACACAAATCCTTATTTTCTTCTTTTAGTTCAAAACTCTTCTTTTTCAAAAGATTATATTTTTCTAATAATTTTTCACAAACAATTGAGAGTTCTTCATTCAAGGCATTGGCATCAATATACTCATTAGAAGAACTAGCACAATCATCTACTTGAGATTCCGAATATACCTCAAGGGAGTCATTCCCTTGGACCATGTAGCATTATTGCTCGGATTCTCCACTAGATTCATCCTCCACAATGTTGGGCGTTTGTAGCTCGGAGGAGGTCAACGTGTTCCACACTGCAAGAGCGGAATCACAGTTAGAAACCATAGAAAGATATTCTTTATTAAACGTGCTTCTAAGTGCCTCAAGAGCTTATGCATTGGCCTCTATATGCTTGCTATCACCAAGATAGGATTTCTTGGTAGCGGCAAGGAAAACATGCAAGCCTAGGGTTTTAGATACATGGACATCCAAAATTTCCACATGTCAATGCTGGAAACATCAAACATGGGAGGTGTCAAGCAATCCATGAGTGTGTGTAAACAATATAAGTGTGCAAGTGCAAATGATAGATTAGCTAACCAAGATCACACTCCTAAGTGGTTAAACCAAATATCAGGAGCATAGGCTCTGATACCAATTCAAAGTACACCTAGAGGGGGGTGAATAGGTGTACGGCTAATCTAATGAACTAAATGCGAAAATTAAAAACTTAATTGCAACAACACTTAATGCAACCAACGAGTGTCGCCAAATTCCCGGTGAAGGGCTCCGGACTAACTCCTCTTGATTCCTCTGAATAAGAGTTGAGGTGCTATATGAAGCTCTCGTGGTTAAGCACAAGTGAGGCACACACAAACAAGCCAAGCATATAATGAATGAGCAATATGAAATGATGCAAGGCACAAAGTAATAGAGGGAGTTAGAGTCAATAGATCAAACGCAAACACCGAGATTTGTTTCGAGGTTCGAGCACCCAGCTCTACGTCCCCGCCTTCACACAGAAGGATTTCCAATCCACTAACTTGTCCACACAGGACTCCCACACAGGGAACCTCCACTGAGGATTTGGGGCAAATACAACCGGGAGTACACAACTCCTCTCTTAACCAAATACAACCTCACTAGAGGCAATGCACAACCAATACAAAAACCACCTCACACAAGAGGGGTAGGCACTTAGTCAACAAATACCAATCACCTCACACTTGAGAGATTCCAACACAAGACTCCACCTCTCACTAGAGGGAGCTAAACACAATCTCCACCTCTCACTAGAGGGAGCCAACCACAACTTCCACAATCACCTCACAATAGAGGGATACCAAATCAATCACCTCTCACTAGAGGGATATCACAAAGAAGGAAGTTTACAACTTGGTGGTCTATCTCAACCACAAACCAATTTTCCTACAAATAAAAGATCCTAAAGATAGAATAGCAAGATATGGCTCAAGTGTGGAAAAACAAAGAGTTTGAAAATCAAAAACTCAAAGAAAAACTCTAGGGAAAAACTCTAGATAGAATTGAAAGTGAAGATCAAACCAATTCCCAAAGAATTTTATTTTCAAATGATTTTCCAACCCTTTTAAAAACAAGATAAAGATCAAATCTTTAAGCACTAAAAACTCTTTAAAAACTTGCTAGAAGATCTAAATTTTTGCTCTAAAAAATTCTGCCTCAAAACACCCAAGAGATGGGGTATATAAAGGCCACAACAAAAACTAGCCGTTGGCAGCTGACTAGGCCCAGAATGGCCTTCCGGTCGACCGGCCAACAGTCAATTTTTTGACCGTTGAGCCTTCCGGTCGACCGGACCCTGAACCAGAGAGCAATGGCTCTCTGGCCGGTCGATCGCCCGGTCGACCGGGGCAACCCGAGAGTGGTTTGCCTTCAGTCGGTCGACCGCTCGGTTGACCGGCCAACTGACACGGCCTTGCGCACATTCTTGTGCACGTCCGGTCGACCGCTCCAGTCGACCGGCTCCTGATCCGGTCGACCGCCAGAGCCTGACAGGTTTTTTTAAGGGATCAGAAAACTAGGTTTTTATTATCCTATTAAATCCCATAAAATCTCTAGAAATTCACAAAAATAAGTTCAGTATAATACTTTAATATACAAACTTATTTGAATAAAAATCAAACCAAGTTACAAACATTTTGAACTCTTTTTGTGTTATGAAAATTTTGCCGAAAACCAAAAACGGTATTTTTCAAAACTTAGATTTTTGAATTAAAAATTCGTTTTGTCCAAAACTCATCCAAATACAAAAACATGATATTGAAACAACTTGAAGCATGTTGTATATGGATATAATCCAATATACATGAAATAGATATATATATATATCAATATTTTTGACTTTAAATCAAAAATACATTTTGTTAAAATACCAAAACTTCACACTCATGAAATAGACTATCAAACTAGTTTGTTTAAGTAGTTGAAGCATATATGTATATAGAACAAATCTAATATACATTAAATCATGTAAACTTGTTGATTCTATCTATTCATGAAAACCAAGATCGGTTAAACCGAAAACCAAAACATGAAACGTGTGTGTGTTGTGAACTTGAGCATATCACACTATCTAATCTTTAACAAATGGATCTAAAACATAATCTAAACTATGTACCGAAGTCTTCTTGACGAACTCCGTCTTCAAGCCGACTCGATCCAAACGTGATCCACCGAGCTTGACTCCAACGAGTGCTAGATATGAACTTTGACGCTCGGGCTCTTGAATCATCATGTGAAAAGCTCCAAAACATCTTTGTTGAAGCTAATCACCTACTAATATCTTGGTTAAGTATCTGAAACTAAACATCACAAGATTATTAGTAATCATAACTACATGAGTTAATCATCATCAAAACTAGAGTGGAAGGCCTCTGGGCCAACAATATATACAAGGGAGGAGAGGCTTAAATCTCTTAAATCTCCTTTCTTCTCAAATACCGTCTCCCTCTCCTCTTTTTCTAATCTTTCCATCCTCTCTTAACTCTAACATTAATAACTCACAATTACATGGTATTAGAATCATAATTAATTCCTAATCCAGAAATTGCAGCGATCCTTAAGAAAAAATAATAGTTACTATTCAATATTATCATTCTTCATCATGATTATGTTCATCGCATGTTTCATCTGTGATAGTGTTCATGCAATACTATTCATTGTGTTGTTCATTCGCGATTATTATTCATCAACCGACCTTGTTGCACCTTTCTGACATCAATTTGCCATTGTTATACCCCTTTTGACTTTGTTCTGCCCTTGTCGCCACCAACAGCATATTAGTGCAAAGGAGCAGAGTGCCAGATGTTCTAGCAATTTTAGACTACTTAGGTGACAGCGTCTTTTTTTACACCTACTTCAGCTAAGAGAGGTAATCATACTATTTATCTCATATCATCAACAGCTCCTAAAACTTAGATTATAGTTCTAGTAGGTACATATCACCTGATTAGGAACTCAGACATTCTTTCTTCTTTAGATTTTGTATCATCTTTTCTTATTGTTCCGATGCAGGGGATATTGGTATCTTTGTCTTTAATTCTTTCCATGCTTAGTTTTCAATTTGTTATCTCTCAATAGATTCATTGATCGACTTATTCTATAACCTTCTTCCCTAATAGTTGTGTTCTCAGGATCTTGAAAAACAGGGGACGATTAGTCTGAAGGTACTTGTTACGTGGCTGAGCCTGGTTCTGTGTCATATGCACCAACAATGTTTCTCTTCTTGATACTCGTTGTCATCTAGGACATTCTTCCTTGCTGAATTTAAAGAATATAGTTCCGCCTTTGAGTCATGTATCCAATATATGACTGAGTCGTCTCGGCTCGATAATTATCATCTTATTCCTCCAAGGTGAATATGAGAATAGTTCTTTTGAACTCATCCATTCACATGTGTGGGTTTCATGTTTAGGGAGTCAAAGTTTAGTTTTTGATATTTTCTTACCTTCGTCGCTGATTACTCGTATCACTTAACTTTACTTAATAAAGACTCATTTTGAAATATTTATGTGTTTAAAAATTTTTGCAATAAATTAAACATCAATTTGGTGTTATTGTTCATACATTATGAAGTGATTATGCTTAACAATATTTTACTTCTTCATAAACTTTGTCTCAGAGTGGTATCATTCACCAGTCTCCATGTCCATACACATCACAACAAATGTTCAGCATAAAATCATCATTTCTTAAAAGTTGCTCGCACACTACTCATTCATATGAAAATTCCGAAACATCTTTCTTGTGATGTTGTTCATATTGCATGTTTCTTATACATCGCACATTTTCTTTTGTTCTTGATAGTCAGATTCCTTAGTCTTTACTTCATCAGTCTGCTAAAAAAATTCATTTACTACTTAGTATTTTTACCATGTGTTTTGTTCATGCTAATAGATCAAATGTTTCGACATTTGATTCTAGAATTGCAAAGTATATTTTTCTATCATATTCTTGGACTCAAAGAGGATACAATGTTATTGTCCTAGCTCTAAAAAGGTTTTCTATTTCTATTGATCTTAACTTTTTCTAGTTCAAACCCTATTTTCAGTGAGTCACATACATATGGGACTACATATGATTATGATGGTGAGTTTCTCTCCTTTCTTATTTCACAAAGTGACTAAATCTTCAAGTTCTGCAAGTGAGAAATCATTTCCATCGAAAGTTAGTGAATCATCACGTGTATATAAACCGAAAGACAAATTTCTCTGTGTCAGTATCCTCCACTGTTCCAACTCTGAGTGAGTTTCTACCTATTTCTGAGCTTGATGTTCGAATCGCCCTTCAAAAGGATTCTCAGACTTGTACTTCTCATCTTTGCCCAAGTTTGTGTGTTATGTTCACATATCCAGTTCATATTATGTTTATTTTTTCTGTTGATCCTTAGCCACTTCTGAAGTCTGTGTCAAAGCCATGTCTCATACAGGTCAGACCGTCAGAGAGAGCTATGAAAGAGAGATGGCAACGTGGGAGAAGAATGAAATTTGGGATTTGGTGCCTCTTTCAAGTAGAAAGGTGGTTGGTTGTTGATGGGGGTTATGTACTTAATTAAATCTCATGGATTTTTAGCTCGTCTTAAAGTTAGACTAGTGGCTAAAAGATATTCCAAAATTATAGTGTGGGGTGTTAGAGACCTCACCAGTTGCTAAGATGATGTATGTGCATCTTTTGATTTCTTTATTTGCTTCCTCTGATTGGTGATTGTTATTCATTTTTGCATCATTTTTCACATCCATATCATGCTATATGTAAATAAAAATAAGCTTTTTATTCCTTTTCTCTCTAAATTTGCAGGTCCACCATTAATGGAGAGGAAGGCCCATAATCTATGGAATTATCAAGGAATTAATGGGATTAATTAAAAGCCAAAAGGAAAAGCCCAAAAGTCAAGCCCAGATCTGGAATCGTCCACGCATATTCCTAGCCTTCTAGAAGATCCAGCGTGGCTAACAAACTGTAACAGAACGGCAACAGAATTCGTTGGCGCAACGGCCAAGATTCTGCCGCGGAAACACGGCTTTGGCCGCGGATCTGCGGCAGGAATCTGGCCGTTGAGCCAGCGATTTGATCCCACGGTCGAGATTGAGGGCCTCATCCTCTGGTGCCTATAAATAGACCCTAGGGCCTCTGCGAGAAAGGAGAGGAGAGATAGGAGAGAAGAGCTTGCATTTTTGAGAGAATTGTAGGGATTTTCTCTAGTTTCTTTTAGTGCTCTTGTAATCTTCTTCTTCCTTCTAGAATTCTGCAAAAGAGAGAAAGAGAGTGTGAAAGCTTGTAATTGAAGGAGTGACAACTTGAATACAAGGATTTATCCATCTATCTTCTCATCTTTACTAATTCTAGTGCTTTACTTTCTTGCTTTACTTTCTTCAAACTTTAATTTCCATTGCATTTTCTTTTACCATGAATTGTTGTTTTCTTTTCATTGCAATGTCTAGCTAACTCTCTAACATGACTAGCTAACCACTAACTTTGCTAACTTCTAACTCTTGGGTGAATGCTAACTTTTAATCTTGCAATTTTGAGTCTATTTATCCCCAATGAAGATGAGTACTTTCATTCTTGGCAAAAGCTTGTTGTAATTCCATATGATTCATGTGAGCCTCATTTAGAGCCTTGTCTTTAGAACAAGTGCCTTGATGGAACATGGAGATGGAGCACCTACCTATGCTAATTGTTGTACAATTTTCTTACTTCAATGCTAGCTTAGTATGGCTTTGAATGACTAATGAATCTTGTATCTTCCTCCTTAGCATTACCTTGAGTGACACTCCTTGATTCCACCATTGAAATTCTATCTCGGGAGCCGATGAATCAATGAGGCTACAAGACAAGACTGAGAAGATCACTCATCCTCCAAGTGGGAAAGTAATTTGACCAACAAGCAAGACAAGCCCTTTGCCGATGAATCAACATGAGGCACGCATCACCCTATGAGATTAGTAAGTTAGTAAATTAGAAGGGTTAGCTAGTCATGGTTTCTTCCATCTAAAAGTCTTTCAAAGTTTTCCTTCTCAAGTTTTCTTTCCAAAGCTAGTTAAGTTTTCAAGTTCTCTTCACTTTCTTTTCCATTGTTTTTCTTTTCACGCAAATCCACAACGAATTTTCCCTCTATTTTTCCATGTCATTTTATTTCTTTTGAACATAGAAGAACTCTCGTTTTCAACCGTTAAAGCTTCCATCGCGAGCTCTCCCTAAGGATCGACCCGTAATAGCCTATGCTACTACGGTGATTCGGAAGGAGTAAATAAACATTGTGAATACATTCTTGGAGTTGTTGAGCATCACTCACAAGCGTAGAAGGTTGACTCTAAACCCTCTCTCGTTGAATATTAAAGCACTCCTCCTTCCTTTCCGAACAAAATTTTGGCGCCGTTGCCGGGGAGAGCAACGGTTTTCAGTTGAGTTAAAGAACTAAACGAGTTTTCTTCTCTGTTGCAGGTTACAGGTTGAAGAAACAGGAAATAAAGCACTGCAGTAACATATAAGTGGTCTTGGGCCTCTGCTCTCGAAAGCAGAGACCAAGTACCCTCTGATTTGCCGCGTTTTCTCGACCAAAGCCGCGGATCCGCGGCAAAGAGGAGTTGACTACTAACTGGTTTTGTGCAGGGTTGCTTGCTCTGCAAAAATACAGGTGCTGCAAATCTTATTTCTTGTATGCTCTCACCAAGATCCTGCTAATAATCAACAGTAAAACATTTGGTGAAAAGTTAAAAATTGATTAGACGTTTGCATTTTTAGGCACGTGTCTTTTCAATTCATTTACTTTACTGTTGAAGAGTGCTGGAGCAAGGTACGTTTGCATTGCATATTGAATAAGACTCACTTCTTGGTTGATTTACATCACTTTGAGTGAACCTTGTTTGCATATATTGTACACTTGCACAAAATTGATTTTAAGGGCACCACCCAATAAACAAGATAAGGTGGGGGATTTCATCACCCTTTCCTTGGCCCAAAAATCAGCATCCAAGCACTCACAATCCCAAGCTTTTTAATAAAATCTGATAGACGTTGGCCCTAAGGACATCCGGACTCAGTAGGAGATCAGCTGAAGTTGGAAATTGATTTTGATTCATACTCCAGTCAAATCAGTGTCTAAGGTTGGGGATTAAGAGGTTACGCCTCGAAGATACCGTAGTTTGGCGTAATTAAGGCCCGTTGCTTACGCACGGATACCTCCCACCGTATTTTGCCCCTACCTGACTGATTAGCTGTGGTCTGATTCAAACAATAACCTTTTTTGGTTCATCGAACAGTTAGGAGTCGTCTAGGTCCAGGTATCCTAGATAGCTTGTGATTGATTTTTCTTTTCTTGTTTGTTATTTTCATTTTCTTTCGCTTGTGTGATCAGTGAACGTTGTCTGTGATTGTGTATGCAAGAGTGATACCGGGATCCAAATTCTGCAAGACTTGTTAGGATTTCTACACTTGCACAAACACCACCACCTGACACAATCCCAATAATGACAAACAACACTTCGCTTCAAGACAAGTTCTACCCGATCCGCACTTCACTTCCATCATGCATTCTTCTCCCAGTGACCAATGGAAATAATTTTGAGCTGAAGCCACAATTTATAAACACACTCCCACGATTTCATGGCCTAGAATCCGAGGATGCATATTTCTTCATTCATGAGTTTGAAGAAGTATGTGTAATGATGAGAATTTTCCAATTAACTGAGGACGCTGTTAAACTAAGGTTCATACCCTTCGCGCTGAAAGATATAGCAAAGAAATGGCTTTTACAATCTTCCCGCCAGTTCGATTTCCTCATGGGATGATTTTATAAAAGTCTTTCTTAAAAGTTTTATCTCATTCACAAAACAGCCCTCATGAGAAAGAACATTATGCAATTCAAGCAAGAATTCAATGAACCATTCTGGAAATATTTCGAACGCTTCAAAGACTTACTAGCCCTATGTCCTCATCACGGCATAGAGAAATGGCGGCAATGCCAAATTATCTATGACGGACTTGATTACCAAACAAAGACACTCCTTGAAACCATGTGCCAAGGGGAATTTTTAAAGAAAGATGAGAATCAGAGGTGGATCTTTTTGAAGGCTTAGCTAAAAAACAATTCAGTGGGAATCATATCCAGAAAAACCCACTCCCACCATTTCCAGAACTGGTATGCATTCAATAGAATCCTCCATAGCTGCTGAGGCTAAAATAACACAACTGATGAAGAGGGTAGAACTGCTTGAATCAAGGGAACATTCTGCTGTGAACCAGGTCAACCCATCACCTGTGGTCAAACCGGGTTGTACCTACTGCCATGATCTCAACCACCTGTTTAAGGAGTGACCTGTTTACCAGTCTCAAATGTATCAGGAGAACACGAATGCTACTTACACCAGACCCAACCACAATCCATACTCCAAAACGTATAATCCGAGATGGCGAAATCATCCAAATTTTTCCTGGAGTCAGTCTGGTCCTGAGCAACCTAGGCACCATTTCCACATCAATATCCTGCTCAGTCAAATCAACCCAGTTTCAACCAGAATCCACCAAATTTTCACTCATATCAGAGTCCACCACAATTCCAGTCTTATCAGAGTCCATTCCAAACCAATTTCCAGCCGACATATCAGCAACATCAACCCCAGAATCATTCAGACAAGAGAATATCTGATTTGGAAAAAATGATAGAAACCCTATCCAAAACCCAGGCTTCAATGATGACCCACCAACATCAGGATATGAATAAATTACAGGTCCAGATAGAGCAATTGGCTAATTCTTTAAATAAGAGACAAAAAGGAATGCTACCAAGCCAACCAGTGCCCAATCCCAAAAATCACTTCCCTCTGCATGAAGTTGAAGACATGGACCCCAGTCAATGCAACACTATTCATATTCTGAGATCCGGGAAGCGGGTAGATAACAAGGTTTCCAATCAACCACCCAAATCAGTGTCCAAATCAACACCTCCTGTTCCGGTGCAACCAACTCAAGACAATCCATCTTCCAGTTCGCAACCATCAACTTCAAAAGCCAAAGAGAAAGAAAAGGTAGATGAGCAACCATACAAGCCTATAGTACCATTTCCAAATAGGCTAGCAAATCAAAAGCTGAATGCTCATATGGAGAAGATAAGAGAAATGTTCAATCAAGTCCAAATCAATGTCCCTCTTCTTGATGCAATACAACAAGTTCCATCATATGCCAAATTTTTAAAGGAAATGTGCACCAAGAAGAGGAAAGCAAATGTCCCTAAGAAAGTCTTCCTAGCTCCAAACATCAGCGAGTTGCTCACTGGGCCAATTCCTGTGAAATACAAGGACACAGGGAGCCCAACCATCTCTTGTATCATAGGACAGGCTACTATCAATAGGGCATTACTTGATTTGGGAGCCAGTATCAATCTCCTTCCCTTTTCCGTGTATCAACAACTAGGGTTAGGCCACCTCCGTCCGACCAAAGTTACGATACAACTGGCAGATCGCTCTGTGAAGATTCCCAAAGGGGAGATTAACGATGTCCTTGTCAGAGTTGAGGAGTTTATATACCCTGTTGATTTCATAGTTTTTGAGACACAGCCTGTGTCTAACACAAATCATCGGGCTCAAACTCCTGTTATCCTGGGGCGACCATTCCTTGCTACTGCCAATGCCATCATCAATTGCAGGAATGGATCCATGAGGTTAACTTTTGGCGACATGACTCGAGAAGTGAATGTCTTCAACATAGACAAACAACCTCGTAAGACAAAAGATCACACATTTGAGGTCAACTTTATTGGAAACAATTGTGAGGAAGAGAGTAAAGATTCAGAAGATGAGTCGCTGTTTCTTAATGAATTGTTTCAAAATGAAAGCAATCATCTTGATATGAAAGATCCTAATGTTCGAGTACCTTTTCAAAAGGAGAAAATTGATTTAGATATCTTCACTTTCAAAGAGCCAACCAAGAATGTATCCCATGAGGATATAATTCAAGAACCTCCAATTGACATACTTTTTGAAGACCTCTTCAAAGAAGAACTCATGTGTCTGAATGAACCAACTAGGGATGTTTTGATTAATTGCACATCTCTAGGGGAAGTGTTGATCTCAGCTTTGAGGAGATATATGGCGATGAGTTGGAATTCTTAGGCATTCACAATAAGGAAGTTCAAAATGAGAAGAGTGGTGATGACAAGTTTTTTAATGAGGATTGTTGTGATATAAGGAAGAAACAACTAAAAAAGGTGAAACTGGGGATGCCGAAGGTTCAAATGACAATTCAATTGGCATCCCAATTGTGCCCAATTAAACGGACCCATTGGAATGATGGGAAACGGGCTAGAGGGATACGACCGAAAGAAGTCCTAGATGATGGAAATACTTCATGTCGTACATTTTCCTTATTTTCCCTGTAAATTGTTTTGGGGACCCTTTTTGTAAATAAAATCCAAAAAAATAATAATAATAATAAAAAATTTACTTTGGTACTAAATAGCACCAAAAGTTCCCCCTACTGAATCACGTGCATTCATGTCCACCATTTGGCGGGGCATGAAGATTTTTAGGGGACAGGTTCGGCTGAGGAAACGAGTGGAGGAGCAATCCTTTAGACTAGATCGTATTGAGGCCGGCCTTCAGCGTTCACAATCGGCTGGACCCAGCACCACCGCTGGTCCAAAACGATGTCGGGGGTTATTCTGTTCCTTTACCTATTTCATGCATATTTTATCTTGCATACATTGAGGACAATGCATGAGCTAGGTATGGGGGGTAGATACTAACTTAGGATTTTTATTTTTTCTTTCTTCTTAGATTTTTCATTTTCTTTAGATTTTACATTTTCTTTTTAGAAAAACAAAAAAAAAAGAGAAACTTTTGATCCATGTTTAAAGAATCAAACTTGATTTTAGGGATTAAGGAAACTCTTAACTAAGATTTCTTAATATAAGTCGAAAAGAGGAGTTTTGTTGGATTTTTAGGTTAAGTAAAAAAGGATAAGAAAGATAGCTAGATTTTAATTCTTTCTTTAGCATATATACATTAAACATATTGAGGGATTAATCAAAGACTTAGTGATTCTATTTACATATATATATAATAATTAAAAAAAAGAGAAAAAGAAAAAAAGTATAAATAATTAAATAAAATAATTACTTAGCCACTAATTAAGCTGGTTAGTTGTGCCTTAAGAAGCATGGCCAGTCACGCCTAAAGGTGGTTAAGTCCTTAGTATTCGTGGCCTAGTTTACTCGAGTCCTCGAACCTCAGGGATGTATCTTCATCTGGTGCCCTAAGACCGACTGTTTTGGGAGTCATCGGTAAGAGGCTCGTTACATGGGTAAACTAGAAAGCCTAAGGAAGCTAAGGAGGTGTAAATAAATAAATAAATAAATAAATAAAATATATTGTATATATTAGTAAATAAATGAACTTTAATCTAAGAAAAATCCTTCATATTTATAGATGTATATATACTAGGTTTGATGCAAAATCCGGTCTTCGCTCTATTCCTTAGAAACCTAACCTAAGTTGAAAACAAAACTCTAAATAGACACTTATAAAAAGAATGGCGAGTCTAGGGTAACCTGAAACCTATAGATCAAGTAAAATTCTTGAAAAATATGGATCAAAAATTTCTCACTAACATTTTTTATTTCTTTATGGATTTTGTGGGTGCAATCCGCTGAAAACCCTCAGGAGACAACACTCCTCCTCTAGGGTAACCTAGAGATTTAACGGCTTGTTGCACGTGCTCAGTGCAATCGTGTCACCTACGAAAGTGGTTCAATAATGTAGCTAGGATTTTTTCTTTTTCTTTTTGCTCGAGGACGAGCAAAAGCTAGGTATGGGGGTGTGATTGTTATTCATTTTTGCATCATTTTTCACATCCATATCATGCTATATGTAAATAAAAATAAGCTTTTTATTCTTTTCTCTCTAAATTTGCAAGTCCACCATTAGTGGAGAGGAAGGCCCATAATCTATGGAATTATCAAGGAATTAATGGGATTAATTAAAAGCCAAAAGGAAAAGCCCAAAAGTCAAGCCCAGATCTGGAATCGTCCACGCATATCCCCAGCCTTCTAGAAGATCCAGCGTGGCTAACAAACTGTAACAGAACGACAACAGAATTCATTGGCGCAACGGCCAAGATTCTGCCGCGGAAACGCGGCTTTGGCCGCGGATCTGCGGCAGGAATCTGGCCGTTGAGCCAGCGATTTGATCCCACGGTCGAGATTTGAGGGCCTCATCCTCTGGTGCCTATAAATAGACCCTAAGGCCTCTGCGAGAAAGGAGAGGAGAGGAGAGAAGAGCTTGCATTTTTGAGAGAATTGTAGGGATTTTCTCTAGTTTCTTTTAGTGCTCTTGTAATCTTTTTCTTCCTTCTAGAATTCTGCAAAAGAGAGAAAGAGAGTGAAAGCTTGTAATTGAAGGAGTGACAACTTGAATACAAGAATTTATCCATCTATCTTCTCATCTTTGCTAATTCTAGTGCTTTACTTTCTTGCTTTACTTTCTTCAAACTTTAATTTCCATTGCATTTTCTTTTACCATGAATTGTTGTTTTCTTTTCATTGCAATGTCTAGCTAACTCTCTAACATGACTAGCTAACCACTAACTTTGCTAACTTCTAACTCTTCGGTGATTGCTAACTTTTAATCTTGCAATTTTGAGTCTCTTTCATCCCCAATGAAGATGAGTACTTTCATTCTTGGCAAAAGCTTGTTGTAATTCCATATGATTCATGTGAGCCTCATTTAGAGCCTTGTCTTTAGAACAAGTGCCTTGATGGAACATGGAGATGGAGCACCTACCTATGCTAATTGTTGTACAATTTTCTTACTTCAATGCTAGCTTGAGTATGGTTTTGAATGACTAATGAATCTTGTATCTTCCTCCTTAGCATTACCTTGAGTGACACTCCTTGATTCCACCATTGAAATTCTATCTCGGGAGCCGATGAATCAATGAGGCTACAAGACAAGACCGAGAAGATCACTTATCCTCCAAGTGGGAAAGTAATTTGACCAACAAGCAAGACAAGCCCTTTGCCGATGAATCAACATGAGGCACGCATCACCCTATGAGATTAGTAAGTTAGTAAATTAGAAGGGTTAGCTAGTCATGGTTTCTTCCATCTAAAAGTCTTTCAAAGTTTTCCTTCTCAAGTTTTCTTTCCAAAGCTAGTTAAGTTTTCAAGTTCTCTTCGCTTTCTTTTCCATTGTTTTTCTTTTCACGCAAATCCACAACGAATTTTCCCTCTATTTTTCCATGTCATTTTATTTCTTTTGAACATAGAAGAACTCGTTTTCTTTCTTCGCAATTCAACCGTTAAAGCTTCCATCGCGAGCTCTCCCTGAGGATCGACCCATAATAGCCTATGCTACTACGGTGATTCGGAAGGAGTAAATAAACATTGTGAATACATTCTTGGAGTTGTTGAACATCACTCACAAGCGTAGAAGGTTGACTCTAAACCCTCTCTCGTTGAATATTAAAGCACTCCTCCTTCCTTTCCGAACAATTGGCCTTTGCATCAGCTTCATATTAAGAATGTTTTTCTACATAGTGACCTAGAGGAGGAAGCATACATAAAGAAACCTCCAGAGTTTGTTGCTCAAAAAGAGCCAACAATGTAAATTGAGAAATCATTACATAGGTTGAAAAATATGTCAGAGCTTGTGTTGGAAAATTATAGAACTTAAGTTCTTGATGTGCTGTCAAAAGTTAAGATGTTAGGATGAAAGCCAGTGGATGCTCTAATTCATCTCAATTCTAAGCTAATGTCATGTCAAGGGAGTCATTGCATGATCCTAAGAGATACTCTGATTTGTAAACAAAAAAAATGAACTATCTCACAGCTACTTGACCTGGTTTATCTTGTGATTGTTGCAAGTAATTTTATGTTAGACTGATGGGGACTTCTTAGCTCCACTTTTATTTGTATTTCAGTGCATTTGTTACCGTATTTACTTGTATTTTCTTTTGTATTTGCATTATTTCAATTGTGTGTGAGTGGTGGTAGTGGGTACTTATTAGATTGTGTAGTGAATAGTTGTGCGGTAGTTGTAACTTGTAACCTATATGAAGCATGGATGTGTGCTTATTTGGGATGATGAATTGATGAATGAATTTGAGAAAATATCTCTTGCATGCACTCTAATCTTTTCTCTGCAACTGCTCTCTTTCTCTTCTCTCTAATGAAAAGTTTAATGAAAGAAATTTAAAGCAAAAGTTATCCTCTTGCCAGCTATTGTGCTCTCCTCTCTCTGTCTTCTTTTCCCTTTGATTCTAATCACCACAAATCAATGGACATTTTGAAATGAAATTTACTTTTGCCTGCAACCTTCTCTGCATTTTTTTTCCTCTCGTCTCTTCTTTTACCCCTATAAGTTCTTAAGCACTATCAATCTTCTCTGTTAATCCTCCTCTCTATTACCACAACCAGCAACCCCACAAAACCCCCATCCTATTACATATCTGAGCTTCCCAATATCCTCTCCTTCACTGTTCACTAAACTGAAATGCCTCGTGATTGAATTCGAAGCAATATCATCTCGCTTGGAATACGATGACAAACTCTTTGATCGTGTATTCGGACAATCACTCCCACCCTCCCATTTGTTGTACGCAGACAAGAACTGCAAGCCCCAGGGCCTGCACCATCGAGCAACCTCTTCCCCATTTGTCATGCCTTCTCCTCTCGCGACGTCTTCCATTGGTTGCTAATGCAGTTGTGAAAGACTCAGATTGCTCTCCTCTTCGTTGTGATACACCAAATAAGAATCCTTCCTTCGTGTTCTCTCTGTCATTTTCAACAGAGGCATCTGCATCTTGGTTGTCAACAGATATGCACAACAGAAACATCAACAACAATACAACAGCACATCAACATCAATGAGTCTTATTTCAGCAAATTGAGTTATTAGCTAATTACATCACTTGATTTATCTCTAAAATATTATCATTATCGTCCGCTACCCACTATATGGTGAAATGTGTGAATCTGTTAACGTATGAATTGCTTGTCTTAATATTGCGAATAAAACTGTCGCAATGATGCGATTAATGTTTTTAATTTCATTAAGATTAGAGATGTTCAAAGCTACGCTTGCAATCTTGTTAAATCCATTTGCAACATTGTTAGTTTTTAATTACTTTCCTGCCAAAGATTTTTCTATTTGGTGAAACGTAGCGAGTTTGATTACTCACTGATGCCTTACATGGCAAGCACGCATCGTTTCACATCATTTTGTACCAGAGCCAGGTTTACACAGGACCACCTTGCATTAGGTAAAAAATTTAGACATTTGTTTAGAAAAAATGTTTTCTTTCTTTTGCATCAAATTAAAAAAAGAGTCAATGGATCCTGATCTCCTAGCAAAATGGGATGCTACAATGAAGCGAATAGATAATATGTTTTCTAAATCAAAGCATGCCTGAGAGTCCTTGCATAGGACTGAGAACTATCGCGAGCAACTCCATGAACGTGAAGGACAACGTGGTTCGTTACAATAATATCAAAGGCATGATGAACAATATCATGTTGATCGATACTTGAAGAGCATCCAATTGGACGTACCAACATTTGATGGTCGTCAGGATTATTTTGATTGTTCTGGTCCGAAAAGTTTTTGAATTGGCTACAAAGCATGGATAGGTACTTTACACGATACCTATTGTCTGAAGCTGAGAAAGTTAGCTTTGTTGCCATGAAGTTGACTAGTAAAACAAGTCGATATTGGTCTGCCGCGTGAATTAAGAGGAGAAAATCCCATTGAAATTTGGCATGACATGAAGGCTCGTCTGAATCAAAAGTATCGTTGCACTCATGAAATTACTGAGCTAAAAAATGATAGCACTTGGTCAACACTCTGATGCTCCCAATTTAGGTTACACATTTAGGAGTCTGGATCATCGAGTCCCAACATTCAAGTATATGTCATATCAATACTCACTCCAGGATAATACACAAACACCATCATATGAGATGGACACTAAAAACAAAAGCGTTACTTGTAACGCTAAAGGCCAAAACACTAAAAGGGACTTCTCTACACTTCGTCCTGCAATCTAGCGTAACAAATGCCAAGTTCATGGACATGATGTTGTCATATGTCCAAGCCCAATCAAAGTTCAAAGTTAAGAAACCATCTGTAATAAATTCAGAGACCCTTCCTCTTTTATTGCCACTCCTACTATCGTTGTCTGCTCTGATCGTCATCCTCTTCCTCGTTTACTGCCGATACCGAGCCCAATCAGAGTTATCATTGATAAAATGTTTATACAGAGTCAGAGTCTGACTCTGAAGAATTAATTTACCAGGTGAAAAATATAAAGCATGTCTCTGATGAAGAAATCTAAGGTGATGACGTTGAGGAATCCAGTACTGCAATTCCTCCTGAGGCCACCCAGTGATAACAGAGTTTGTTGAGGTCACCTCTGTGATTATTGAGTTTACTGATGTTTCACCTAAAAACAGTACTCTGATTTCCCCCTAATTCATCCATGTAATTATCAAGATTGCTAAAGTCCTTCATGAAGACCTCCTGAACAAACTAATACCGGCGGATGATATCCAACACGTAATTGATTTAGTCTCAAGAGCTAGTCTTTCCGACTTGCCACACCATATGATGAATCCTCTCATGCACATTGAAGGAAAAGTTGATGAATTGTCACTAGAGGTTAGGCAATAGTACTTTGTCCCAATAAACATTCATTCTATGAGAATAAGTTCTGGATCTATATCGTGACAAAGAATGTGGCATGATCAAGGATGATATCATATATGATCGATCCACATCTAATTTTTTGAGGATGCAGTTATGAGAGAATATGATGCCTTACAAATTATCAAATTTTCTTCCATTATTGTTAAAACTTAAAGGTGCATCTTCTCTGCCTTACATGTTTGCATATCTTTCATCTTCATTGTTAAATAAGTAAATTGTCACATACCTTTAGGATCATACCTCTGATAATCCCTTTTGATCGAGGTCGTATAATTTTGATCTGATGGTCCAAGTGTCTAAAATTTTAATATTCAATAGAAAGTCAAAATTCACTAGCTATCTTTTGGAAGACTATTTTAGCAATGATAGGTACTAAGTTAAGTTTACTTCTGCACTTCATTCTGAGTCTGCATTTTAGACCTAAACATCTGAGTCTGCATCATATTTTGCAACACACATGCAATTTCTACACATGAGAAATCAGTGATATATTTGAACAAGCAATGCTACCTATAAATTATGGTTTGACATCAGGAAAGAAATTTAAAACTTTAGTGTTGACAATTTTGTAATGGTTCGGATTCGTCTGAATGGTTTCTCCAGAAAACTGTTAAAGATTTGCATGCTCGTAGTGCTGGACTTTTTAGAAACTTAAAAGAAATTAAATTACAATACTTATGTTAAAGATTGGGCATCAGTTCTATTTTTAATATTGAAGAATAAGTGATTTATAAGGTCTTAATTATCCATAAACAATCCACTGGTTGATAAGTCTTACCCTGAGCTAATTTTTTAGTGTCTTTCACTTTTTCACTTCCAGATATTCATCCTATACAACAAAGAAAATTGATAACATTTTAATGATGAATTTATGGTCAGTTTGACTAGTAATTGAGATGCAGAGAAATAAACAAGAAATACAGCAATAGATAGCAGCTCTGCAGTTGACTTGACAGGGTTGAATTCTCTCCCATCTGGGGAGAATTGATGGGTGATCTTAGCTCCACTTTTATTTGTATTTCAGTGTATTTGTTACCGTATTTACTTGTAATTTTTTGTATTTGCATGTATTTCAGTTGTGTGTGAGTGATGGTAGTGGGTAGTTATTAGATTGTGTAGTGAGTAGTTATAATTTATAGCCTATATGAAGCATGAATATGTACTTGTTTGGGATAATGAATTGCATGCTCTCTCTTTCTCTTCTCTCTAATAAAAGTTTAATGAATGAAATTTGAAGCAAAGTTATCCTCTTGCCTGTTATTGTCCTCTCATCTCTCTGTCTTCTTTTCCCTTTGATTCTAATCACTACAAATCAATGGATGATTTGAAATAAAATTTCCTTATGTCTGCAACCTTCTATTTGTTTTTTTCCCCTTTCTTTTGTCTCTTCTTTTACCCCTCTAAGTTCTTAAGTAATATTAATCTTCTATGTTAATCCTCCTCTCTGTTATCACAATCAACAACCCCACAAAACCCTCACCCTATTACAATATCTGAGCTTTCCAATATTCCCCCTTCACTGTTCACTAAACTGAAAACGCCTCCTGATTGAATTTGAAGCAACGTTATCTCTCTTGGAATAAGATGACAAGCTCTCTTGATCGTGTATTCGGACGATCACCCCCCCCTCCCATTTGCTGATATACGCAGACAAGCACTGCAAGCTCCACGGCCTGCGCCATCAAGCAACCTCTTCCTCATTTGTCGTGCCTTCCCCTCTCGCAACGTCTTCCATTGGTTGCTGTTGCAGTTGTGCAAGACCCGACTTGTTCTCCTCTTCGTTGTGTGCAACAAACAACGATCCTTCCTCTGTGTTCTCACTGCCATTTCAAACAGAGACAATTGCACCTAGGTTGTCAACAGATTTGTACAACATGAAACATCAACAATATTACAATAACAGATCTACATCAATGAGTCTTATTTTGCAAATTGAGTTATTAGTTGATTACATCACTTGATTTTCTATGAAATATTATCATTATTGTCTGATGCTCACTATATGGTGAGATGTGTGAATCTGTTAACTTATGAATTGCTCGTCTTATTATTGTGAATAAAACTGGCGGAATCATGCATGATTATTATCTTTAATTTCATTAAGATTAGATATGTTCAAAGCTACACTTGCAATCTTGTTAAATTCATTTGCAATATTGTTAGTTTTGTATTACTTTCCTACCGAAAATATTTCTATTTGGTGATATGTAGCGAGTTTGATTATATCATTGATTCCCTATATGGCACGCACGCACTGTTTCACATCATAGACTCTCAGACTTCGGATTAGGATGT
>JAVJIF010032541.1:0-82411 GCA_038442645.1 Agave tequilana
GCATCGTCACCTTGCAACTGCGATAACTCTCAATTCTACTGACAAAGCACAGGCAAAAGTACAGGGCTAATGTCTATTCCACTGCCAACTGATATCTGAAACTGGCGGTTTGGTACCAAAATTGGGAGCTGGGGGCCTCATTGAATGGTTTGGATGGGGAAGCTGAGGAGGCCTGAAATCAATTGGAACAAAGCCAGCAACATTGTTATGTACCGGTGCAGGACTCGCAGAACGGGGAGCTAGTGTTCCAGGGTGATATCCCGGAGAAAAGCTTTGGCTTTGCAGTGGTGGACAAGATGTGTTCATTGGCAACGGAGGTGTTAAAGGTAATTCTTTAGCAGTGTCTGTTGCTGGCCACGGAACTGGTGGGAGAACCCTAGTACTTATGCTTGGTTTTGGCACATCTAGGTGCTCTAGGTCCGGCGGGCACCACTCAGGCATATCGTCATCATCGTCCCAATGACTCTTTTTTGAAAAGCTACCACTTGATGATGAAATCAGATAGGCTTTACCAGAAAAATTTTGGCTCAAGGAAGGGACATCTGCAGGTTTCTTCTTAGAATTGAGCTCTCCAAATCTTGGGGGCGGGGTGGTAGTGGGTTCTTGATAGGTGTTCAAAGTTCTGCCAGGAAAGCCTGAAGCATGTTGTGTCTGCCTTATATCCATATTCTTTGTTACAGGAGGTGGCATGGGCCCGCTCGGGTTCTTCAGCCCATCCACGGGAACTTGTTGGTTGAAAGGAGGAACTTGAAAATGTGTTTTGATGACCATATCCGAGAAATATACTTCCTGGTGCTTTGGAAATCCCACAGGCAGAATCAAAGTCGAATTCTGGAAGGTCACCATCATCTTCATCATCATCTAAGTCTGCAGACTTTTGCCCAGCTTCAGGACCCATGTCAGGCTTCTCTGGCTCTACAGTAGGCATAACAGAAGGATCCACCTTGGGCATTCCTTCAGTAGGTGCCTGCAGAGAGATTTGAGTCAGTTCATTTTTCTTTCTTTCTGTGCAGCAGGTATATTAACTGAGATACAAGGAGTTTTCTGAGCTACTCGCCTTGTTTGCATCTCTGCTGAACTGGATAATCCTATGTAGAATGTCTGGTGGCAAAGGAGGAGGTCCTGGGAGTGCAGGCAGTGCTAATTCTGGCTTTGAATTACTTTGCATAGGGATCGGAAGATAGCTTGAATCAAGGTTTTGTGCTGTCGGTATTTGAGCTCTAAAGAATGGAGAACTCAAGGAGACTGAAGTTCCAAGTTGTGGGGGAGGACAAGAATTGTAGTTGAAGTTATGTAAGCCATTGCTGAATTGGGCGGTTGTTTGCTGCGGAACTCCTTGGAGCATCCGAGGAGGTCCAGGAAGATTTGGTTGCGCAGGTGCAGTGCCACCATCTTGCTTTAGTGGTTCTGCAGCTTGGGTTATAGAAACCTCAGTATCTTTTGTAGTTTCTTGAAGGAGGTTGACTCCAGTTTCTGTGCAGCCGGTGGTTGAACTTGAATGAGAGGAGAATTATATGGTAACGGAGGAGTCAGTTCTGACACACTGTTTATGTGAAAGCTACCAGAACCATGTGCTGCATTGTTGGTAGAGTGGATAAATTTGCTTTCAGCTGTTATGACTCTTGCGCTGTCAGGTGTAGAAATGAGATGGCTGAGAGCTTTATCTTGTTTACTTTCCGAGTCACCTACCTGTGTGATTGGAGAGTGAATTTCTGGAACCGAAGGCTCCGGTGAGTTCGAAGACTGCTGATCTGGTAATGGTGTTTTTCTTTTTCTCACTGGTTTTAGGGACTGGGTTTAATGAGGTGTGGCCTCTACGCCATATAACACAACCAACTAAAGAATCCTGATCATCCTCAAGTGCTGTCATACCCTTGAAGAAACCGTACTTCGCAAGTATAGTTATAATGGTATCACTGCGAGGGCAGATATACAAATCAGAACCCGGACAGATCTGCGCAAACCCAACCCTCTGGCTCTCTCTGTAACCTTTTGCCACCTGAAATTAAGAATGAAGCGAGATAAAAAGAAGGGAGGATTTATTATACCAAACAGCAGGTTGCAAATAACTGTATCTTTTTGTATGTAACTCGTGGTCATACCTCCTTCATCCCTGCCAGTCCCGCTTCGGGGGATCCTGGTTTCCAGCAAAGAGAGATCACCTGACAGAAAACAAAAGCCATTTTGGTTAATTCATGGAGTGACTGTGGAAATAGAAAGCCATTAAAAATTCACAGAATCTCAACATATATAGAGCAGTAAAAAAGATATGGTTCCTTATCTCACCTATCCTAATAAGTTAACTAGATATGAGTAAGATAAGATATACCAGGGAACTACGTAAATTAATACATTGAGAGCCAACATTTGAGGAATGCCAAAAAAATTCACGATGGTAGATTTCCATGATATAAAAAAAACATTAAGTTGAATTCTTAATGTAAGACATCAAGTATATGCCATTAAGATTATGTAGACAAGTTGATTCCAACATATAGTTATTTTTTATAGGCGAAAGGTCTTAATGAAGGCATATTGCTCGATAGGAATGAGTGGAGAAAGCTGATCCATGCGCCCGATCCGGTGTAATTCTCTTTTGGTTCATGTAGCCTACCCCAAATACTTGGGACAAATGACTTGGTTGTTGTTGGTGGTGGTGGTGGTGTTGTGTAATTTCTCATAGCAGTTAACTGATGCACAAGCCTTACCGAAATGATGTTTTAGTAAGAAATCTCACCATCAATGCACGATTACGGGAACGGTGAAGCTCTTGAATAAATTTTTCAAATGCCTGCAACCTTACTTTTCCTTTCATTTCGACATGTTCGGGCCATTTGGTACCTTGAGCCTTCTCGCCACTGAAAAGGAAAATAACAATATTATTAGCTGGAAAATTTTCAAAAAATATAAAATTTACAGCAGAAATATAGTAAACACCTTCCTTATACTATGCAGATGCATCAAAATTGCACAATTACAAGCGCCTATGATGATAAAGAATGTGCAAGCACCATTGTAGCACATTGGTAAAGCCTCTTTGTACTGCGCAAGAGGTTTGCGGCTCAAATCATGCTTGCACCAAGCTACAGCCCATGGATGAATTTAAACAGGATGCTTTTTCAAATTTGAAAATTTTATTACTTATACCGTTGTCTTCCCTGCCAAACATAGAAGGTTAAATGTTGTTGATAACTTGATAGAGAACATAAAAAGGAGATGCAAAATATACCCTGATGTTGCATGCAGCTTTATGCAAAATATACCCTGATGTTTGGTTGACTGGTGCAGTTTTAATTCAGCTGGATCCTAATATCAAACACGGTTTGGTTTCCATATTCATTTTTGTCTACTCTAGTCTCCTCAAAAACACACTGACTTCTAATTGATGCAGTCATTTATCTCCATTACGCAAATCTTAACCATTGCAAAGGTTTTCATCTAATTCTTAGTGGAACCTACATCTGACTTCTTATTAATGCATTCCTGATCTTCTATTTTATTGCCACACATCCATCTCATCATTCAAATTTCAGTTGCACTCTCTTTTTGACATGTTTTTAAAGCATTTATACCAAATATTCAGGTTGACTACATTCTCCACCAAGCTTTGCAAGGGACTGTTAAAATAGGAAGTGCAAATGATCCTTACTGCCTCAATAAATGTTCATTTAGGGAAATCCTCAGCTATTACATGTAGGACACTTCTCCCAACCAACAATTTTGTGTGCCCACTGATGCTGGATATGACACAGATGTCCAGACACTTAATAAATGAGTGAATAAAATGTAAAAATTAAGTTTGTTATATTATATTCACACAAAAAAATAATTATATATAAATCAATTTCATCTTAAGGATCTTTGATGCAAAAAATAACAGCATAACATATCATATTGTGCATGTTAAATATACCCATATTGACAGAGGCAAGTCCCTGGAGTCAGAGTGTGACAGTTACATCTATGTCTAAAGAGTAAAGACCATAGGCTTTTAGTCCTAGTGACTCCTTAAATAAAATCATGTAACTCCTAGCTAAGCATGCACAGTGGTCTCCATTGCACACATCCAAACCGTCTCAAACTATTCACTTATCCAACAATGAACACACTACTACCTGTAAGTGCATGTATTTCATATCCAACTTTTAGCATATTGCAGTAATCCATCAAGATACATCACATTTCAACTACACATAATTCCTAGAAGTATTTGCTTCATCCATCTATATAGAATTTTTCCTTTGACTTTGTTGGTATTCTGCATTCATATAACAATACTCATGAATGATTTTTCCACGCCTTCTTTGGCTTTTATAAGCATCATCCTCAATCTCATCATTATATTGAATCATTGATCATGATTAAGAAAACAATCAAGTATTAATGGTTGTCAATATAACAAATTTTCATCTCCTCAAAATATTTACTATAGATAAACTAGCTTCTATTCACCTGCTAATTCTAATTTTAGATTCAAAAGCTTTTATTGACATTTCTGCTTCAGAATTATCCCTTAAACGGTTCACCAGCTATAACAATATCATCAAGAAGAACATAGAAGGGGTCCTCATCCTAACTAGCAAGATCATCCACTACCACTATCTGGGACGAAAGCATGTGTGTTTCAATAGGAGTGCAAGGACGGCCATGACATCTAGTGAACCGAGCCATGGAGACAAGAACAACATTGCTTCAGAAGATGATAGCTCTATTTTGGTCTTACTTTGGGCCATATCAACATAAAAGAATCATCTAGAAAATTTTCTGGTTTCACTTTTACCTAGTACCTGTACGTGATGTTTGCATTTCCTCAAGATTGTAGGCCTTAGAGGATTCAGATAAGAAGAAAAGGATTGTGTGTTAAAAGTATGTACACCGTCCTCTGCAGAGACCTTTCCAGGGGACAGCTTCTACTTGATTTGCTTTGTACTGGGAGAAGATGTGTTCTGATAATTAATATAGTCCTAGTTCTTAAAGGACTGTTAATGGTAGTGCTGTTTCGAGGGTGAGAGAGAGAGAGAGAGAGAGAGAGAGAGAGAGAGATGACTATTTCTTACTACACTGTTATTTGAACCTATGGTCGAGAGTTCTCAATAAGGCAGCAAAGTGTGGTCGGTTGACTATTATGGAGAGAAGCTGTCTTTTGTGAAATGTTGCATGAGATCTCAATATGATGGAGAACTCCAAATTTTGTAACGCTTCTTTAACAAGATATCAATATTGAACAAGTTCTTCACTAATAGAGGGTTCCAATTAGCAATAAAAATGTTGTTTATTTGACTACTTGTCGGACAACAATAGACTATAGTTAGGGTACAGTACGAAAGTTAAGATGAGGGGAAAATGATCAAATAACACAAAAAAACACAAACAGACAAAAAAAATTCTTCTCTAGGCCCAATATAGAAGATATTGCGAGAGGTGTGAGAGAAGGTAAACTAGAAGAGTTGTGCTTTATGAGTGAGGATGATGAAATAAAATGAACCAATAAGTTTACATGTGAAGTATGTAACATGAGTCAAGAACCTATGAAGCACGAACACTTCAAAGTGAGTGTCGTGTCCGTGTCGGACACCAACACTTGCCCGACAAGTATCGGACACTCCGATGTCGTGTCAGATTTTAAACAACCATAAAATCACGTGTCAGCGATGTGTCCAACGTTGTATCGACATTAAATAAAATTTAAAAATCATATATTAGATATCTAAAAGTAGCATATCGCTTAAATAAACATGAAAAATATCGTTCTGACATAAAACAAATATATTAGTAGAATTTATGCACATCATAAACTAAGTAAGGTATTAGTTAGATTATTTTTAAATTTTTGTTTGTTTGTTAATTTATAGAAGCTTTAGATGTAAATTATTTAAATTTTATTTTGTTTTCCATCTTAACTTTAATAAAACTAATTATTCATGTTTAAATTAACGATTCATGTTTGATTATTTTTTGACAAGTTGATTATTCATTATTCTACTCACATATATAGAGTTGTGTATAAATGTCTACTTCAAAAAATACCGTTGAAAAAGTTGAAGACAACGCACCTCTTTAAAAATATGAGAGAAAATCAGAAAAATGGGAACAGAGAGAAAATTCATCTATTATAAAATAATAATAATAAAATATTGTTTGTTGTGTCTCCGTGTCTTTTTTTTTGGATTTTTCCGTGTCCCGTATCTGTGTCTGTGTCGTGTCCGGCACCCGTGTCCGTGTCCGTGTCCGTGCTACATAGTTAAGAACATTAAAAAACTAACTAAAAATTAATGAAGGTAATAAAGGGACTTTTGGGATTAGACTAGGAGGCAATGGGAAGAGAGGACAAGGGGGAGAAGAAGAAGACATGTGCCAAAGCTGAAAATTTGGAATCCTACATGATGGAGAAAAGGACCTAAGTTGTTCAACAATGCATTAAACAACAATAGAAGAGCTTACCTTCCATTTGTTAATAAATGAAGGTTATTTTTTATATAACCTCTAAATCATTCCTATTTAGAAAAACAAAAAAAAAACAATCCTTCATATTACCAATTGATCCTCCAAATCTTTTAGGGTTTTATAAATTTTCCCCTCTTGTCAATTTTTTGATGGAACAAGGACAAAATGCCAATTATGCCCTTCCACCTAGTTATCGTTGCCATTAAAGGGCATTTCCTGGTAAATAAACAAGAATGTGAGAGAGATCTGAATCAGAGGCAGCCAGCGATACCTCCTTTCTCTCCTTCCAATCAGAAGCGACAGCAGTGTCTCTCTTCCTCCATTTCCTCTTCTCCCACTTCCTTCTCTCCCTCCTCTTCTCTTTATTTCATCTTTCTTCGTTCATCCTCTTTATCCGTAGGTCTCCATCTCTTCTCTCCAAGCGATAATGTCGATGTCAACAAATTTGCAGTTACAGAGAACACCGCCAATACAAGGGGGTATCAACCACAGAGGATGAAAGGTCACAAGTGCAAAAGTAAAAGTGTAAGCATCTTCTTTTTTATATGATTGAATCTTCTAATTGAAATTTGATTGAGAAGAAAACAATAGGTAAGGAAGAAGAAAACAATGAAGAAGAAAAAGATGGAACAAAATGTCCCCTAACCTTATTATTTTTATAGTTGTTTTGCTTTTTTGTTTTTTTTCTATATATTAGGAGGTTTTAAACACCAATTCTTTTCTCTTGTTTAGAAAGGTTTGGATAGGCTTTTGTTGTTTTTACCTTTCTTTTTGATTGATTTTTCTCACTAGAATTATAATTTGAGAAGAAAAGAGGGTGAGTGTTTCTCTTGTTTTTTTATTGAATTTCCTGATTAGAATTTTGTTTCAAGAAGAGGGGGAAAGGAAGAACTAGCTAAGGCATGGATTAAAGAGTAGAGAGGGTAAACTAGTCAATTTTTAAAAAATTAGGCATCTTAATAAAAAGGAGGGAATATTCTTTTTTATTCTTAAATAGTAATAGAACAAGGGTAAATTTCTAAGATCTAGAAGATTTTGGGGATCAATTGGCAAATTCATAGATTTGAGAGGCAACTTTTAAATAAGGAAGATTTAAAGGGTATACATCAGAAAAACCAAAAAAACATAATACTAACGGACTATCCTCTATGAGGAGAACATTAACACGGATAGAGGCAAGGGATACCTCATTTACCAGAGCCTCTCCATCAACCCTCAATCTCAAAATCTTAAATAGGAGTAATGATGGGAGACCACAGAAGAGAGAAAAGTTATAAATGGAAGAGGTGGAAGAAGATCCAAACACAAGTGTCGAGGAAGTTGAGAAGTACTCTTAGAGCTGAGAGTGTTGACAATTTAACTCGTATAGTAGATGGTTGAGTTATTAATCACTTCGAATTTGTACCAACCGTTGTTATCTTGTAGCATTTTGATTAATGCAGTATATCTATTTACAATCCAGAAAAGAAGCCTCTATGAGAACCATCCAGACTTTTGGCCACATTTGGTTGTTAACAATGATAACTTTCACAACTTCAATGAAAAGGTGATCATCATTCCTACTCCTCATTCTATTGCTAAGTGATGCAATGCAAGTTCCTATTTACATGAACGTGGTTCGAATTCTTCATTTTTGTCATTATATTCTACAAACCAACTCCTCCAATATTGTGATACACTGTTAGGATTGAGATAAGGTTTATGGAATGGCATGGGCTCACACAACATGATTGCATGAGGTGCATGGAGTTACAATTGAGATTCATCAGTTAAAAAGAATCTACAATTTATCGTGTTAGACAAAACTAATGAATAAGGATTCAGATTCAGTAAAGTTTATTTAAATTGATCGAGCGCATTTAACAGAAAACTCTCATTTAATTGTAGTTTAAGTCTGTCTGAATTTTATTTATATGGAAGTCTTAGCTAGAAAAGCTTATCTAGTATTTGGATTAAATTGGGATTCTTAGGCAACAGGTTCTCGTATTCTTTATATAGCCACTAGGGCTTTCATGTTAGGATGGTTTGAAGATGATATGAACTTCTGCTTTAGCCTTTCTTTTACCATATATTGTTTGTTTTTTGCAATTTATTTCAAACCTTTAATTTCTTAGTTGCCAACTATTTTTCCTACCATTTTTCTATATCTTTTGATATCAGAATTCAGCTATACCCGGTGATTTTTTCCATGACTTCTCTCTATTCTCCATGCTTTACCCATGTCCTCCATACCACCATCTCCATCTCCACCTTCTGTCACCAGAATTAAGGAAAACTACTCCAAGCTTTTTCAATCACACAATGTGCTAATCAACCGTGTAAATCAACAAATTGTATCTATAGCCAACCTTAAAGAAGAAAATCAACAGAATTATCATATCATCGGTAACATTAAGCACCCAATATAAATAGAATTATACATATATATATATATATATATATATATATATATATATATATATATATATATATATGAAGTACACCTAAAGGGGGTGAATAGGTGTACGGCTAATCTAATGAACTAAATGCGGAAATTAAAAACTTAATTGCAACAACACTTAATGCAACCAACGAGTGTCGCCGAATTCCCGGTGAAGGGCTCTGGACTAACTCCTCTTGATTCCTCTGAATAAGAGTTGAGGTGCTATATGAAGCTCTCGTGGTTAAGCACAAGTGAGGCACACACAAACAAGCAAGTATATAATGAATGAGCAATATGAAATGATGCAAGGCACAAAGTAATAGAGGGAGTTAGAGTCAATAGATCAAACGCAAACACCGAGATTTGTTTCGAGGTTCGAGCACCCAGCTCTACGTCCCCGTCCCCGCCTTCACACAGAAGGATTTCCAATCCACTAACTTGTCCACACAGGACTCCCACACAGGGAACCTCCACTGAAGATTTGGGGCAAATACAACCGGAGTACACAACTCCTCTCTTAACCAAATACAACCTCACTAGAGGCAATGCACAACCAATACAAAAACCACCTCACACAAGAGGGGTAGGCACTTAGTCAACAAATACCAATCACCTCACACTTGAGAGATTCCAACACAAGACTCCACCTCTTACTAGAGGGAGCTAAACACAATCTCCACCTCTCACTAGAGGGAGCCAACCACAACTTCCACAATCACCTCACAATAGAGGGATACCAAATCAATCACCTCTCACTAGAGGATATCACAAAGAAGGAAGTTTACAACTTGGTGGTCTATCTCAACCACAAACCAATTTTCCTACAAATAAAGATCCTAAAGATAGGATAGCAAGATATGGCTCAAGTGTGAAAAAACAAAGAGTTTGAAAATCAAAAACTCAAAGAAAAACTCTAGGGAAAAACTCTAGATAGAATTGAAAGTGAAGATCAAACCAATTCCCAAAGAATTTTCTTTTCAAATGATTTTCCAACCCTTTTAAAAACAAGATAAAGATCAAATCTTTAAGCACTAAAAACTCTTTAAAAACTTGCTGGAAGATCTAAATTTTTACTGTAAAAAAATCTGCCTCAAAACGCCCAAGAGATGGGATATATAAAGGCCCCAATAAAAACTAGCCATTCGCAGCTGACTAGGCCCAGAATGGCCTTTCGGTCGACCGGCCGGTCGCCGGCCAACGGTCAATTTTTTACGTTGAGCCTTCCGGTCGACCGCCCGGTCGACCGGGGCAACCCGAGAGTGGTTTGCCTTCAGTCGGTCGACCGCTCGATCAACCGCTCAGTCGACTGACACGGCCTTGTGCACATTCTTGTGCACGTCCGGTCGACCGCTCCGGTCGACCGGCTCCTGGTCCGGTCGACCGGAACGGTCGACCGCCAGAGCCTGACAGGGTTTTTTAAGGGATCAGAAAACTAGGTTTTTATTATCCTATTAAATCCCATAAAATCTCTAAAAATTCACAAAATAAGTTCAGTATAATACTTTAAATACAAAGTTATTTGAATAAAAATCAAACCAAGTTACAAACATTTTGAACTCTTTTTGTGTTATGAAAATTTTGCCGAAAACAAAAACGGTATTTTTCAAAACTTAGATTTTTGAATTAAAAATTCGTTTTGTCCAAAACTCATCCAAATACAAAAACATGATATTGAAACAACTTGAAGCATGTTGTATATGGATATAATCTAATATACATGAAATAGATATATATATATCAATATTTTTTACTTTAAATCCAAAATACATTTTGTTAAAATACCAAAACTTCACACTCATGAAATAGACTATCAAACTAAGTTTGTTTAAGTAGTTGAAGCATATATATATATAGAACAAATCTAATATACATTAAACCATGTAAACTTGTTGATTCTATCTATTCATGAAAACCAAGATCGGTTAAACCAAAACCGAAACCAAAACATGAAACGTGTGTGTTGTGAACTTTAGCATATCATGCTATCTAATCTTTAACAAATGGATCTAAAACATAATCTAAACTATATACCGAAGTCTTCTTGACGAACTCCGTCTTCAAGCCGACTCGATCCAAACGTGATCCACCGAGCTTGACTCCAACGAGTGCTAGAAATAAACTTTGACGCTCGAGCTCTTGAATCACCATGTGAAAAGCTCCAAAACATCTTTGTTGAAACTAATCACCTACTAATATCTTGGTTAAGTATCTGAAATTAAACATCACAAGATTATTAGTAAACATAACTACATGAGTTAATCATCATCAAAACTAGAGTGAAAGGCCTATGGGCCAACAATCTCCCCCTTTTTGATGATGACAAAACTCATGGAGTTATATATGCATGGATTAAAGTTAAGCTTCAAAGAAGCTCCCCCTTAACTCTTGCATAGCAATAAACAATAAATATATGCAATGAACACTAAACATGAATATGGATCAACATGCATAAAACAATGAAATGAACATGCTCTTGATACCAAACATGAAATAAACATGCTCTTGATACCAAACTTTTAAAATAAATTCCTTTTCCTTTTTAAAATAAACATGTTCTTAAATAATTGCTTTGATACCAATAAAAATTTCAATGAAAAAAACTTAAGCTCTTGATACCAATCAATAAAACAAAATCCTTACTACCAATTGGATAAAACAAAATCCTTGATACCAATTTGAAAGATAATCACTAAAAGCTTTTGATACCAACAATAAAAAATATCAATATGAAACAACCTTACAAATAAACAAATAAACAATAAACATGCATATTAAACAATAAACATGCATATAACTCAAATACTTCTCCCCTTTTTGTCAATCATCAACAAAGAGGTGAAAGAAAACAATATTCTCCCCCTTTTTGTCTTAAAAAAAAAAATCAAAGAGGGGTGAAATCTAATCAAAATGTTATGATACCAATTGTAAGAAAAAATATATCAATTTAGTACATCATGATATCAATGAAATATACCAATTGAAAGTACATAATGTGGTACATAAAACAAATGTTTTAATATATTTAAATATCAATTGATACCAATTGCAAGTAAATAAATCATTTTGAGCAATTCAACCAAAAATTTTAATATCAATAAAACATACCAATTGTTAACATTGTTTTATTATTTTCTTTATTGTAAGTAAACTTATAGGTAATCTTGACACCAATATGTAAAGATTAGTACCAATTGAAAGTAATTATTTTATTAAAAGCATATGATACCATAAATAATCAATATCAATTTTTGAATCATATTTCAACATAAAGTGTGAGAGTAAAATATAAATTAAAAGATGAAATATAAATTTTCTCCCCTTTATGAAATATCAAATAAAATGATGCATAAGCTTGTATAAGAAACCAATTGAAACATAATCAATTGAAATATAATATGCATTTAAGAAATCAAGCTTAGCATAACCAAAATTTGTGCTCAAGGATATAAAGATATAGGAAGCACAAATAAATCATATATATATGTATGAAAAATTGAATACCAATCGAAATTGATACTATTTGAAGTGTAATCATATATATATAGAAACATATATGAGTATACGAAAAAAATGTCAATAGTGATACCAATTGAAAAGATCCAATGATACCAATTGAAACACAATAAGATCAAGTGTATAACTCATATTACTTTCCACCCATTTCATGCACATGAAAAGGATTTTCAATAAGAAACATATAAGGCATGTCGCCCAACCAACCGCCCTTTAATGGAAAGGAGTTTTCAAAAATAGCTTGAAAATAGTTTAGCATAATTGAAAACTCTTCCAAAATGAAGAATACGAACTAGTTAAAGAAAAATTTGTAAACTAGTACGAAATCCTTCAAGCAAGTAATAAAACAAAAATAAATTTCATGAAAAACATGTAAATCACATGATCAGTGTTCTAAATATCCCCGATATAACCCCGATATTGCGCCGATATTGCGTTTACGGCATCTAGCCGCAATGATTTAGCACATCCAAACCGATATAGCGATTTCACCCAAAATCGCTGATAAATCGGCATGGACCCGATATATTGGCCGCAATTTCGGCGATTTTGGACCCGATATAGCGTTCACACTCAATTTCTAGGTTAGATATTTAGGTAATTCGAGCGATGTGGCAATATGACATTTGTGAAGATTCTACACTTGAATAGTGATTATGCATTTATAAGCTTAATGCAAGTTATCGAGTTAAGTATATCTTAAAATATAAGAATGTTTTATGTAGCTTTATATAATTTATGCATATATTGTCTTATTGAGATGCAATTTAAGACAAGAAGATATGTATATTGACAGTCCGATTTTGACATCCGATTTTTGACAATATCCCCGATATATCCCCATCCCCGATAAATTTTCCCGGCCGATGTGCCGCTGTGGCTGCCATTTAGAACACTACACATGATCACCAAACACTCAAAATCTATAAAGCCCATATCATACTCATAAAAACAAAATCATGAGAAAACAACAAATAATATGAGTGTACAAGTAATATGAAAAACATAATCATGAAAATAGTCAATTTAGCTCAATTATGAATTTCCTTGTCAAAAACATGAAAATCATCAAAGTCAAATAGGCTTCAAGGTATATGTATGTTTTATCTAAACTAAAAGTATACATACATATCCCTAAACACAATTGAGTCCATAATAAAGATTTGCATGAAAAGCAAAAAGACTCAAAGGGGTATACATGTGTATCTTAAGTTTTGACAAAATAAGTATATACATGAAGCTAAACATAAAAACATGAAAAACATGTAGAAAATGAGAATACAAGTCAAATGCATGAATCATCAAAACTAGATTATACTAGTACATCTAATGGGTACAAATAAGCATTCAAGCACAAATATATAATAGTCTATTTGTAACTCACTAATTGTACAAGTATATATCCTAGTTTTAATGAAAACTAACATCTAAACAAGTAATCAAATTATAAAGCATAGAAATCAAAACAAAAACTCATATGATCATTATGACAAATGCATATGCATTAGATCTATGATATACATATTAGTTAAACTAAAGTGAGAACACTAAATATGGGTCCATATAAACATGGGTGTCTCAAATACTAATCATGCATGTCATAGGACTAATAAATATGGCATAATGAACATTAAAATAATACATGCTATAAATGAATGATCTAAAAGCATGCGAACAGGAGTAAGAAATAGTTACCAAAACCATAAGGGCAACCCTCCATGTCTCCAAAACAAGGTGGTCCTTCCACCAAACTCCCCTTGAAAGTGATACATCCAAATAGTCCTCTTTTAAGCTCGGAACGCATCCACCTCAAGGCACAATCGCTCTCACGTCATGCGAGAGCCCACACCTACATCAAATAGCATAGGGGTGGTCTTTGGTACCCATACTCTTTTGGGTCCATGAGAGTTAGCTCCTTTCCTAACCCAATCAAATTTAGTTGCTAAATTTACATCATGCATCCTATCATAGCAAAATTTGACCCTTACGTCCACAATGTGTACAAGTGTACACATGAGCATACATAGTGTTGTGTACATGAACGTGCGAAGCATGTGCATGTCGTGGTTTGTGTGCATGCAAAGATGAAACTTATTTCTTTCGAAACATAGATTCCAACCGTATATGATTCAAGGCACAATGGCTCAAAGTGAAGCCCAAACAATCCATATTCTTCTTTATAAATTTATCATTTTCAATTATAGAAGAAGAGGGGCATGCAATAGGTGAGATAGAATGTGAAGCTACACTAGCATAACAAACATGAGAATCTAAATCATTTTTCAAAGAAATATTTTTCTTTAAACAATCTTTCAATTCTTGTGAAATCAAATTTATTTTATTTTTTAAAGAGTTATTTTCTTTTAATATAAATCAACTTTTGAAGACAAGTTTTCATTTTTCTTCAAAATTATTTCACAATCATTTTTATTTTTCAAAAATTCATTTTCTTTTAGAGCAAGATCTAGCTGGGATTTAAGTGAGTGACGTTCACTTGAAATCTTTTTCTTTTCTTGCAAAACCAAATCTAGTTTTGAACACAAATCCTTATTTTCTTCTTTTAGTTCAAAACTCTTCTTTTTCAAAAGATTATATTTTTCTAATAATTTTTCACAAACAATTGAGAGTTCTTCATTCAAGGCATTGGCATCAATATACTCATTAGAAGAACTAGCACAATCATCTACTTGAGATTCCGAATATACCTCAAGGGAGTCATTCCCTTGGACCATGTAGCATTGTTGCTCGGATTCTCCACTAGATTCATCCTCCACAATGTTGGGCGTTTGTAGCTCGGAGGAGGTCAACGTGTTCCACACTGCAAGAGCGAATCACAGTTAGAAACCATAGAAAGATATTCTTTATTAAGCGTGCTTCTAAGTGCCTCAAGAGCTTATGCATTGGCCTCTATATGCTTGCTATCACCAAGATAGGATTTCTTGGTAGCGGCAAGGAAAACATGCAAGCCTAAGGTTTTTAGATACATGGACATCCAAAATTTCCACATGTCAATGCTGGAAACATCAAACATGGGAGGTGTCAAGCAATCCATGAGTGTGTGTAAACAATATAAGTGTGCAAGTGCAAATGATAGATTAGCTAACCAAGATCACACTCCTAAGTGGTTAAACCAAATATCAGGAGCATAGGCTCTGATACCAATTCAAAGTACACCTAGAGGGGGGTGAATAGGTGTACGGCTAATCTAATGAACTAAATGCGGAAATTAAAAACTTAATTGCAACAACACTTAATGCAACCAACGAGTGTCGCCGAATTCCCGGTGAAGGGCTCTGGACTAACTCCTCTTGATTCCTCTGAATAAGAGTTGAGGTGCTATATGAAGCTCTCGTGGTTAAGCACAAGTGAGCCACACATAAACAAGCCAAGCATATAATGAATGAGCAATATGAAATGATGCAAGGCACAAAGTAATAGAGGGAGTTAGAGTCAATAGATCAAACGCAAACACCGAGATTTGTTTCGAGGTTCGAGCACCCAGCTCTACGTCCCCGCCTTCACACAGAAGGATTTCCAATCCACTAACTTGTCCACACAGGACTCCCACACAGGGAACCTCCACTGAGGACTTGGGGCAAATACAACCGGTGTACACAACTCCTCTCTTAACCAAATACAACCTCACTAGAGGCAATGCACAACCAATACAAAAACCACCTCACAAGAGGGGTAGGCACTTAGTCAACAAATACCAATCACCTCACACTTGAGAGATTCCAACACAAGACTCCACCTCTCACTAGAGGGAGCTAAACACAATCTCCACCTCTCACTAGAGGGAGCCAACCACAACTTCCACAATCACCTCACAATAGAGGGATACCAAATCAATCACCTCTCACTAGAGGGATATCACAAAGAAGGAAGTTTACAACTTGGTGGTCTATCTCAACCACAAACCAATTTTCCTACAAATAAAAGATCCTAAAGATAGAATAGCAAGATATGGCTCAAGTGTGGAAAAACAAAGAGTTTGAAAATCAAAAACTCAAAGAAAAACTCTAGGGAAAAACTCTAGATAGAATTGAAAGTGAAGATCAAACCAATTCCCAAAGAATTTTATTTTCAAATGATTTTCCAACCCTTTAAAAATAAGATAAAGATCAAATCTTTAAGCACTAAAAACTCTTTAAAAACTTGCTAGAAGATCTAAATTTTTGCTCTAAAAAATTCTGCCTCAAAACACCCAAGAGATGGGGTATATAAAGGCCACAACAAAAACTAGCCGTTGGCAGCTGACTAGGCCCAGAATGGCCTTCCGGTCGACCGGCCAACAGTCAATTTTTAACCGTTGAGCCTTCCGGTCGACCGCCCAGTCGACCGGACCCTGAACCAGAGAGTAATGGCTCTTTGGCCGGTCGACCGCCCGGTCGACCGGGGCAACCCGAGAGTGGTTTGCCTTCAGTCGGTCGACCGCTCGGTTGACCGGCCAACTGACACGGCCTTGTGCACATTCTTGTGCACGTCCGGTCGACCGCTCCAGTCGACCGGCTCCTGATCCGGTCGACCGCCAGAGCCTGGCAGGTTTTTTTAAGGGATCAGAAAACTAGGTTTTTATTATCCTATTAAATCCCATAAAATCTCTAAAAATTCACAAAAATAAGTTCAGTATAATACTTTAATATACAAACTTATTTGAATAAAAATCAAACCAAGTTACAAACAAACATTTTGAACTCTTTTTGTGTTATGAAAATTTTGCCGAAAACCAAAAACGGTATTTTTCAAAACTTAGATTTTTGAATTAAAAATTCGTTTTGTCCAAAACTCATCCAAATACAAAAACATGATATTGAAACAACTTGAAGCATGTTGTATATGGATATAATCCAATATACATGAAATAGATATATATATATATCAATATTTTTGACTTTAAATCTAAAAATACATTTTGTTAAAATACCAAAACTTCACACTCATGAAATAGACTATCAAACTTAGTTTGTTTAAGTAGTTGAAGCATATATGTATATAGAACAAATCTAATATACATTAAACCATGTAAACTTGTTGATTCTATCTATTCATGAAAACCAAGATCGGTTAAACCGAAAACCGAAAACTAAAACATGAAACGTGTGTGTGTTGTGAACTTGAGCATATCACACTATCTAATCTTTAACAAATGGATCTAAAACATAATCTAAACTATGTACCGAAGTCTTCTTGACGAACTCCGTCTTCAAACCGACTCGATCCAAACGTGATCCACCGAGCTTGACTCCAACGAGTGCTAGATATGAACTTTGACGCTCGGGCTCTTGAATCATCATGTGAAAAGCTCCAAAACATCTTTATTGAAGCTAATCACCTACTAATATCTTGGTTAAGTATCTGAAACTAAACATCACAAGATTATTAGTAAACATAACTACATGAGTTAATCATCATCAAAACTAGAGTGGAAGGCCTCTGGGCCAACAATATATACAAGGGAGGAGAGGCTTAAATCTCTTAAATCTCCTTTCTTCTCAAATTCCGTCTCCCACTCCTCTTTTTCTAATCTTTCCATCCTCTCTTAACTCTAACATTAATAACTCACAATTACATGGTATTAGAATCATAATTAATTCCTAATCCAGAAATTGCAGCGATCCTTAAGAAAAAATAATAGTTACTATTCAATATTATCATTCTTCATCATGATTATGTTCATCGCATGTTTCATCTGTGATAGTGTTCATGCAATACTATTCATTGTGCTGTTCATTCGCGATTATTATTCATCAACCGACCTTGTTGCACCTTTCTGACATCAATTTGCCATTGTTATACCCCTTTTGACTTTGTTCTGCCCTTGTCGCCACCAACAGCATATTAGTGCAAAGGAGCAGAGTGCCAGATGTTCTAGCAATTTTAGACTACTTAGGTGACAGCGTCTTTTTTTACACCTACTTCAGCTAAGAGAGGTAATCATACTATTTATCTCATATCATCAACAGCTCCTAAAACTTAGATTATAGTTCTAGTAGGTACATATCACCTGATTAGGAACTCAGACATTCTTTCTTCTTTAGATTTTGTATCATCTTTTCTTATTGTTCCGATACAGGGGATATTGGTATCTTTGTCTTTAATTCTTTCCATGCTTAGTTTTCAATTTGTTATCTCTCAATAGATTCACTTGATCGACTTATTCTATAACCTTCTTCCCTAATAGTTGTGTTCTCAGGATCTTGAAAAACAGGGGACGATTAGTCTGAAGGTACTTGTTACGTGGCTGAGCCAGGTTCTGTGTCATATGCACCAACAATGTTTCTCTTCTTGATACTCATTGTCATCTAGGACATTCTTCCTTGCTGAATTTAAAGAATATAGTTCCGCCTTTGAGTCATGTATCCAATATATGACTGAGTCGTCTCGGCTCGATAATTATCATCTTATTCATCCAAGGTGAATATGAGAATAGTTCTTTTGAACTCATCCATTCACATGTGTGGGTTTCATGTTTAGGGAGTCAAAGTTTAGTTTTTGATATTTTCTTACCTTCGTCGCTGATTACTCGTATCACTCAACTTTACTTAATAAAGACTCATTTTGAAATATTTATGTGTTTAAAAATTTTTGCAATAAATTAAACATCAATTTGGTGTTATTGTTCATACATTATGAAGTGATTATGCTTAACAATATTTTACTTCTTCATAAACTTTGTCTCAGAATGGTATCATTCACCAGTCTCCATGTCCATACACATCACAACAAAATGTTCAGCATAAAATCATCATTTCTTAAAAGTTGCTCGCACACTACTCATTCATATGAAAATTCCGAAACATCTTTCTTGTGATGTTGTTCATATTGCATGTTTCTTATACATCGCACATTTTCTTTTGTTCTTGATAGTCAGATTCCTTAGTCTTTACTTCATCAGTCTGCTAAAAAAAATTCATTTACTACTTAGTATTTTTACCATGTGTTTTGTTCATGCTAATAGATCAAATGTTTCGACATTTGATTCTAGAATTGCAAAGTATATTTTTCTATCATATTCTTGGACTCAAAGAGGATACAATGTTATTGTCCTAGCTCTAAAAAGGTTTTCTATTTCTATTGATCTTAACTTTTTCTAGTTCAAACCCTATTTTCAGTGAGTCACATACATATGGGACTACATATGATTATGATGGTGAGTTTCTCTCCTTTCTTATTTCACAAAGTGACTAAATCTTCAAGTTCTGCAAGTGAGAAATCATTTCCATCGAAAGTTAGTGAATCATCACGTGTATATAAACTGAAAGACAAATTTCTCTGTGTCAGTATCCTCCACTGTTCCAACTCTGAGTGAGTTTCTACCTATTTCTGAGCTTGATGTTCGAATCGCCCTTCAAAAGGATTCTCAGACTTGTACTTCTCATCTTTGCCCAAGTTTGTGTGTTATGTTCACATATCCAGTTCATATTATGTTTATTTTTTCTGTTGATCCTTAGCCACTTCTGAAGTCTGTGTCAAGGCCATGTCTCATACAGGTCAGACCGTCAGAGAGAGCTATGAAAGAGAGATGGCAACGTGGGAGAAGAATGAAATTTGGGATTTGGTGCCTCTTTCAAGTAGAAAGGTGGTTGGTTGTTGATGGGGGTTATGTACTTAATTAAATCTCATGGATTTTTAGCTCGTCTTAAAGTTAGACTAGTGGCTAAAAGATATTCCAAAATTATAGTGTGGAGTGTTAGAGACCTCACCAGTTGCTAAGATGATGTATGTGCATCTTTTGATTTCTTTATTTGCTTCCTCTGATTGGTGATTGTTATTCATTTTTGCATCATTTTTCACATCCATATCATGCTATATGTAAATAAAAATAAGCTTTTTATTCCTTTTCTCTCTAAATTTGCAGGTCCACCATTAATGAAGAGGAAGGCCCATAATCTATGGAATTATCAAGGAATTAATGGGATTAATTAAAAGCCAAAAGGAAAAGCTCAAAAGTCAAGCCCAGATCTGGAATCGTCCACGCATATCCCTAGCCTTCTAGAAGATCCAGCGTGGCTAACAAACTGTAACAGAACGGCAACAGAATTCGTTGGCGCAACGGCCAAGATTCTGCCGCGAAAACACAGCTTTGGCCGAGGATCTGCGGCAGGAATCTGGCCGTTGAGCCAGCGATTTGATCCCACGGTCGAGATTGGAGGGCCTCATCCTCTGGTGCCTATAAATAGACCCTAGGGCCTCTGCGAGAAAGGAGAGGAGAGATAGGAGAGAAGAGCTTGCATTTTTGAGAGAATTGTAGGGATTTTCTCTAGTTTCTTTTAGTGCTCTTGTAATCTTCTTCTTCCTTCTAGAATTCTGCAAAAGAGAGAAAGAGAGTGTGAAAGCTTGTAATTGAAGGAGTGACAACTTGAATACAAGGATTTATCCATCTATCTTCTCATCTTTACTAATTCTAGTGCTTTACTTTCTTGCTTTACTTTCTTCAAACTTTAATTTCTATTGCATTTTCTTTTACCATGACTTGTTGTTTTCTTTTCATTGCAATGTCTAGCTAACTCTCTAACATGACTAGCTAACCACTAACTTTGCTAACTTCTAACTCTTGGGTGATTGCTAACTTTTAATCTTGCAATTTTGAGTCTCTTTCATCCCCAATGAAGATGAGTACTTTCATTCTTGGCAAAAGCTTGTTGTAATTCCATATGATTCATGTGAGCCTCATTTAGAGCCTTGTCTTAGAACAAGTGCCTTGATGGAACATGGAGATGGAGCACCTACCTATGCTAATTGTTGTACAATTTTCTTACTTCAATGCTAGCTTGAGTATGGCTTTGAATGACTAATGAATCTTGTATCTTCCTCCTTAGCATTACCTTGAGTGACACTCCTTGATTCCACCATTGAAATTCTATCTCGGGAGCCGATGAATCAATGAGGCTACAAGACAAGACCGAGAAGATCACTCATCCTCCAAGTGGGAAAGTAATTTGACCAACAAGCAAGACAAGCCCTTTGCCGATGAATCAACATGAGGCACGCATCACCCTATGAGATTAGTAAGTTAGTAAATTAGAAGGGTTAGCTAGTCATGGTTTCTTCCATCTAAAAGTCTTTCAAAGTTTTCCTTCTCAAGTTTTCTTTCCAAAGCTAGTTAAGTTTTCAAGTTCTCTTCACTTTCTTTTCCATTGTTTTTCTTTTCACGCAAATCCACAACGAATTTTCCCTCTATTTTTCCATGTCATTTTATTTCTTTTGAACATAGAAGAACTCTCGTTTTCTTTCAAATTCACCGTTAAAGCTTCCATCGCGAGCTCTCCCTGAGGATCGACCCGTAATAGCCTATGCTACTACGGTGATTCGGAAGGAGTAAATAGACATTGTGAATACATTCTTGGAGTTGTTGAGCATCACTCACAAGCGTAGAAGGTTGACTCTAAACCCTCTCTCGTTGAATATTAAAGCACTCCTCCTTCCTTTCCGAACAAAATTTTTGGCGCCGTTGCCGGGGAGAGCAACGGTTTTCAGTTGAGTTAAAGAACTAAACGAGTTTTCTTCTCTGTTGCAGGTTACAGGTTGAAAAAACAGGAAATAAAGCACTGCAGTAACATATAAGTGGTCTTGGGCCTCTGCTCTCGAAAGCAGAGACCAAGTACCCTCTGATTTGCCGCGTTTTCTCGACCAAAGCCGCGGATCCGCGGCAAAGAGGAGTTGACTACTAACTGGTTTTGTGCAGGGTTGCTTGCTCTGCAAAAATACAGGTGCTGCAAATCTTATTTCTTGTATGCTCTCACCAAGATCCTGCTAATAATCAACAGTAAAACATTTGGTGAAAAGTTAAAAATTGATTAGACGTTTGCATTTTTAGGCACGTGTCTTTTCAATTCATTTACTTTACTGTTGAAGAGTGCTGGAGCAAGGTACGTTTGCATTGCATATTGAATAAGACTCACTTCTTGGTTGATTTACATCACTTTGAGTGAACCTTGTTTGCATATATTGTACACTTGCACAAAATTGATTTTAAGAGCACCACCCAATAAACAAGATAAGGTGGGGGATTTCATCACCCTTTCTTTGCCCAAAAATCAGCATCCAAGCACTCACAATCCCAAGCTTTTTAATAAAATCTGATAAACGTTGGCCCTAAGGACATCCGCACTCAGTAGGAGATCAGCTGAAGTTGGAAATTGATTTTGATTCATACTCCAGTCAAATCAGTGTCTAAGGTTGGGGATTAAGAGGTAACGCCTCGAAGATACCGTAGTTTGGCGTAATTAAGGCCCGTTGCTTACGCACGGATACCTCCCACCGTATTTTGCCCCTACCTGACTGATTAGCTGTGGTCTGATTCAAACAATAACCTTCTTTGATTCATCGAACAGTTAGGAGTCGTCTAGGTCCAGGTATCCTAGATAGCTTGTGATTGATTTTTCTTTTCTTATTTGTTATTTTCATTTTCTTTCGCTTGTGTGATCGGTGAACGTTGTCTGTGATTGTGTATGCAAGAGTGGTACCGGGATCCAAATTCTGCAAGACTTGTTAGGATTTCTACACTTGCACAAACACCACCACCTGACACAATCCCAATAATGACAAACAACACTTCGCTTCAAGACAAGTTCTACCCGATCCGCACTTCACTTCCATCATGCATTCTTCTCCCAGTGACCAATGGAAATAATTTTGAGCTGAAGCCACAATTTATAAACACACTCCCACGATTTCATGGCCTAGAATCCGAAGATGCATATTTCTTCATTCGTGAGTTTGAAGAAGTATGTGTAATGATGAGAATTTCCTAATTAACTGAGGACGCTGTTAAACTAAGGTTCATACCCTTCGCGCTGAAAGATATAGCAAAGAAATGGCTTTTACAATCTTCCCGCCAGTTCATTTCCTCATGGGATGATTTTGTAAAAGTCTTTCTTAAAAAGTTTTATCCATTCACAAAACAGCCCTCATGAGAAAGAACATTATGCAATTCAAGCAAGAATTCAATGAACCATTCTGGAAATATTTCGAACGCTTCAAAGACTTACTAGCCCTATGTCCTCATCATGGCATAGAGAAATGGCGGCAATACCAAATTATCTATGACGGACTTGATTACCAAACAAAGACACTCCTTAAAACCATGTGCCAAGGGGAATTTTTAAAGAAAGATGAGAATCAGGGGTTGGATCTTTTTGAAGGCTTAGCTGAAAAAACAATTCAGTGGGAATCATGTCCAGAAAAACCCACTCCCACCATTTCCAGAACTGGTATGCATTCAATAGAATCCTCCATAGCTGCTGAGGCTAAAATAACACAACTAATGAAGAGGGTAGAACTGCTTGAATCAAGGGAACATTCTGCTGTGAACCAGGTCAACCCATCACCTATGGTCAAACCGGGTTGTACCTACTGCCATGATCTCAACCACCTGTTTAAGGAGTGTCCTGTTTACCAGTCTCAAATGTATCAGGAGAACACGAATGCTACTTACACCAGACCCAACCACAATCCATACTCCAAAACGTATAATCCGGATGGCGAAATCATCCAAATTTTTCCTGGAGTCAGTCTGGTCCTGAGCAACCTAGGCACCATTTCCACATCAATATCCTGCTCAGTCAAATCAACCCAGTTTCAACCAGAATCCACCAAAATTTCACTCATATCAGAGTCCACCATAATTCCAGTCTTATCAGAGTCCATTCCAAACCAATTTCCAGCCGACATATCAGCAACATCAACCCCAGAATCATTCAGACAAGAGAATATCTGATTTGGAAAAAATGATAGAAACCCTATCCAAAACCCAGGCTTCAATGATGACCCACCAACATCAGGATATGAATAAATTACAGGTCCAGATAGAGCAATTGGCTAATTCTTTAAATAAGAGACAAAAAGGAATGCTACCAAGCCAACCAGTGCCCAATCCCAAAAATCACTTCCCTCTGCATGAAGTTGAAGACATGGACCCCAGTCAATGCAACACTATTCATATTCTGAGATCCGGGAAGCGGGTAGATAACAAGGTTTCCAATCAACCACCCAAATCAGTGTCCAAATCAACACCTCCTGTTCCGGTGCAACCAACTCAAGACAATCCATCTTCCAGTTCGCAACCATCAACTTCAAAAGCCAAAGAGAAAGAAAAGGTAGATGAGTAACCATACAAGCCTATAGTACCATTTCCAAATAGGCTAGCAAATCAAAAGCTGAATGCTCATATGGAGAAGATAAGAGAAATGTTCAATCAAGTCCAAATCAATGTCCCTCTTCTTGATGCAATACAACAAGTTCCATCATATGCCAAATTTTTAAAGGAAATGTGCACCAAGAAGAGGAAAGCAAATGTCCCTAAGAAAGTCTTCCTAGCTTCAAAATCAGCGAGTTGCTCACTGGGCCAATTCCTGTGAAATACAAGGACACAGGGAGCCCAACAATCTCTTGTATCATAGGACAGGCTACTATCAATAGGGTATTACTTGATTTGGGAGCCAGTATCAATCTCCTTCCCTTTTCCGTGTATCAACAACTAGGGTTAGGCGACCTCCGTCCGACCAAAGTTACGATACAACTGGCAGATCGCTCTGTGAAGATTCCCAAAGGGGAGATTAACGATGTCCTTGTCAGAGTTGAGGAGTTTATATACCCTGTTGATTTCATAGTTTTTGAGACACAGCCTGTGTCTAACACAAATCATCGGGCTCAAACTCCTGTTATCCTGGGGCGACCATTCCTTGCTACTGCCAATGCCATCATCAATTGCAGGAATGGATCCATGAGGTTAACTTTTGGCGACATGACTCGAGAAGTGAATGTCTTCAACATAGACAAACAACCTCGTAAGACAAAAGATCACACATTTGAGGTCAACTTTGTTGGAAACAATTGTGAGGAAGAGAGTAAGATTCAGAAGATGAGTCGCTGTTTCTTAATGAATTGTTTCAAAATGAAAGCAATCATCTTGATGTGAAAGATCCTAATGTTCGAGTACCTTTTCAAAAGGAGAAAATTGATTTAGATATCTTCACTTTCAAAGAGCCAACCAAGAATGTATCCCATGAGGATATAATTCAAGAACCTCCAATTGACATACTTTTTAAAGACCTCTTCAAAAAGAACTCATGTGTCTGGATGAACCAACTAGGGATGTTTTGATTAATTGCACATCTCTAGGGGGAAGTGTTGATCTCAGCTTTGAGGAGATATATGGCGATGAGTTGGAATTCTTAGGCATTCACAATAAGGAAGTTCAAAATGAGAAGAGTGGTGATGACAAGTTTTTTAATGAGGATTGTTGTGATATGAGGAAGAAACAACTAAAAAAGGTGAAACTAGGGATGCCGAAGGTTCAAATGACAATTCAATTGGCATCCCAATTGTGCCCAATTAAACGGACCCATTGGAATGATGGGAAACGGGCTAGAGGGATACAACCGAAAGAAGTCCTAGATGATGGAAATACTTCATGTTGTACATTTTCCTTATTTTCCCTGTAAATTGTTTTGGGGACCCTTTTGTAAATAAAATCCAAAAAAATAATAATAATTAAAAAAAAATTTACTTTGGTACTAAATAGCACCAAAAGTTCCCCCTACTGAATCACGTGCATTCATGTCCACCATTTGGCGGGGCATGAAGAAGATTTTAGGGGACAGGTTCGGCTGAGGAAACGAGTGGAGGAGCAATCCTTTAGACTAGATCGTATTGAGGCCGCCTTCAGCGTTCACAATCGGCTGGACCCAGCACACCGCTGGTCCAAAACGATGTCGGGGGTCATTCTATTCCTTTACCTATTTCATGCATATTTTATCTTGCATACATTGAGGACAATGCATGAGCTAGGTATGGGGGTAGATACTAACTTAGGATTTTTATTTTTTCTTTCTTCTTAGATTTTTCATTTTCTTTAGATTTTACATTTTCTTTTTAGAAAAACCAAAAAAAAAGAAACTTTTGATCCATGTTTAAAGAATCAAACTTGATTTTAGGGATTAAGGAAACTCTTAACTAAGATTTATTAATATAAGTCGAAAAGAGGAGTTTTGTTGGATTTTTAGGTTAAGTAAAAAAGGATAAGAAAGATAGCTAGATTTTAATTCTTTCTTTAGCATATATACATTAAACATATTGAGGGATTAATCAAAGACTTAGTGATTCTATTTACATATATATATAATAATTAAAAAAAAGAGAAAAAGAAAAAAAAAGTATAAATAATTAAATAAAATAATTACTTAGCCACTAATTAAGCTGGTTAGTTGTGCCTTAAGAAGCATGGCCAGTCACGCCTAAAGGTGGTTAAGTCCTTAGTATTCGTGGCCTAGTTTACTCGAGTCCTCGAACCTCAGGGATGTATCTTCATTGGTGCCCTAAGACCGACTGGTTTGGGAGTCATCGGTAAGAGGCTCGTTACATGGTAAATTAGAAAGCCTAAGGAAGCTAAGGAGGTGTAAATAAATAAATAAATAAATAAATAAAATATATTGTATATATTAGTAAATAAATAAACTTTAATCTAAGAAAAATCCTTCATATTTATAGATGTATATATACTAGGTTTGATGCAAAATCCGGTCTTCGCTCTATTCCTTAGAAACCTAACCTAAGTTGAAAACAAAACTCTAAATAGACACTTATAAAAAGAATGGCGAGTCTAGGGTAACCTGAAACCTATAGATCAAGTAAAATTCTTGAAAAATATGGATCAAAAATTTCTCACTAACATTTTTTATTTCTTTATGAATTTTGTGGGTGCAATCCGCTGAAAACCCTCAGGAGACAACACTCCTCCTCTAGGGTAACCTAGAGGTTTAACGGCTTGTTGCACGTGCTCAGTGCAATCGTGTCACCTACGAAAATGGTTCAATAATGTAGTTAGGATTTTTTCTTTTTCTTTTTGCTCGAGGACGAGCAAAAGCTAGGTATGGGGGTGTGATTGTTATTCATTTTTGCATCATTTTTCACATCCATATCATGCTATATGTAAATAAAAATAAGCTTTTTATTTCTTTTCTCTCTAAATTTGCAAGTCCACCATTAATGGAGAAGAAGGCCCATAATCTATGGAATTATCAAGGAATTAATGGGATTAATTAAAAGCCAAAAGGAAAAGCCCAAAAGTCAAGCCCAGATCTGGAATCGTCCACGCATCCCCAGCCTTCTAGAAGATCCAGCGTGGCTAACAAACTGTAACAGAACGACAACAGAATTCGTTGGCGCAACGGCCAAGATTCTGCCGCGGAAACGCGGCTTTGGCCGCGGATCTGCGGCAGGAATCTGGTCGTTGAGCCAGCGATTTGATCCCACGGTCGAGATTTGAGGGCCTCATCCTCTGGTGCCTATAAATAGACCCTAAGGCCTCTACGAGGAAGGAGAGGAGAGATAGAGAGAAGAGCTTGCATTTTTGAGAGAATTGTAGGGATTTTCTCTAGTTTCTTTTAGTGCTCTTGTAATCTTTTTCTTCCTTCTAGAATTCTGCAAAAGAGAGAAAGAGAGTGAAAGCTTGTAATTGAAGGAGTGACAACTTGAATACAAGGATTTATCCATCTATCTTCTCATCTTTACTAATTCTAGTGCTTTACTTTCTTGCTTTACTTTCTTCAAACTTTAATTTCCATTGCATTTTCTTTTACCATGAATTGTTGTTTTCTTTTCATTGCAATGTCTAGCTAACTCTCTAACATGACTAGCTAACCACTAACTTTGCTAACTTCTAACTCTTGGGTGATTGCTAACTTTTAATCTTGCAATTTTGAGTCTCTTTCATCCCCAATGAAGATGAGTACTTTCATTCTTGGCAAAAGCTTGTTGTAATTCCATATGATTCATGTGAGCCTCATTTAGAGCCTTGTCTTTAGAACAAGTGCCTTGATGGAACATGGAGATGGAGCACCTACCTATGCTAATTGTTGTACAATTTTCTTACTTCAATGCTAGCTTGAGTATGACTTTGAATGACTAATGAATCTTGTATCTTCCTCCTTAGCATTACCTTGAGTGACACTCCTTGATTCCACCATTGAAATTCTATCTCGGGAGCCGATGAATCAATGAGGCTACAAGACAAGACCGAGAAGATCACTCATCCTCCAAGTGAGAAAGTAATTTGACCAACAAGCAAGACAAGCCCTTTGCCGATGAATCAACATGAGGCACGCATCACCCTATGAGATTAGTAAGTTAGTAAATTAGAAGGGTTAGCTAGTCATGGTTTCTTCCATCTAAAAGTCTTTCAAAGTTTTCCTTCTCAAGTTTTCTTTCCAAAGCTAGTTAAGTTTTCAAGTTCTCTTCGCTTTCTTTTCCATTGTTTTTCTTTTCACGCAAATCCACAACGAATTTTCCCTCTATTTTTCCATGTCATTTTATTTCTTTTGAACATAGAAGAACTCTCGTTTTCTTTCTTCACAATTCAACCGTTAAAGCTTCCATCGCGAGCTCTCCCTGAGGATCGACCCGTAATAGCCTATGCTACTACGGTGATTCGGAAGGAGTAAATAAACATTGTGAATACATTCTTGGAGTTGTTGAGCATCACTCACAAGCGTAGAAGGTTGACTCTAAACCCTCTCTCGTTGAATATTAAAGCACTCCTCCTTCCTTTCCGAACAATTGGCCTTTGCATCAGCTTCATATTAAGAATGTTTTTCTACATAGTGACCTAGAGGAGGAAGCATACATAAAGAAACCTCCAGAGTTTGTTGCTCAAAAAGAGCCAACAATGTAAATTGAGAAATCATTACATAGGTTGAAAAATATGTCAGAGCTTGTGTTGGAAAATTATAGAACTTAAGTTCTTGATGTGCTGTCAAAAGTTAAGATGTTAGGATGAAAGCCAGTGGATGCTCTAATTCATCTCAATTCTAAGCTAATGTCATGTCAAGGGAGTCATTGCATGATCCTAAGAGATACTCTGATTTGTAAACAAAAAAAATGAACTATCTCACAGCTACTTGACCTGGTTTATCTTGTGATTGTTGCAAGTAATTTTATGTTAGACTGATGGGGACTTCTTAGCTCCACTTTTATTTGTATTTCAGTGCATTTGTTACCGTATTTGCTTGTATTTTCTTTTGTATTTGCATTATTTCAATTGTGTGTGAGTGGTGGTAGTGGGTAGTTATTAGATTGTGTAGCGAATAGTTGTGCGGTAGTTGTAACTTGTAACCTATATGAAGCATGGATGTGTGCTTATTTGGGATGATGAATAGATGAATGAATTTGAGAAAATATCTCTTGCATGCACTCTAATCTTTTCTCTGCAACTGCTCTCTTTCTCTTCTCTCTAATGAAAAGTTTAATGAAAGAAATTTGAAGCAAAAGTTATCCTCTTGCCAGCTATTGTGCTCTCCTCTCTCTGTCTTCTTTTCCCTTTGATTCTAATCACCACAAATCAATGGACATTTTGAAATGAAATTTACTTTTGCCTGCAACCTTCTCTGCATTTTTTTTCCTCTCTTGTCTCTTCTTTTACCCCTATAAGTTCTTAAGCACTATCAATCTTCTCTGTTAATCCTCCTCTCTGTTACCACAACCAGCAACCCCACAAAACCCCCATCCTATTACAATATCTGAGCTTCCCAATATCCTCTCCTTCACTGTTCACTAAACTGAAATGCCTCGTGATTGAATTCGAAGCAATATCATCTCGCTTGGAATACGATGACAAACTCTTTGATCGTGTATTCGGACAATCACTCCCACCCTCCCATTTGTTGTATGCAGACAAGAACTGCAAGCCCCAGGGCCTGCACCATCGAGCAACCTCTTCCCCATTTGTCATGCCTTCTCCTCTCGCGACGTCTTCCATTGGTTGCTAATGCAGTTGTGAAAGACTCAGATTGCTCTCCTCTTCGTTGTGCTACACCAAATAAGAATCCTTCCTTCGTGTTCTCTATGTCATTTTCAACAGAGGCATCTGCATCTTGGTTGTCAACAGATATGCACAACAGGAAACATCAACAACAATACAACAGCACATCAACATCAATGAGTCTTATTTCAGCAAATTGAGTTATTAGCTAATTACATCACTTGATTTATCTCTAAAATATTATCATTATCGTCCGCTACCCACTATATGGTAAAATGTGTGAATCTGTTAACGTATGAATTGCTTGTCTTAATATTGCGAATAAAACTGTCGCAATGATGCATGATTAATGTTTTTAATTTCATTAAGATTAGAGATGTTCAAAGCTACGCTTGCAATCTTGTTAAATCTATTTGCAACATTGTTAGTTTTTAATTACTTTCCTGCCAAAGATTTTTCTATTTGGTGAAACGTAGCGAGTTTGATTACTCACTGATGCCTTACATGGCAAGCACGCATCGTTTCACATCATTTTGATATCAGAGCCAGGTTTACACAGGACCACCTTGCATTAGGTAAAAAAAATTTAGACATTTGTTTAGAAAAAATGTTTTCTTTCTTTTGCATCAAATTAAAAAAAGAGTCAATGGATCCCGACCTCCTAGCAAAATGGGATGCTACAATGAAGCGAATAGATAATATGTTTTCTAAATCAAAGCATGCCTGAGAGTCCTTGCATAGGACTGAGAACTATCGCAGCAACTCCATGAACGTGAAGGACAACGTGGCTCGTTCCAATAATATCAAAGGCATGATGAACAATATCATGTTGATCGATACTTGAAGAGCATCCAATTGGAGGTACCAACATTTGATGGTCGTCAGGATTATTTTGATTGTTCTGGTCCGTAAAAGTTTTTGAATTGGCTACAAAGCATGGATAGGTACTTTACACGATACCTATTGTCTGAAGCTGAGAAAGTTAGCTTTGTTGCCATGAAGTTGACTAGTAAAACAAGTCGATATTGGTCTGCCGCGTGAATTAAGAGGAGAAAATCCCATTGAAATTTGGCATGACATGAAGGCTCGTCTGAATCAAAAGTATCGTTGCACTCATGAAATTACTGAGCTAAAAAATGATAGCACTTGGTCAACACTCTGATGCTCCCAATTTAGGTTACACATTTAGGAGTCTGGATCATCGAGTCCCAACATTCAAGTATACGTCATATCAATACTCACTCCAGGATAATACACAAACACCATCATATGAGATGGACACTAAAAACAAAAGCGTTACTTGTAACGCTAAAGGCCAAAACACTAAAAGGGACTTCTCTACACTTCGTCCTGCAATCTAGCGTAACAAATGCCAAGTTCATGGACATGATGTTGTCATATGTCCAAGCCCAATCAAAGTTCAAAGTTAAGAAACCATCTGTAATAAATTCAGAGACCCTTCCTTTTTTATTGCCAACTCCTACTATCGTTGTCTGCTCTGATCGTCATCCTCTTCCTCTTTTACTGCCGATACCGAGCCCAATCAGAGTTATCATTGATAAAATGTTTATACAGAGTCAGAGTCTGACTCTGAAGAATTAATTTACCAGGTGAAAAATATAAAGCCTGTCTCTGATGAAGAAATCTAAGGTGATGACGTTGAGGAATCCAGTACTGCAATTCCTCCTGAGGCCACCCAGTGATAACAGAGTTTGTTGAGGTCACCTCTGTGACAATGGAGTTTACTGATGTTTCACCTAAAAACAGTACTCTGATTTCCCCCTAATTCATCCATGTAATTATCAAGATTGCTAAAGTCCTTCATGAAGACCTCCCGACAAACTAATACCGACGCATGATATCCAACACATAATTGATTTAGTCTCAAGAGCTAGTCTTTCCGACTTGCCACACCATATGATGAATCCTCTCATGCACATTGAAGGAAAAGTCGATGAATTGTCACTAGAGGTTAGGCAATAGTACTTTGTCCCAATAAACATTCATTCTATGAGAATAAGTTCTGGATCTATATCGTGACAAAGAATGTGGGCATGATCAAGGATGATATCATATATGATCGATCCACATCTAATTTTTTGAGGATGCAGTTATGAGAGAATATGATGCCTTACAAATTATCAAATTTTCTTCCATTACTGTTAAAACTTAAAGGTGCATCTTCTCTGCCTTTACATGTTTGCATATCTTTCATCTTCATTGTTAAAACAGGTAAATTGTCACATACCTTTAGGATCATACCTCTGATAATCCCTTTTGATCGAGGTCGTATAATTGTTGATCTGATGGTCCAAGTGTCTAAAATTTTAATATTCAATAGAAAGTCAAAATTCACTAGCTATCTTTTGGAAGACTATTTTAGCAATGATAGGTACTAAGTTAAGTTTACTTCTGCACTTCATTCTGAGTCTGCATTTTAGACCTAAACATCTGAGTCTGCATCATATTTTGCAACACACATGCAATTTCTACACATGAGAAATCAGTAATATATTTGAACAAGCAATGCTACCTATAAATTATGGTTTGACATCAGGAAAGAAATTTAAAACTTTAGTGTTGACAATTTTGTAATGGTTCGGATTCTTCTGAAATGGTTTCTCCAGAAAACTGTTAAAGATTTGCATGCTCGTAGTGCTGGACTTTTTAGAAACTTAAAAGAAATTAAATTACAATACTTATGTTAAAGATTGGGCATCAGTTCTATTTTTAATATTGAAGAATAAGTGATTTATAAGGTCTTAATTATCCATAAACAATCCACTGGTTGATAAGTCTTACCCTGAGCTAATTTTTTAGTGTCTTTCACTTTTTCACTTCCAGATATTCATCCTATACAGCAGAGAAAATTGATAACATTTTAAATGATGAATTTATGGTGTAGTTTGACTAGTAATCTGAGATGCAAGAAATAAACTTACAGCAATAAGATAGCAGCTCTGCAGTTGACTTGACAGGGTCGAATTCTCTCCCATCTGGGGAGAATTGATGGGGAGATCTTAGCTCCACTTTTATTTGTATTTCAGTGTATTTGTTACCGTATTTACTTGTAATTTTTTTGTATTTGCATGTATTTCAGTTGTGTGTGAGTGATGGTAGTGGGTAGTTATTAGATTGTGTAGTGAGTAGTTATAATTTATAGCCTATATGAAGCATGAATATGTACTTGTTTGGGATAATGAATAAATGAATGAATTGCATGCTCCTCTTTTTCTCTTCTCTCTAATAAAAAGTTTAATGAATGAAATTTGAAGCAAAAGTTATCCTCTTGCCTGTTATTGTCCTCTCATCTCTCTGTCTTCTTTTCCCTTTGATTCTAATCACACAAATCAATGTATGTTTTGAAATAAAATTTCCTTATGTCTGCAACCTTCTATTTGTTTTTTTCCCCTTTCTTTTGTCTCTTCTTTTACCCCTCTAAGTTCTTAAGTAATATTAATCTTCTATGTTAATCCTCCTCTCTGTTATCACAATCAACAACCCCACAAAACCCTCACCCTATTACAATATCTGAGCTTTCCAATATTCCCCCTTCACTGTTCACTAAACTGAAACGCCTCCTGATTGAATTTGAAGCAACGTTATCTCTCTTGGAATAAGATGACAAGCTCTTTGATCGTGTATTCGGACGATCACCCCCACCCTCCCATTTGCTGATATACGCAGACAAGCACTGCAAGCTCCACGGCTGCGCCATCAAGCAACCTCTTCCTCATTTGTCGTGCCTTCCCCTCTCGCAACGTCTTCCATTGGTTGCTGCTGCAGTTGTGCAAGACCCGACTTGTTCTCCTCTTCGTTGTGCTGCACCAAACAACGATCCTTCCTCTGTGTTCTCACTGCCATTTCAAACAGAGACAATTGCACCTAGGTTGTCAACAGATTTGTACAACATGAAACATCAACAATATTACAATAACAGATCTACATCAATGAGTCTTATTTTGCAAATTGAGTTATTAGTTGATTACATCACTTGATTTATCTATGAAATATTATCATTATTGTCTGATGCTCACTATATGGTGAGATGTGTGAATCTGTTAACTTATGAATTGCTCGTCTTATTATTGTGAATAAAACTGGCGCTATCATGCATGATTATTATTTTTTATTTCATTAAGATTAGATATGTTCAAAGCTACACTTGCAATCTTGTTAAATTCATTTGCAATATTGTTAGTTTTGTATTACTTTCCTACCGAAAATATTTCTATTTGGTGATATGTAGCGAGTTTGATTATATCATTGATTCCCTATATGGCACGCACGCACTGTTTCACATCATAGACTCTCAGACTTCAGATTAGGATGTCATCAATATTCCTCAGTATCTTTGTATTAAGAGTGCTTCAGGTGGAGGCTAGTTATACTATAATTGTGGACACTTTTAGAAAGTTGGTCTTTTGAATGATGATTCAATGTAGGATTACCATTTGATATTTGATAGGCATTGTACAACAAGATATTTTATATTTGTTGGAAGGAAACTTGTATTTTGGAAGAGAAAGAAGAGAATGCTATGTTAAGGTCGAGTGTGAAATCTGAATATTGAGTCATAGCTAATACAGCTTGTGAACTGGTATAAATACAACATCTAGGTGAGCTTGGTTATAAATCATTCTCTCTTACGCTATTAATGACTATATGGTGATAATGAAGTAGCTACCCATGGGCTATATTGCTTCCAATCAGGCATTCCATGAGAGATGTAAACACATCAAAGTCGACTGTCATCTTGTCCGAGAGTAGATGGTGGCTGAGAAGATTATAGAGTCGAGATACGTTACATCACTTTGTTGGCAAGTATCTTATAAATCACTTGTGAGATGACGAATTCAGTTTATTTGTAGCAATCTAATGATTTATATGCTCGAGCCCGAGCGGTTGTTAATAAATAAGATATACACGTAGAGGGGTATTTATGTAAATTTTCAAATATTCAAAAAAATAAATATTGAGGCTTAGGTATCTATCTCTGTCACCTAACCATAATATTCATAATTATACATCACCACAAGAGGTGCCCTTATCAATATCGTTTTTTCACCTCTTATGTGCCATCAGAGCCACTTCCGCAACAATCTTCCCTTACATCTTCTCATCAATTCCATTCCATTGCCATCCGCAAAATCAATTTCACCACTTCCCGCTGTCCAATCATTAAGGGGCTGTTTGGTTGCAAGGAAGTGGGCGGAAATAAGGAAATAGGGAAGTATAATTGCTCACTTCCCTATCTATCCAAACACCGGAAAAGGAAAATAAGAAAAGCTCTTTTCCTTTTATCTTTTCTCTTTTACACAACCATTTCCTCACTTCCAGAGTGCTACAGTTAATTTTGTGGTCATGTAAATCACATTTGTAATAAATTGTAGCACAAAACAGTTAATTTTTTGACCATGTAAAACTCACTTGCATTCTAATTATAGTATATTTTTTATTTTTTTAATTAATTTTATTTTAATATTATTTTACAGTCAACTTTGTGGTCAACTTTTCCACTTCCACTTTCACATTACCATCCAAACACCGGAAAAGACAAATATTTTTCAAACCACACTTCCCAACAACATCCAAACACCAGAAAACTCACTAACCAATTCCCAAGTTCCAAAGGGAATTATTACTACTTCCTCAATTCTTCACTTCCTCACTTCCACCCTTAACCAAACAGGCCCTAAGTTGAGCATCACCTTTACAGTTTCTGAATATAAAGGACCGACATGTGTTGAAATTTTTGCAGTACAATTTGAACTTTTCATCGCAGCATGTTATCACCTGTTCCCACTCAACGAGGACATCAAGTTTCAAGAAGGGAAAGAATGATGCAAAACATCTACATGAAGCTGGTTAAAAGTCATTGTTGTTGTCACTATGTGCTACATATCAATTGTTTAGGGTTTGTAACCACTGCTAGCATTGATCCTTGTTCAAATCAATGGGCCTGAGCATGTCTGCAGATCAGATGTAACCACAAGTTCTGTTTAATTGCAGGGGTTCACACAACATGTATCTCATGTTTAGCCTCATTCAAGGATTGGTATGGTTGAGTGCTTCTGTTCACATAAGCTGCATGGGAGTTACGATTGAGATTTATTGGTTAGAAGGAATAAAGATTTGATCTTGTTTGGCAAAGTTAATGGCTGAGTTTTCTTGAAGTCAAGTATTCTCTCACAAATTTATGTGTTCTGAGGATACCTGTATTAAAGGATGGTTTACAAAAACTCACGGTACATCTACCCATAAGATTGGCTTTTTATAGTGTATCTGGGGGATCCTGGCAAGTGTTAATATTATGACTGATTATACAACCTGAACACTTATTTCAGTGACATATTACAAGGGTATTAATCAATTCAACATCATATGTTCAACTAGATTGGCACTGTCATCTATTTTAAAACCGGTAGAATCCATTTTTAATTAAAAATCCAATTCAAACAGAAATTAATTCAACAAGTAATGCACATCTTGAACAAAAGTTTCAAGCTAATATTATTGTTTTATTTCTTCTTGTTTTTAACAGATTTCTGGTTTGAAACCAGGCTGATCTCAGAATGTAGAACAAAACTCCAAGTCATCTAAAAGCACATATTCACATGGATAAAATCTTACAGATCGCAAATTCCTTTTTGAACTGGTATTTGTTAGTCAATAAGAAATGTCTTTGATGTGAAGAGATGAAAGAAAGGAGTCAGATAGATTATGCAAATGAATAAAGAAAAATTAAAGGACGATCTTATGTTCCTAAATAAAAGAAGATGAGAAACGACAATGAAGGAAAAAGAGATGGATTGGTATGACAGATATTCTGAATTAATGCCTCTTCTCCAGTGTTCGATTTCATCTACAGAAATCAGATCAAAAAGCCAGACTCTTCAAACATAAAAGGAATAATAAACCTATATCCCAACTATTTGGCGTTGGCCACATGATTCTTTTTAACCATTCAAGTCTATGAAGGGCTGTCGTCCTGATGAAGTTCACAGCTGCCATAACTTTAGGGACACAGATTTTTGGCCTACTCCTAGTCCTACAGCTTCTGCAATGCCAACCATACCATTCCTAACTTAATATACTAGAGCATACATGGTCTCCACACATGTCAATACCGTTAAAAACAATCCCCTTATTTATCGTCAACACAGAATCTACAGTCAATTTTACTCCGAAAGCACTTCTCACCTTCAACTACCATGCTTCAATGCTTTGAACAACATCTGCCAAAATCTTAGCGTCGGAATAAATGACTGAAACTGGAAAAGAAAATTTTAGTCTGGCATATTTCTGGACATTGATGCTAACTATTCAACCATTTATTTTCATAGTTTACTTACGTTAATTTTATATATATATATATATATATATATATATATATATATATATATATATATATATATATATATATATATATATATATATATCACTGATACTTTAAAGATGGGAGTGGTACATCTGATACTTATTGGATCACACCAATACTCAGACCAATATGTGTCGGGTACCTGATCTCGCTATCCTAAAATTTAAATCATGAATTCACGTGTTTGAGCTGCATTGGGTTTTTCTAATTGTCAATGCACCATTTTACATATCTGAAAATTTAATATAATAATTCGTCACAAATGCTATGGATACTTATTATCTATCTCATAGTTGTAGCTTTTCATGTTTATGCCATTTTAAAAGAAATAGATAATGATTGTGGGTTAGTGATTCATCATGATTCGTAGATTCAGTTTTATGGTATTTTTCCTTCTACATAACTAGTGTTCAAAAAATTTCTATATAAGTAAAATAGAAACATTTAATTTGTAACATCCTACTTATGTTTATTTTAACAATTTTAGTATTTATGCTAATTTTTTAATAAAATAAACACATAATCTAGAAATTATAATGAACCACTACACCAAGCTATAACTAATCATAAAATGCATTAATTTTATGTACACAGACACATGTACATACATGCGCACAGGCACAGGGACAGAGAGAAATGAGCTGGCCTACTTTCAAAATTATTTGTTACAACTACTCTTACCTCAAACTTAATGGAAATCTGCAATGTTAGATGTGGTTTACTACACATAAAATACCTAGAAAAATATAATAATCTCTTTGACGTGCACACCCACCACCCCCCCCCCCCCCGGCCCAAAACAATAAAAAAAACCAAACCCATGCATCAAGCGGCTGCAAATTATTCGTTATAAAAAATAAATGTTGACTTTGAGGTCACTTGAGTTGCATGAATCAGCTATTTTTGCAAGCGATCCCAGCCAATAATCCCACAGTGCGCTTCCTACCACTGGGATGGAATGCTAAATATTCTTTTCTTGGTTTTGGAGTTTTCAGTTTGTTCAGCAGAGTTATATTATTCCAGATAAGTTTGATAATATATAGGATAACAAAAGAGAATAGTAACTTAAAATATCTGATTCTCAATGATTTTTTTATTGTGCCTAGAATCTTTGATCTTGGTAAGGACCAAAGGTTGAACACAGACTGGAACTAGTAATCACACTCTCATACAACATCCACATAATTCGAGGAAACGTTCCACCATATAATGTGACTAATGACACAGGAACTTTACTTGTTAATTTATAGGCTTAATATTATGAATACCAAATTGTTGGCCATATCTGAGAAAAGATAAAAGCTAAATTATAAAAACAACCCTGAACTTTCACATAAAAACTGGCATACACTTTAATTATAGAAATTACCATGAAGGCATGAACTTTTCCAGCAATTTTCTAAACTACCATTTGTTTGTAAACTTGAATTAGAAGTCGGGTTCTATTCAAGACATATACCGAAGACTTCAACGTTTCAAGACAAAAAGTTTGTGTAATTGTAGGTCTAAAATTTGTGTTAAAGCTTAAGTTCATAGAATTGGTAGTTCAAGCTTGATACACACACTGCTTTATGGTTATAGAGTTTTTCAAAAGTAGATTTTACACGAAAATCAATTTTGTCAAAACAAGTATACTTTGGATATGATGAAAAATTGATTCTAATATAGATTAAATCTTAAAAAATGAGTTTTACCATTTGAAATATGTAGTGGAATGTTTCCATACATATTAGAGCTCAATTATCTCTCAAGAAACTTATTTTTATATGATTTATGAAGTTGAAATCAATTTTATACAAAGTTTTGAAATATCAGTTTTCACTGCAGAGCTTTCGACAGCCCTTATTGGAACTGTCAAAAACAGATACTCAGTCTGCACGTTTTTGTATTTTGAGCAGATAAATTTTCAATAACCACTGTGTACGCTGTCGACAACGTACACAGAGAGCTCAGAAAAGTTTAGAACAGTCTCACTTTCGACAGCAGTGGTAGTATTTTTCACTACAACTAAGAATTAGCTTTCGATAATGTTTTTCAAAGAACAAATTGTTTTCAGACTTGATCAGATTTTCGACAGCTTTCTCTTCGACTGCTAGAAATTGAATGTCGACAATGCTTTTGACAATCATTTCCAAAAATAGAGTCTAGATTTTAAAAATAATATATAGTTTTGTGATTGTTGACTGTTGACAACCCTGCACCAGCTTTCGACTCATTGACTTTTTATGTATGATTTAGCAAACGTTTTTGTTATTTTGTTTTGATATTTTGCTATAAATCTAAACATTTTCTGCAAAGTTTCACATCAAGTTTTACAACAATTTTCAAGTGCTAAGTCCTTATAATCTTTTTGAGTTCTTCCACAAAAGTTTTTAGAGCTTTATTCTTTCAATTTCTCAATCTTTCACATACACAAGCTTGAGCCTTCAAATCTCCTACTATAACTATTAGGGCTTGTACCTTAGAGAAGTTTCTTTATGATCGGAGTGTGATCAAATTGTTCTTTGCTCTTGTGCTGCAAACCTCAAGTGAAGGAGGTTGTGAGAAGTTAGTCTTGCAGGATCACATCATTATAGGAGTTGAGACTCCAGAGTTGATTCAAGAGTGATCTTATTGTAGGAGTTGCGGCTCCAAGTTGGTGCTCTTGCGAGATCACGTTGTAAGTGTATTTTGATTTCGCGAACCGTTTATTGTACTTATATCTCTACAGGAGTTGGAGACGGGGACGTGGATCGGTGGATCGAACCTCAAAAACAAATCCTTGTGTATGCGGAGTTTGCTTTTTCTGACTCAATCTTTTTACTCTTTACTCTGCTTAATATTTGCTATTGCATAACTTATTGTGATTAAGTTTGTTTATTAATACTTGTCATTATTTACTTTGAGATTTAGTGTGTTTGTTTTAAATAAATTTTAATTTCCGCATTATTTGATTAGCACCACCTATTCACCTCCCATCTAGGTGAAGTTCATAAGGGTGGCAGATATCATCTGCTACAAGAATCTTAAGGTCTACTCAAATATCATAACTAAAGATTGAAATGATTATAGGGACGGTTGGACAATCAACAGCCTAATATTTCCCATAGCAGTGTGGCAACAAAAAGTAGAAACTATAAGCTTAGTGAAAAGTGGTATCACATGATGCCTCTTTTTCCTTTTGAAGAGTGGACTACCATTAAGCTAGCTATCAGATTCGACCAAAATTGCATATTCCTAAAAATGTCAATAAGATCTAAAGATATCTTTTTTCCTTTCAGAGAGAGTGGACTATCAATTAGCTGTCAGATTCAACCAAGACATCCTAAATCCCACTTGTTTGTTGATCATTTAAAAGAGAGATCACTTCAACCACAACATGTAAGATAGATGCTAAAAAAAGCTACCAGAGCAAAAAGTATTAAACCTGAAGTCCTCAAAACAGCTCACCACAAGTATTGTTTATGATAGATATATCCATCCATTCCAATGATAGTTGTTATAATGTCCAAAGCAATGACTTGGCAAAGGGTCGACCATTCTAGTACTACTCTCACAAAGCACACTTAACTATAGATTTTTATACGGTTCCTCCCTCAACAAAGATACCAACATTTAATTCTTAAAATTAGAATTATTATATGTATCAAAGACCCTTTTACCTCGCTTACATCTCACGTGGGACTCTTCGCTTGAGATATCACATACTCCCTTGTTTAGGGTATGGCATCTTTGCCGTGCTTATACTCACTAGGTGACGTGGGATTCTAGAGATATCACTTATGAATTCTAGATGTGACTTCCATAATTTTAATAGGTCGTTCCCATCATATCCCATATGACGTGGTACTTTATCCCTATGTGACAGGACATTTTGCTATGTGTGGCATTTATCTCTATGCGGCACCAAGTTCCATACATTTTCACCTAGTGTTAATCTCAGACACCATTTGTAACATCACAAGCAAGAACTTAAAAAAGCTTACCCATCCTGCTACTAATTTTAGACTGAACACACTTAGAGCAGTTCCTCCCTAAAATATATTAGCTAACTTTTAAGTCCATTAGAGCTATTTATACTCTTCTCTTCTCGCTCTCGTCCATATGGGATTATTCGATCACAGCCAACTGGACTAGTTATCTGGTATTTTACCCTTTTAACTTGATCACCCATCACTAATTTTGTCGGTCTCAAAAATTCAGCATTATGCCCCTAGCAGCCCACATGTTTATGAGAACAATATATAATGTAGATGATTAATAAGTAAAGATTTCCCATCAAATAAAATTTTAGAATCAAGGAAGGAGTATCCGTTTGAAGGGAAATTATACTTGTGATTCTAATTTAATCATCCATTAGTTTGACAGCAAGTGAGATTGAGATAAATTGGGTTGACACAGTGCTTATGTGCTTATATCAATGTATGCTGGCATATTTATATAGGTAATCATTCTAAAAACCAATCACTTTCCATACTATAGCAACATTCGCCTCATTGGATTAATCCTGATATCCGAAGAGGGGGGGAAGACTCATTATTTAGTAATTATACTCTGTAAGCCATAACTGCATTGCGTATCAAAGGAATACACCAACTTTAGGTCATCTTGTGGCATCTTTGAAGTTAGTTACAAGTGTTTGAAGTATGAAAAACTAATCATACCTGAGTTTGATTTGCAAGTCAGTGAAAACAATGGAGATATGAATTGAAAAAGAAATTCTCGAGTAATACTTTCAACCCTGAGTGTGTTATACATTTTCATCTTATGCAGTCACATCTTTCAATGATCTCAGGACCATTTTCCTTCCAACAACATGTTTAACAATTAGCCAGCACAAAGAGACTATAAAATTCAAACAGAGAAAACAATGAGAATGTTAAAGAAAAAGTAATGAATATTTTTTGCCCATCATTCAAGTAGGCACAAAATGGACGACCGAAAATAGCATTTTACTTAGATTTATGACTTTAAACATATAAATTCTCGATCCGACCATTTGATCCATTCATTTTGCACCTACTTGATGGATAGGTAAAAACTATTCAGAACACTTGATCTTTGATTTTTAATTACTCAAACAATGTAGATCAGCGTCAACGAAGTGGATTTTGTATTTGAATGCCGTGGGATTGAGCTTGAGTGGGAAAGATTCGAGCTCAAATCCTTCCACATATACCCAAGTTTATCTCTCTCTTTCTTTGTGTACACACACACACACACACACATATCAGGCATTGACCTGACTCCTCATCAATAATAATACATAATTTTCAATTTCTTCAACTGATTTAATATGGTATCAGAGCCATCTCTCTAAAAAAATTATGCTATCAAAATTTTTTCATTGATCATCATTTTCAAGTCGTCCTCGAGCCTGCGTTGAGCCACACTCGCCTAGCATCGGGCCACCTTTCGCCTTGTGTTTCTATTGAGTTTAAGGATCTCACAAAAATCTCTCTTCTACTGAGTTTAGGAATCTCTCAAAACATGTCTATTTTCTCTTCGGCCGATATTTTTTGATCAGCGAATTTCCCACTATGTCAATGTCGCGAAGCTTAAGTAAAAGAGACTTTTTTTTAAGTCTGCCCTGACTATTCTAAAGTGACTTACATGTTCAATGTCTGCCTCAAACGAAAGAGACATAGGTTTCTATTTTGGAATCTGCCCTGGCTATTCTAAAGAGACTTACAGGTTCAATGTTCAATGTCCATCTCACTTCTAGCGAAAGAGACACCATAAGTTTTTGGAGTCCACCCTGATTGTTCTAAAGAGACTTAAAGGCTCAAAGTCTGTCTTGCGACTCACGAAGGACTTAGATCAAGCTTCAGAAAGTGTTATGTTATCGATTAAAATCCTTCTCTACTTCTCATCATCCAAACTCATTCAAAGTCATGGTAATTTATCCATCATGAGTTTGCGAGAAGGTGTTCAAGATACAAGTTTTCCGATAATCAGTTTTCAAAGAGCATCGCACGGGGTCGACATCAATTTTTATATTTTCAGCAAATATTTTTCAGATTTTATTATTTTTCTTGATTGACATCCAACCTCACAATTTTCCCTTCATTGTGAGTTTTGTGAGGGGTGTTAAAGAAATAGTATTAGGATTAGGATTATAAAGTACTTATTGTATTAGGAGTAGGGTTTTCTTATTATGCAATTATATGCCTATATATATTCGGGCATTGCCCTTATCAATAACAATACACAATTTTCAGTTTGTTCAAATGATTTAACAGAGATAAAGGGAAAGGAACAAAATGAAGAACCCCACTCTTGACGGGCAAAGAAATAAAGTAACGGAAGGCAAAAGCATCCAGAAGCAATGATATGATGCCTTCACAAAGTTGGATAGTCCACCCACAAATTGGCTATCAAGTGTATTGTGTTTCATTACTTTAAATACGATCTCAGCTTATACAAGAGGAGCACAATATAACTTCGGAAACTGTAAGTTGTTTGTTGACATAGAGCATTACCAGCAACGTAAACATGCCATTTCCATGCAGATCAGTGGGAATTTCAATAATAAGCTCCAATCAGTACTAGTCAAAAAGATTACTCTCCCTATAGCTTGACTTTGAGTGTATTGTCTCCTGAAGACATTTTATGTGTCTTGCAGCTGGCCATTTATTAATGAAGGTCAACTGATGACCTTGACAATGTTAAACAACAGTGTACAGGTAGTGATTGTTCTTTTAGATAACCTGATGCATGTTCTATAGACTTTGTATTAGAAATATTTTTCTTAGATTTTGTTTTATGTATTAGGTTGGAACAACTGTTTTAACATTTTCATTCATTTCAGCATGGTATCAAGACCACAATATAATATTCCAAGCTCCAAAGGATACTGAAGTTATTGTGTTAATTTCAAGCTATGAGAGAGAGAGAGATGGGTACATCAGTGAGTTTTCAAATTAATAATTCCCAAACAAATGACAATTCCATCTTGGTTTGACAATAAAAATCGTATTCCCTCTGTTTATGTCATTTTTTGTGGTGACTTTGACGGGATTGCCTCCTGTTTAATTCATTTTCTGGGGATTTTGATGGGGTTCTTAAATTTCTAAATGATAGATGAGGACAGAATATTAATTAGTAACATTAGAAGTAAATCTTGTTATCTTTATCTTGAGAGAATGACAGTAAGAACTTCTGTTTTGATCCATTCTAAGCTTCCTGCCTGAATCCCATATTAACTTCAAAGTTCAAATGGATATGCAAATGATGTAGGTAATGAGGGGACACCTGTGCATGCACATATAAGCGCAGGCACATTCGTCCGCATCCACGCGCGCGCACAAGTTATATAATCATTATTTATGTGATTTCAAAAAAGATTGGAGAGAGAAAATATTCTCCCACAATAACTCGTGTTTTCTACACGTCCCTGAGTTATAATGAAAAACATGTGCAACATAACAAGTTATCCACATTTTCTGGTTCATGTGATTTCAAAAAAGATTGGAGGGAGAAAATATTCTCCCACAATACCTCGTGTTTTCTACACATCCCTGAGTTATAATGAAAAACATGTGCAACATAACAAGTTATCCACATTTTCTGGTTCATGTGATTTCAAAAAAGATTGGAGGGAGAAAATATTCTCCCACAATACCACGTGTTTTCTACACATCCCTGAGTTATAATGAAAAACATGTGCAACATAACAAGTTATCCACATTTTCCAGATTCTTGGTATCAGAAGTACCATAAATTGAAATAGGACACTCCATGACAACAACTGAACTATATCAAAGCTGATGGTCCTCTTGAAAAAGAAACCTCCTGCTAAGTGCAAATGACTATTTATTATCATTTCACAATTAATGTGTGAAGCTTGAGCTAAGCAAGCAAGTTGAAACACTGAGCATATTTTAAACATAAGCATTTGTTTATCAAATCTAGGTTTGTCATTGTGAATAACGTTGATGTTGCTCAAGATCACTTACAATTTTATTTAAACACTTTACAGTTACTTTAGCTTCAAGTTTTATTTGCAAGACAGATGTCTAGACTTGTTAAATTTTAAATCCCATCTTTTAGGTAGTGTATTGTTAATTCAAACTATAACATTTAGTTTTTGGGGAGTTTATGATTGAAGTAAAAAGATCAGAATAGATAAGATGGGGTTGTTGTTGATAGATAAGATGGGGTTGTTGTTGAAGCGTTACCTATGTTGCATGGATACGGCAACGTTGAAATGGACACGACATGTGGACACGTGGCAAAGTCTTAAAAATACACACAACGCGCGTATCGGACACGTTCCAGACACGCACGGCTTCATGATAGAAGTGTTCGTTCTGCATAGAGTGTTACTATTCATGTAAGCAGTACCCATGACATTTATTCTGTTTACAATTTATTTTCAGTTTATTTTAGTTACGACCAAGATATATTTGATTTTTATTAATCTAATGCCTTTGAAAGAAGCAGATATCCATGAATATAGTATTGAATGATGATTTAAGTTCTCATTTGGATGATTAAAGGCTTTTGTATCTATCCCTCTTCCCACCTCTGAATCCTCTCCTCCTCTGTTTTCTGTTATTCAGATCTGGAGAGCAGGTCTGTTGCTCTTGGATCCCTTCCCTTCATACAAAGCCTCTGTTCAGTTTCTCTCATAATATTGCAACTGTAGAATAAACTTAGTACTAGAGCAACTATGATCCTCTTGTTATCTTTTCCATCTTCTTCAATATGTCTAATGTCAAATTTGACATGCTCGCTGAGGAGGTTATCACGATGATGAGTAATCGCACAAATCTGCCACTTCCCTCTCCCACCCCCACAAAGAATGGATCACCAACAGTTGCCCCTATTACCCTTCATCCTATCATTGCCAGATCTGATGTTCCAATCCTCACTAACAAAACAAACTTTGACCCCGATCCTACTATCAACATTGTCATCACCTCACAAGCAACTCTTGCTATGGTTAAAGCTGAGCCGGTATTAATTACGCAAATCCAATGATGGCAAGCGCTTTTTCTTGTATAATCTAATTTCAATAGGAAATTGATGAATCGATCCGCCTACACATCTTGCTCGGGTGCGGATTGTTTCTATCTTCTATTAAATCTTTCTCAAATAGCTCAATAGATAATTCAATAAGCCAACGAGTTTTTTCCCGTGTTTCAGGATATGGCTAACCAAACTAATCAATTATGACAATTGGATCCGATTTTGCAGTTTCTTCTTCAGCAATACCTTGACGTGATATCAGCAGTATACCGTAGAAAAGCCTGCTATCTCCTGTCCTGTAAAGATCTTTCTTTCCTACCATACGTAAGTAATGGCTTGCATCCTAGACTAGTTCAAGCCAAAGATGATCTAAAAATCTGTGCTTCAAAAGTATTTCCTTAACCAATTAAGTTGTCAATTGCAATCAACACTTTTGTGCTACACTCTTTGGCACATTTTTTTTGCTAGCTTGTCCGCACATTTGTTCCTTCCCTCCAACTATGGGAAAATCTCCCATTTGCTGTTCTGAGCTTTTTCGACAATGTGTCTATTCTTTTGGTTACATTACCGTGGCCAATCAAAGCTTTATGGTTAATCAATCTTTAAGATCATGTGGAGTTCTTGGTTTCGGACTTTGCTCCTTGTCTTCATCAACAAATCTAGAGCTTGTTTGCCACTTTATTTAGTCCATTGCCATCATCACAGTTTGTTCTGTATCTACCCAGGATATTCACTAGCCTTTATCATCAAGTTGTCAATATCTTAGAATGGAGTATAGAATGAAGAAACCATTAGAGGGAAATCCAAGACGAGATTTGCATAGCGGGAAGTGAACTGACGTAGCTGGGGATTAGTTAGAACACTTATTTAAACATTTTGGATTTATTTAGCTCCTGGCTTTATCTGCATATCTGAAATTCTAGATTGTTTAAATTTTGCATCCAATATTTTTGCATTTTATTTAAAGTCAAATTATAAGATATTGTTGTTTTAGGAGCTACGACTAAAGTCAATAAAGTTCTAAAAAAGATGAGATAGAATTGCTTTTATCCTGTCACTGCCAAAGGTGTTGTTCCAATCCTCACTAACACAACAAGTTTCAATTCCCATTTCACCTCACCAGCAACTCCCGTTATGATTGAAGGTGACCCAATAATAATTATGCAGCCGCTAATCTCCCAGCTAAATATCTTCCTTCCCTACTATAAGAAGGGATTGCGTCCTAGACAAGTTCAAGCTGAAGATGGTCTAAAGACTGTGTTTCAGAAGTATTTCCTCAACAACTTAAGTAGTCAATCCCATTTAAAGATTATTTTCAAGTGGAGTTCTCTGGTTTAGGACTTTGCTCCTTGTCTTCACCAGCAAATCCAGAGCTTTTTTGCCGCTTCAGGGACATTCAGGACGACGCTTGTATAGCATAAAGTGAATTCATGTAGCTTGGGATTAGTTAGAATATTTATTTAAACATTTCAGATATACTTTACCTCCTGGTTTTAACTGAAATCAAGATTTGTTAAAAAATTCTATCATATATTTTACATTTTAGCCTAAGTCAAGTTACAAGATTTTGTTCTTACGGGAACTATGACTAAAGTCAATAAAGTTGTGAAAAGATGAGATAGAATTGCTTTCATCCTGTCATTGCCAAAGGCGTTATTTCGCTAACACAAGTTTCGACTCCCATCCTAATGTCAAAGTAGCCATCACCTCACTAGCAACTTCCCGCTGTGGTTGACGATGAGCCAGTAATAATTATGCTTTTGGGATATCCCACAGGGAAGCCTGCTATCCCCCGTCCTATAAATATTTTTCTTCCCTGTTGTAACAGCTTGCATCCCAGACTAGTTCAAGCCGAAGATGATCTACAAAATTGTGCTTCAAAAGTATTTCCTTAACCAGTTAAGTTGTCAATTGCATTGAAAGATCATTTTCAAGAGAAGTTCTTGGTTTTTGACTTTGCCCTTTGTCGTCATGAGCAAATCCAGAGCTTTTTTGCCACTCCATTTAATACATTGCCATCACAATTCGTTCAGCATCTACCATCAATGAAGACAATCACTAGCCTTCATCATCATGTTGTCAAGATTTTAGAATACAGCACGAAGGAAGAACCATAAGAGGGATATCCAGAACAAGATTTGTGTAGTGGGAAGCGAATTGATGTAGCATGGAACTAGTTAGTATATTTAGTTAAATAGTTCGGATTTATTTTACCTCTTGGCTTTACTTACATTGATGAAATTCTAGATTTGTTGAAATTTTCATCTTTTTGCTGTTTATTTGAAGTCAAATTATAAGGTTTTGTTAATTTGGAAGTTACTACTAAAGTCAATAAAGTTGTGAAAAAGGTGAGGTCGAGTCCTTACTGAAGCATAACAGAGCGCATGAACAGTACCTGTAAGATTTATTTTCTGTCTTAGGAATATTTCAGTTGGTTTCAATTAGGATCAAGTTTTATTTGTCTATCAAATCTTTTTGAAAGATGTAACACTTTTAAGAGTACTGATATTCATGAATAAAGCAGTGAATGACGATTTTATATTATCATGTGGATGAAGACTTCACTCTTACTATCTTTCCCTCCCACCATTTTCTAATATTCTCCTATTTCTTCTCTCTTCTCTTATTCGGATCTCCGCAGCACGTCTATTGCTCTCAAATTCCTTCCCTCTATACTAACAGAAACTATTTTGTCAATATCCCTTATAATCTTGCAACACAAAGCGCAAATCCATATCAAACAAGACCTCAATACACATAGGATGTAAGATCAACTGACTCTTGCCACCAGACATAGATTTGGTGCCCCAGTGAACCTCATGATCCAATATAGCAATGGTTTCATGAAGCTAGTAAAACTGGTGACATTTGCTTTCAAGATGTATCAGCTTATATAGAATACCTTCGTGCTACCAAATTTTCTACTTGCTCAAATTATACATAAATCCCTTAAATGAACAAATAGCTATTGCAAATTTCAATGCCGAATGCCTAAAGGGACTGGCAGCTTTTCATTCACAAGTTGAAATTTTGAATCAGGGTGTCTATGTTATCTCTCGGAGGAGAATGGACAAATATGAAAATTCTTTGTTCCAAAATTTTTTTGTTTCTCTACTTCTTGCTATTTATTATTATTATTTTGCATTAAATCACAATGAAAAAGAATGTTAAAGTTGGCAAGAGGAGAAGGCATTTTCCCCCTTTTTTTTTGGGTGGGTGGGGGGGGGGGGGGGGGAATGTAGGCCATAGCCGGGACTTGAACTTAGGAATCCCCAAAACCCACTCCCACCCTTTACCAGTGAGCCACGCCTCACTGGCCATTTTCCCCAAGTTAATTACACTATAATCAAGCCATATGGATAAGCTAGCATTATAGGAGTTATGCTATATAACTAATGGGTTTACTCTCGTGAGTCATTTAGATAATAAATGGTGTAGGTTCCCATATCTTCTTCTTTTTTAGTATTCTTTTGCTTGAACATAAGAGAAATTGGATAAAATTTTATGATTCAAGAGTAGGGATGAAAACGGATTGGATATTGCCTTTATCATATTTGTATCCACTTACAAAGTTCGGATATAGATACGGATATGGATATTGCGGATGTGAAAAAATGGTATTTGTATTCCTCAAAATCGCATATCAAATACAGATCGGACATTAGCAGATTGGATATAGATACGAATCGGATATGTGAAAAACAGATACAGTTACATTACAGATAAGCTAAACGGATACACTTATATCACAATTTATCTTAAACTAAAATAATATAAAATGCCAATTTATCTTAACTAAAATAGCCTATTTATCATTCTTCAACATTATATTTTTTTCATTTTTCAGCTTGAGAACTTGGTTTCATAAGTTAAAACTAAAATTAGAAAAAAAAATACAAGACAAACAAAAATAGATTCTTAGCGGAGGGTATTTTCATAGAAGAAGAAAAGGGTAACTTAGTTAAATAACGTGTAAAAAATATTTGTTAAGTAATATAAGGGTATACTAAGATGCTACATACAAGAAGGGGCAAATGATGAAGTAAAATGGGGGCAAAAAACTAATTTTGAAAAAACATAAGGTACAAACACAGTTTTCCCTATATAATTATAATGTTATCAAATATGTGGATATATGTATCCATGTCCGCATTTTAAAATGCTGTCTGTATCCGCATCATTTTTTTAAAACCGCATCCAAGTCTGAATCCATATTTGTCCACATCCTAATTTAGACATCCAAATCCGCACTTTTTGCGGATGCGGATGCGGCTATCCGCGGATTATCCGCAACCGTTTGCACCCCTATTCAAGAGTCATTGTAGAGTTACTATCCTACTTGATGTCAACATTCTTACAATACAATCCCAATTTTGGCACATGATTTGAGAACATCAAACTGATTACTTGGCTTATTTACCTAAACAAGAAGTCTTTCTTCAACTAATCAGAATTGAGCAGTCACCAGCATAGAATTATCTAGGTAGTGTAAAGAGAAAACTTATGTGACCATATACGAATTTATGAACACTCAGCGCACTGTGCAGTTGAACTCCATAACAAGAAAGTGGTGTGTTGATATAAGGACCTTCTGATAGACCTCTGTCTCTGGCTAATCTTGGTTGCTCCATCGGTTATTAAGAGATACTGTTAGACTGTAATCTGTTGGTATGAATAGGATTGAGAATCATTGATTAATGTGCCCGCAACACAACAGACTTTTCCGGTTGGATGTCAACCAGTGTTCAATGAGCCTGGAGAGAAGAAAGGCACTTTTTGCAAACAATAATAAGGGTCTCAAGGGACAGCAGATAGCCAGTTGAAGGAAACCTCTAATAACTAACCATTGGAGAAAAAAATTTAACTAGCTACTAGCTGGCGTGGACCAGTAATTTTCAGATGATACAAGCTTGGTCGCAGAGTAATCAATGTCTTGCTCTTTGATAAATTGCAACCAGCTAGGTACACCATCCCAACGTGCCGTTGATAATAATTTATAGTTCAATGTCACTAATATTTACTAGATAGGGTACTGTTTATTGTGTTAACTGGTTAATTTTTTTAAGCTAACATAATTTGAAACACGTTCCACAGTGGAATCACCCCTAAGGACATTTCAGTTATTTGGTAGTAAATAGGGGGAACCTAACTATAGTACAAAGAAGAGGCACAAGACCTGATAGAGTAAACTATATGCACCAAATCTATGCTTTGATCTCTTTTTCATCTGAATCTTGATATCCTCATTCATCTCTCATCCTTCTTCTCTACTGTGGAGTACTGCTTTCTCACTTAAGGGTCAAAGATTTCTTATGATAATTATGTAAAAAGTATGAACAGTTAAAACTTAACATTACACAATGTCAGAAAATTCCAAATTCCAGCTATCAACAATCCCCAAAATCTCACTTTCAAATCATAGTGTCAATGTGTTCTCTGACCGGTCAGTATGATATCCAGTCCATCCTTTGCTTTCTTATAATGACCATAAGTAGAAATTAAATGATAGAGCTAACTGTGTTGAAGACCCTCTTGTGTTATCTATTTTGGCAGTTAGTTCTGTTTGGGAGTTGGTTTGTTCAATTGTACTTTGAGAAGCTTGCAAATATTTCAGTTGCTAGTGAACGCACTCGGCTTCATCCCTATCATTTGTAAACAATATAGTGGGTATTTACAGAGCATCCACCCAAATGTATCATATCCCACTGTTATCATAGATAGTATATATTTATTTTGCTAGTTACGCAAAAAAATTTCCTTTTCTTTTATTTCTTTCCTGCAGTTTGCAAACATTATATTACACTGAGTAAAAGGCAATCTGATAAACGATAATTTGATACATTGGGAGCAACTTACAGATAGCAACAATATGAAAATACTCAATACCAGTGAAGAAAATAATTGCTTGATAATTTAACATTTTTTTATTAAATTGTTACTTTTTTCATAACAAACAATGAATTTCAAGACACTATAATAAAATATTATAGTTCATACAACTGCCACTTTTTTCTTAATGGGGAATATCGAGAAAAAACCCAACGTAACCCAACGTTTGGACCACTTTTACAAATTCCCCCCCCCCAACCAAAGTTCATTTTTTTGTTCAATTCTCCCTCCCGCCGTCAAATTCCTAACTTCTGTTAAAAATGAAATGTCCAATTACCAAAATACCCTTTTTGATCTAAAAACAATTTCAGCTTCTTCCTCAAAACCAATTCATTTCACTCTCTCCCAAACCCAAGCCCATCTCTCCCCCCAACCCCCCACCCCGACCGAGTAATAGTCCCTTCATAGGCATGATTAGCGCAAGAGCCTTTTAACTCAAACTTGATCTCTAATGTACGCTTCATAGACAAGGTGATTTCTTTCAACAATGTGACAATCTTAACAAACAATTTGAGATCCTATCAGCTACATATGCTTCTCTATGCCCAAATGCTTTGTTTCAAAAACTTTACATCTTTTGTTAACTTAAGTAACTTCGCGACACAACTTAAGTAACTTTCAACACTAGCGAGTGTTACGATTTTTTTAAAACTTACAATGAACAAAAATAAATTAACCACATTGTTCATTTTCTTCATTTACAGCTACCATAAAAAAGCTCTAAAGGTCTTTGTGCCTAGAAAAGAAGCTAAGAAAAATGCAAGTTTGACAAAGTACATCAGATTGAGACCTTCAACTCCTGTGGATCAGAAAGATGAAATCTACCGACATGAAATGATATTGAAGGGGGCAAACAGGAAGCGAGGTAAGAAGTAAATTATATCAACTATTTCTTTCACATGCAAATGAGCAATTGATCGGTCCAAGGTTGGATGAATTACAGAACTATTCTTAGCGCCATCCATATTACTCAGAGACTAGAAAGAGAAAAAATCATTATGCTATATAATGCCATCAAGTTCAGACCTTTGTGGATAAGAACAACGAGAACCAGTAATACGTGCCCAAATCCCAAAATCAAATTACAAGACCCATTTTTCTTGGCCAGCAATCAATAATTCCCAAAATGAAAAGTCCAATCAAATAAAACAATGATTTTTACAGAATACACATCTCAATTCTACCAATCTCTTGGATTGTTACCAGCATTTACGTCGTTTTCATTCAATTATTTCTATCTACACTTCACCAATTCACCAAATCTACATAAAATTTATAAATAAGAAAAGGCGAAGACAGATTGAACAACAACCATGATGAGAGAGAGAGAGAGAGAGCTTGACTTCGTTAGCGGGGCAGAGAGAGACTTTGAGCTTGACTCGGTCAACAGAGAGAGGCATTGAGCTTGATTCGATGGTCGGCAAGGCCGAGGGAGGGGGAATTAGGTTTGGGTTGGAAGAGAGGAAAAGGAATTGATTTTAAGGATGAGAAGAGGTTGAAAGTGTTTTTAGAAAATAGATTTAAGAGTTAGGGTGTTAGGGCGATAATTGATGCAATGGGATTTGAGTTTGAGGAAGAAGGATTGCGAGTAGTTAAAACATAAAAAGGGTATTTCGGACATTTGACAATTTGAATTTAACATATGTTAGAGATTTGACGGCGGGAGGGGGAAACTGAACGAAATGAACATTGGGGGGTATTTGTGAAGGTGGTACAAACGTTGAGGGGGATTTCTCGACTTTCCCCTTTCTTAATTATAAGAGGTATTACATTCGTGACGGATTTTATTCTCATAAGGTAGGTCTCATGAAACAATGAGAACAGAGGCCTGTTTCTCATAGTCCCCCTGTAGAGTTACTATCTCCAAATCCTTCTATAATCAAGTTGCTCTATTATAGCCAACTTTACATTTTCTTGACAAAGCATACCCGGTGCTATCATAAAAAAATCTGTTGATTTTATACAGTAAATATATTATCCTTTATGATTTGAAGTTGTTATAGGTATGTCCGTATAGTTGCACTCCGGACTTATACTAAGCTCACATACCACATGTGAATCTTAAGTACGAGGAGAGTATCGAATATATATGTATACCATATGTGAACCTAGATAGTGGAATCATTTATTTTTATTCTTTTTGGTCTCAATAACATACATGACAGAAACTGTTAGGAAGTGTATAAAACTGTCAATTTATGACTAAATCCCCGAGTGAAAATATGCACGTCAAGACGCATTTGCTGCAAGTGAATGTGAGACGAAAGGCACATAAAGAATATCAGTTTGCAGGTAAAATTAAGTGACCTTTTGAAGAAGGCAACTGCAGATACAGTTGTCGAGGTGCTTAGCTGAAGTGATCCATCCCAGAGCTTCTCAGCTATCAATGAAGATACTTTTCTCGCAGCTGACTGAGTACGTTCTTCGAAAGTTGAAGGTATCGTGTCAACAGGCTCTACTGATCTATTAGCAAGACTATTACCGCTAAATGAAGTTTCCTCTCCCGATGGGTGTTTTGTATTTTCAGCATTTGACCCTTCAGCCCTTTCCAAAATTTTTGTTTCAAAACCTATAGGAACACGATCCAGACATCCCTCATTTGCAAAAGATTCTGTGTGCCCAGGCATTAAAGATGCAATTTGACTGCTCTGTTCTCTAAGACTCGAGGGAGCACCTAAATTGTCATTATTAATAGAACTTCCAGTTATTTCAGTATCATGGTATTGATAAACACTGTAAGCTTCCCTCCCTTCACCAAACGCAGATGTTTGTGTAGTTCGTGTTTCGGCAATTGAGATATTTCTACCTTCTTCAAGCCTACTCACTTGACCACATTCTTTTTCCTCATATGGTCCATTTATACAGATCTTTTGGCCAGAGTTCCCAACATCAGAATGAAAAATCTCATCAACCACTCTCAGATTAGATGAATCCAAAGTTGCCATATTATTAGGAGGCATGCTGAATGGATATGGACACGGAGTGCATGGGATGCTATTATTTCCATGCCTCGAGGTTTTCCCATCATCCGACCAGAAAGCAACCTTGGACATTTCTGTTAAACCACTATTTTGTCTATAATGTGATGGGAATTTGCTTGGTTCATATTGATTGACTATATCACGTACAAGATGTTTTGAATCATGATATTCAGAAATTCCTTGATGTGTTTGTAATGGAAAGGGATGTCCTTTATGATGGAATAGCGGCGAACTGCCAAATGAAGCCTTTTTTATGTCCTCGTCTTTTGTTTCTGATGGAAGTGAAGAATCCGTATTGTAAAACTGGAAAGGCCCATTTTGAAACTCGGCATTACTAAGATTAGCATGTCCTGAATTGTTATTAAAAAGAATTAGGGAATCCACTGGCGGAGGCAAGGGTACACTATGCTCGAATCCTGGTGGCAGATTCCTCATTTGACCTGCCATACTTCCTAAGAATCTTTGAGAGACACCATCATGACCCGGCTCCATATCCATGGCTTTTCTTTTCCTTGATGCCTCTGAAAAAAATTGCCCATTCAAACTATTACTGGGAGGTGGTATTCTCATGCTCTGCATGAAAGGGATCTCCGGACCAGCAAAATCAAGATTCATATTTTGATTCCGGTGCATCATGTTGGTTTCTCTCTTGTCCCACATTTTATTAACAGTTAGATTGTTGAAGGCACTCAACTAGAGATGGGAATCATAATGTCCACGATCTGTAGCGAAAACAGTAAAGCAATCAAAAACCAGTAAAATCAAGTAGTAGTTACAAATCATTACAAATCTCAAACTGAACATGAGATACTTGCAACTTCTACCTAATTCCATGAAACAAACAAACGATCATTAAATAATGTATATAAACTTCAGTCATGATCAACAAACTTAGGCGGCTAGGTTTGATAATTAAACAAGCAGATAAATGATGACATCATCAGTATTCACAGAAAAAACAAGTTCAAATGGCAAGAGAACAGCAGTTATTCTGTTAATCACAGCTCAAAATTCACAGGGACGAAAACAAGATGGAGCAGGAACATGTTCAAGACATAGTTTGGACACTATAACGCACAGTGGCAAGCAAGCATCTCCATGGAAGCAGTTAGAATTAACTAATTAAAAATCAAGATTCATATTTTGATCCCGGTGCATCATGTTGGTTTCTCTCTTGTCCCACATTTTATTAACAGTTAGATTGTTGAAGGCACTCAACTAGAGATGGGAATCATAATGTCCACGATCTGTAGCGAAAACAGTAAAGCAATCAAAAACCAGTAAAATCAAGTAGTAGTTACAAATCATTACAAATCTCAAACTGAACATGAGATACTTGCAACTTCTACCTAATGCCATGAAACAAACAAACGATCATTACATAATGTATATAAACTTCAGTCATGATCAACAAACTTAGGCGGCTAGGTTTGATAATTAAACAAGCAGATAAATGATGACATCATCAGTATTCACAGAAAAAACAAGTTCAAATGGCAAGAGAACAGCAGTTTTTCTGTTAATCGCAGCTCAAAATTCACAGGGACGAAAACAAGATGGAGCAGGAACATTTTCAAGACATAGTTTGGACACTATAACGCAGAGTGGCAAGCAAGCATCTCCAGGAAGCAGTTAGAATTAACTAATTAAAAATCTGAATTCAAGAAGGAAAATGAGTAATCAAGTTGAAAGGAATTATACAAATAAAAGATCATACTATAACACCCAAATATAGAACGAAATTTCATAAAATGAAGACCATGTTCAGTGATTATCACTTTTAAGGTTTACCCACTTGCAGATTCATCACAATGTGAACAACAAGAAAGGAAAATTCAAATGTATAGTGTATAAAGGAATAATGGTGCATGTAAAATTAATGTACTGAGTCAATTAATTAGTGTATGGATACAAGTTAAAACGTCTGACAAGTAAAAAATTAATTATTACATTGGACTTTGAAGAATGGCTCATCTTGGAGTTCTCATCTTAATATCTATGCATGAATTACATTAACATGTACTCATCTCATCAACAATTCAAGACGCAAAACCCTAGAAGAGAGTGAACATAAGTTACCGAGATCAAATTGAATAAACCAGCTAAAATATTTTCATTAAAGACGTCAAACCCTATAATTGGGCAAGAAGTAGTAGGTTTTAGAGAGAGAGAGCCATACCTTGGGCTCTTAACAACCCAACGAAAAATTCGGGCTTTCCAAACGATAAGGTAGTGTCCTTGACTTCCTATTCGCCTCCACAGTCACGCTGCCGTCATCTTCACCATCAGAGACGACTTCTTCGGAGGAGGCGGAGGCGGAGGCCTTGGAAGCGGCGGCAGACGATGAAAGAGCGAGAAAGAGGGAAAGAGCGAGTTGGGGGGGGGGGGGGGGGGGGGGGGGGGGGGGGGGCGGGGGGGGGGCGCGGATGGGGCGAATCTGGAAAGAATCGGGGGGCGAGAGAGCTGAGAAACGAGAACTTAAGATATCGGGTCGGGTTTTGGAATTTTAACTATTGAACCCAACCCAATGTGAAGTTTCTCTCTCTTTTTTTTTTTTTTTTGCGCCGTGTTTTGGGTTTGTAATAAAATACCGTGTTGTAGTACGTTGGGTTTGTTTCGACTAAGGGGCTGTTTGGTTAGACGTAAAAGGTCGTAAAAGGCCGTAATTCGTAAATGACTTACAACTCAATTACAACTACGGCGTTTATTTGGACCGTAATTCGTAAAAGACTTACGCAACTCAACTACCACTCACTTGCAACTCAGTTATCACTCACTTACAGCCTACTCACAGTTAATTTTGTGGTCATGCAAATTTGTATTATTTTTATGTTAATATTATTTTTTTTAATATTAGCATTTTTAGTATTTATTTGCAATATTAAAAATTTTTAAATCACCAAATAGTTAATTTTGTGGTCGACTTTTTCACTTACGACTTACACATTACGACAACCAAATACCGTAAAATATAATACACTTTTTCATTTACAACTTTATATTACGAATCAAATACCGTAAAGCTTATATGCGTGTAAGTTATTTACAAATATAAAAGACTTTACCAATTACGAGTTACGAATTACGGCGAATTACAATAACCACGCAAACCCTAAACTATCCTAACGCCAAGTGCGCATTATGCAACCAACACATTTCGCTTCCTTTCTTTCAGAGAGGTCGTGGGTTCGAATCTCCCATCCGCAGTGGGTGAGAAAATTTTTTGAGCTAAAATTTGCAAGTACACTAAAACGTTGTCTGTTTGGACGTAAAAGCCGCAAAAGGTTGTAATTCGTAAATGACTTACAACCCAATTATAACTACGGTGTTTATTTGGACCGTAATTCGTAAAAGACTTGCGCAACTCAACTACCACTCACGTGCAATTCAATTACCACTCACTTACATCCCACTTACAGTTAATTTTGTGGTCATACAAATTTGTATTATTTTTTATGTTGATATTAATTTTTAATATTTAGTATTTTTAGTATTTATTTGCAATATTAAAATGTTTAAATTATCAAATAGTTAATTTTGTGGTCAACTTTTTCACTTGCGACTTACACATTCGACAACCAAACAACGTAAAATACAACACACTTTCTCACTTACAACTTTATATTACCAGCCAAACACCGAAAAACTTGCATGCTTTAACTCGTTTACAATTGTAAAATACTTTACCAATTACCACTTACGAATTACGGTCAATTACGACAACCAAACAGACCTAGGTGATAGTTCGACTTCGCGGTATATGGAGGTTACTATGCTCGACTAGCGATTCATGGAGACTCACTCGCGGCTTACAAAGACTGCATATGAAAGTTCCTAGTGGTTTTGTGGAGACTCTGATTATGATCCATGGGTATACACCAGTCATCTCATTTTCTTTCATTAGAGTTTCTTTTCTCCACTGTGACGGGAGTTTCTTTTCTCACTAGGGGCTATGATGTAAGCCTTACGTGTTAGACTTATTATGTTCTAAAGTATAATTTATTTTGGGTCTAATCAAGTCGATTGGATATTTGCACCCGCCCACTTAGCCTGTGTTGTTTGACCAAATAAAGAATTGATCAAGCCTAAATGGTTTAGGTCTAGATACGTTTTCAATTACACTCAGCCATGAATGTATTTAAATTAAAATGTGGGACTCATCTACACGTGTGAAACACATGTTCTCAGTCAAAGGTCTAGATCTATGATGAGTTGAATTAGGATTGTTTGATGCTATATAAATTATGGGTAGGGTTTCCTCTCCACCACAATGACCTAATATCTCTCTTGCAGGCCGCTCATCTGCTATAAAGATCAAGAAGAGAGGCTGGAGAGAAGAATCCTCTCTCTCAACTTATGCATCCTCGAGATTGTGTAACCCTCTGCATCTCTTTCGTCATGAAATCAGGTATGTCTAAAACCCTCCTTCCTTTTGATCATGATAAAGAGGCTATTTATATATTAGATCTTATTTGAAAAATTATTAGATCTAACAATTGGTATTAGAGCCACCTCTTTATCGGATCATAGGGATCTACAAAAAATTTTTGATCTCGATCTATAAATATCATGAATCATTCTTCTCTTGATTCAATAAATATCTGTGCCTCATATATTAAATTAAAAGTTTAAAAGGGAGGATTTTATGAAATTTTACATGTATATATTTTCTGAGATTTTTAATATGTGTTATTATTTTTTAATTCTGCTTTTAATTCTATTTTTTTAACTAAAACAAAATTTTTTTTATAAAAAAATCAATATATAGCCCCCACATGTGTCACGAACCGCTCCATCTTGTTACGTTTAGGCTCATCTTGGGCTCTTTTGGGCTTATCCCATGTTGTAAAGTGGGCTAAGATATACCATGTAAAGAGAGATATTCTCTAGAAGATTCTCCTAGAGGGATATTCCATGGAAGATTCCTAGAGAGATACTCTCTAGAGGGATATTCCATGGAACATTCCTAGAGGGATACTCTCTAGAAGGATATTTCATAGAAGATTCCTAGAGGGTTCTAGAATAAGATATTTAAGGATGAATATAGGGGATCTTCTAGATATTCTAGAAGCTTCCAATTCTAGAGAATTCTTGTACAAGCCCTTACCTATAAATAGGGGCCAATGGTGTTCATTTGTAATCATCAAGGAAAGCAAGAGTAAACAATACAAACTTTCACTTCTTCTCCAATTGTTCTCTCTCTTGAGTGAGTGTGAGGGTTAGGCTGACTTAGCTTCGCTTCTAAGGAGAAAGAGCGAGTTAAGTGCCGCACGGTTCGAGTGGTTCGAAGTCAAAAGAATCCGCCCGTGACAGTTGGTATCAGAGCTTAGATTCGGGAGTGATAATGCCGAGCCCCGATATTTGTTCCGAGATGGGTGGAGTTGTAGATCCAAAGGATGCACCCAAGCCTCGTAGGGAGAAGTCCCGAGATGTCATGGTGACGCTGGAGGCACGGTTAGTTAAGATGGAGCTTACCGTGGCGGATAAGCTGGAGGCTTATGACGAGCGCATCGAGAAGTTAGAGTCTGCGGGAGACGAGATTCAGGAGGAGATGCAGTCGGCCTTGAATTCCGTCGTCGACATGTTGCAGCAAGGGAACACTTCCTTCAGGGAGGAGAACGCGGTTCTGCGCAACCACGTGGAGGTACTCTTGAAGGAGTTGGCCGAGCTTAAGGAGAGGATCGACCAACACGATGTCGCATTGGCAACTCGAGGTATGGTGTCACATCCTCTTATGGCTAAAGATGTGCCCAAGCCGAAGCCTTACAAGGGGTCTCGGAATGCTCGGGAGATTGATAACTTCCTTTGGAGCATGGAAGTCTACTTCAATGCTGTCGGATTTCGAGACGATGCATCCAAGATTCAAGTTGTGCCTCTTTATCTTGAAGACATCACTACGTTGTGGTGGCGTAGGCGATGTGAAGATATAAAGAAGGGCACATGATCCATCAACACATGAGAAGAGTTCAAGGCGGATCTTAAGTGGTAGTTCTATCCGGAGAATACCGAGGACGAGGCCCGAGGTAAACTCCGACGCCTTACTCAAAAAGGTTCCATTCGTGATTATGTTAAAGAATTTTCAGAACTACTGCTGGAGATCCCCGACATGGGCGAGAAAGACTCCCTATTCTCGTTCATGGAAGGCCTCTCTGGATGGGCCAGGATGGAATTACAAAGGCGAGGGGTCCAAACCCTTGCCCAAGCCATGCAAGTGGCCGAGTCTCTTATCGAGTTCAAGATAGGAGATTCATCCAAACCAAAAGACAAGAGGAGCGAGCCTGTTAAAGGTGGGGGAGAAAAGGAGAAACCATCTAAGGAGTTCCCATCTAAGCCGGCATTTGAGAAGGGAAAGTTTCGCGGCAACACCAATGGAGGAGGCGATCGTCTGAAGAAGTTAGCATGCTACTTTTGTGGAGATCCCCACAAAGCCATGGACTATCCCAAGAGGGCTAATCTCGCTGCTCTTGTCCAAAAGGAAGAAGAAAAGCAACCGGAGGAGACTAGGCTTCACTCACTTCGTCTCCTCAATGCGATCAAGGCAAAGGTGGATGAAAGGCCTCGAGGGGCAATGTTCGTCGAGACAACCATCTCCGGTAAGACCTTCAAGGCCCTTCTAGACACTGGAGCTTCTCATCTTCTTATTTCAAGTGATGTTGCTAGCAAGTTGGGCCTTAAGATCTCTAAGGGAGGAGGCACCATTAAGGCCGTCAACTCTAGTCCCACTCCTATCGATGCGTAGCTCACAAGGTGGATGTGAGCATAGGGGAGTGGCATGGCCAGGAGAACCTGACAGTCGTGACCATGGACGACTTCGATGTGGCGCTTGGCTTAGAGTTTCTGGACAAAGTGAAGGCCGTGTTGGTTCCCTACACCAACACCATGTGCATCCTTGAGGGGAAGGCGTGCACAGTTCAGATCAAGCGGGAGAGTGTATCATCCAAAATGCTCTCGGCATTACAGATATCCATCCAAGGGAGTTCGACGTCATGAGCCGACCTTTCTTGCTACCATTAAGGTGGAGGAAGGCTCAAAGGAAGGAGAGGACGTGCCCAAGGAGATCCGAGGTGTCTTGAAAGCCTACCAGGACATCATGCCCGCCAAACTGCCAAGCAAGCTTCCACCTAGGAGAGAGGTGGACCACAAAATTGAGCTTGAGTCCGGAACTCGACCTTCGGCCATAGGTCCTTATCGCATGGCGCCACCAGAGCTGGAAGAACTTCGAAAGCAGCTGAAGGAGTTGTTGGATGTCGTATATATTCGTCCGTCGAAGGCTCCCTATGGTGCACCAATGCTCTTCCAGAAGAAGCATGATGGTTCGTTGCGGCTTTGCATCGACTACCGAGCGCTAAACAAGATCACGGTGAAAAACAAGTACCCTATTCCTCTGATAGCAGACTTATTCGACAGGTTGGGTCAAGCAAGATACTTCACCAAGCTTGACTTACACTCGGGGTATTATCAAGTGCGGATTGCAGAAGGAGATGAATTGAAGACCGCGTGCGTGACCAGGTACGAATCGTATGAGTTCCTAGTTATGCCATTCGGTCTCACCAACGCACCGGCCACATTCTGCACTCTGATGAATAAGGTGTTGGGGCCCTTCTTGGACCATTTTGTGGTGGTCTACCTGGACGATATTGTGGTCTATAGCCAGACGATGGACGAGCATGTGGAGCACTTGAGGCAAGTGTTCCAGGCCCTCAGAAGCAACGAGCTTTATGCGAAAAGGGAGAAGTGCTCGTTCGCACAAGAGGAAGTGATGTTCCTCAGCCACACTATTGGAAGAGGAAAGATTCGGATGGATCAAGCCAAGATCCAGGCCATATTGGAGTGGGAACCTCCCACCAAGGTGACGGAGCTGCGATCTTTCCTTGGCTTAGTAAACTACTATTGGAGGTTCATCCAGAGCTATTCGGCGATGGCTGCTCCACTCACCGACTTGCTGAAGAAAAATCGGGCTTGGGATTGAAGTTCGAAGTGCCAGGGGGCGTTCGAGGCTTTGAAGAGAGCTGTGACGGAGGAACCAGTTCTCACACTATCCGACTTCAGTAAGCCATATGAAGTGCACACCGACGCGAGTGACTTCGCGATTGGAGGGGTGTTGATGCAGGAAAGACACCCTGTGGCATATGAGAGTCGGAAGCTCAACGATACCGAGAGGCGGTATACCGTATAGGAGAAGGAGATGACAGCTGTGGTTCACTGTCTTCGAGTATGGAGACACTACCTACATGGCTCGAGGTTCGTGGTGAAGACGGACAATGTGGCCACCAGCTACTTCCAAACCCAAAAGAAGTTGTCTCCCAAGCAGGCGCGATGGCAAGATTTCCTAGCCGAGTTCGACTATGTGCTCGAGTACAAGCCAGGAAGAATCAACTTAGTAGCGGATGCACTTAGTCGAAAAACTGAGTTCGCTGCTAACTGAGTCATCGTCAGAGTCCCTTACTCGATCGCATCAAAGAAGGCTTGACTCGGGACCCTACAACCAAGAATATGATGGAGTATGCTAAGGAGGACAAGACTCAGAGGTTCTGGCTAGAAGGAAACATGCTTTATACGAAGGGGAGGCGGTTGTATGTGCCGTTGTTCGGGAGCCTAAGGAGGGAGCTTCTCAAGGAGTGCCATGACTCACAGTGGGCGGGACATCCAGGTGTGCACCGTACCTTAGCTCTCACAGAAGAAAGTTATTATTGGCCTCGCATGAGGGATGATGTTGAGGCCTATGTGAAGACTTGTCATATGTGCCAACAAGATAAGACGGAGCAAAGGGTACCGGCCGGATTGCTGGAACCACTACTGTGGCGCCCCGATCCCGGCGGGTACGGAGACGCCACTGCGACGTACATACGCAGGGCGATGGTACCATCACGTATGTACGCTAAGCATCAATACAACACAACACACATATCAGAGTGCGAAAATACGTGGTATTATACATTCCAACATAATTTATACAAGTACTGAGTCATCACAAATAGTGATATAATATTACATCAATATTACATCACTAGATAATACAAAAGTAGACTGCACATGATACAACAGATAATAACTCACGAGCTAGAAAGGGGATCTCGCGAGCGGGGAGAAAAGATCGGACGGAGCTACTGCTGGTCCGCCTGCTCCTCGAGGTAGGCCTGATCCTCAGCCGATGGGTCCACCTCGGTCCAAGCTGCTAGATCTGGACATGCAAATCCAGGGTTGTTAGGAAAAACCCAGCGAGTACAAGAAAAACCCAATGGTAAATACAAATAATAGCAAGTGCATCATGTCAAGTATAATGTACCCAAATCAATAAGTATGAAATAACCACAATAAATAGTGAATATGGAAATAACACTAGCATTTACAAGGCATGAAATAAAAGCATGTATATCAGGTTAAATGTCATGTAATCAAATTAGGAAGCATGGTGTAACTACAATAAATGACAAGTATGGAAATGACACAAAAATGCATGAATTCAATTATCAAGTTATTATTATTAACTCGTTCAATTTGTATGTTTGGTATATAACCGGTGCCATATACTTCCGCATACAAATCTAGCGAGGTTGGTTATTGGAAATTGATGGGGAGCGACGAACCATGTTTATAATGGGTCCCGTGCATGCCCGGGACAACGGTCCAGGAGTATCCGGTACTGAGCCGGAACGTACCGCTAGGCACCGGGATTTACTATATGCCCGAAGGTCTTATAATACACCCGAACAGGAATAGAGTGTCACCGTTCCCCACAGGATATACCTAGGGGATTATAGCACACCCGGACAGGCAGGCAGGGGGGTAGGGGTGCCAGTACACCCCTCGGAAACGCCTGGTGGCCTCCAGGTCGAATCCAACAAGAAGTTGTACAACATATGTATGGCCACCATAAACACAGAAGCTATATCGATACCCATCAATTTCCCCATCCCAGTGTAAGTTATTTACATATGACAGAGTCTCAAATAATAATGTTCACGGGGTGTCCACAAATGTACAATATCCATGGTTATCCTATTACGGGGTCAATAGGAGTATAATATAGGAGTAATGTCAGGAGCCTCCCTATTTCAGGGGTTCAAGTATACAGGAGTCCAGGAGTACTAAATATCTGGTAATAATAATATAATAATCATGTCATGTCCCCGTAACAGTGATAGTCATGAATATGTCATACAATCAGGTATCAGGGGTGGTAATGTCCGGTCAAGAGTCATGATTTCAGGTCCAGGTATTTATACCACATGAAAGCATAGCATATACCGTATGTCAAGAACAAGCGTCAAATATCAAGTATCAGTGTCCAATGCCAAGTGATAAGTGTAGCAAGACAAGTATCGGGGTCGGGTATCACATGTCAAATATAGTATGGCAAGTATCAATATCAGGGTCACATATCACATATATCATGGCAAGCGTCGGTATCAAATATAGCATGAAAGATATCGGTGTCAAATACAGCATGGTAATATTGGTGTCAAATATAGCATGGTAAGTGTCGGTGTCAAATACCGAGTGCTGGCGACATAAATCATACATAAAGTGGAACATGCTAAGTGCCGATGTAATTACCGTATATCGGTGTCATAATTTGTATATCAAACACAACATGTCCAAGGTCGGGTAAATACCGAGTGCAACATCACATATTTATTTACATAGCATGATATCATGTATTAAATTTACGGTAACAGGTGCTAAGTATGCTAACATATCCATATATCAATTCTAGGTTTAAAATACAAGATCATTCATTTTTAAGTGTATTAAAAATACTCGCATAATGATAAAATGGATATATGTTAAAAATAACTGTACTCGCCTGAAACCGGGTAAAATCCGGGAATCAACGAACCGTTCGAGTAAACCTTAAGCCCACAATATATATATTAAAATATATAATTATAAATATTTATATAAATATTAGAGAGAGAAGGAGAGAGGAGAGAGAGAGAAGAGAGAAACTTGTAGGAAAGAGGGAGGGAAAATGAGGTGTATTTTGAAATAAATTTGGGATTTAAAGGAGAGGGGTAGGGGTGTAAATAGAGTGTTGTAGTTTTAGAAAGAGGGTAGGGGTATTTTAGGAAAGAGGGATTTCTTTTATTTAGGGATGAAATGGAAAGAAAAAAGGAAAGAAAGAAAAGAAGAAAGAAAGAAAGAAATGAAAAGAAGAAGGAGGGGGAGTGGGTGGCCGGCCGCCGGCGGCAGCCGGCCGGCCAGGCGGCGGCGGCGGCGGCGCGGGGAGGCCCCACGCGCGCGCGCTGGTGGGGAGAGGGAGGTGAGGTGTGGGTCTTTGTTGATGTTGTTATTGTTGTTGTTGTTGGGTTAATGGTGGTGGTAGATGATGGTGGTGGTTGTGGTGGTGGTGGTGGTGATGTTTGGTGGTGTTGGGGAGATAGAGGAGGTGGAGGAGGTGGTGATGGAGTAGTTGGAGGGGAGAATTTGGTGGTGGTGAGGGGGAATTTTGGAGGAAATGAAGGTGGGTGGTGATGGGTTTTGGGTTGAATTGAAGAGGAGGAGATGAAATTTGGGGTTGGTGGAAGTGGAGGAGGGTGGTGGGGTGATGGGGGTGCGGTGGCGGCGGTGATGGTGGAGGCGGCGGTGGTGTTGGTGGGTTGAAGATGAAGATGAAATGAAATAGAAAGAAGGGAGGTGATTTTAAGTGGAGAAGAAAAAGGGAAAAAGTAAAATGAAATGATGAAAATGGATGGGGTTTGAGATGATGAAGGGAGATGGAGTGGGGGGAATGGTGCTCAGCCCATGCTCTGCTGCCGCTGCTGCCGTTGCTGCGTTTGCGTGGGAGAAAGGATGGAGTGGAGAAGAAAAGAAAAGAAGAAAAAGAAGGAAAAGAAATTGGAAAATTTAAAAGAAATGAGAAAAATAGTAAAATAATTATAAATAAATATTTTATTAAATAATAAAACTAATAGAATATTCTGGGAGTAATAAGTAGAGGAGTTGAGAGGTAAAAACAAGAAAAAAAGAACGGCAATTTTTATTATTATTTTAATAAGGCGAAAATTTTGACTGTTTCAGAATCGTTCTGAAAATTTCTCAAAAATAGCAAATATTATTCTAAGATGTTTGGTGAAATCAGATTTGAAAAATATAGTATATTTTTCAAAATAAAAATCCTGGAATCTTCCGGCGATACCGGTCGACACCAGGATCGGTCAAATTTTGATAAATTTTGAAAAATCCCAAAAAATGTTTTTTGCTAGAAAATGATATTCTAAGATATACTGTGAAAGCCATTTTAAAAATTCAATCCCATTTGAAAACTAAAAATCCGGAAATTAGTCAGCGATGCCGACCGACACCAGTTTTGGAGATTTTGCAGAAAAATTTTAAAAAAATTTCAGAAAATCATGAAAAATCTAAAATATTAGAAAACAGTCTCTGAAACTGAAAACGGTCTATTCGGACTACCAGAAAGTCAAATCGGGCTCTTGGCTAGTATCGGTTCCCCGGTCCGGGTCAGGGCTTACTCTAGGTCTGAAAATCCAGATCTAGTACTCAATAAACTAAGCAATCACAACTCATGAACACATACAAGAAGAAAATTGAGCAATATGGTCGAAAAAATTTGGGACACGTATCTGGGTACGTATCCCGGGTACAGGGTGCTACAATCTACCCACCTAACAAAAATTCGTCCTCGAAATTTCTATAAGGAAAGAGATGAACATGGAAATAATGAATTGATAAGACAAGAATGGAGTACAAAAGAATATTACCACTCAAGGCTCGAACAGATGCGGGTAACGGTCACGAATGACGTCCTCCCGCTCCCAAGTTGCTTCTCCCGGACTATGCCTGTTCCATGAAACAAGCACCAACGGGATGGTCCGGTTCTTCAGGGTCTTGACACTTCTGTCCACAATAGCCATTGGTTGCTCAATATATGACAAATCTGGCTGCAACTCCAACTCTGAATAATCCAACACATGGCTCTCATCCCTGATGTACCTCCTCAGCTGCGACACATGGAATACGTTGTGTACTCCTTCCAGTGATGGCGGCAGTGCCAATCTGTAGGCCACTTCTCCCACTCGATCCAATATCTCAAACGGGCCTATATACCTCGGACTCAGCTTCCCACGTGCACCAAACCTAATCACTCCCTTGGTCGGAGATATCTTCAGAAACACATGCTCTCCCACATGGAACTCCAACGGTCTTCTATTGGAATCTGCCCAACTCTTCTGTCTGTCCTGGGCTGCACAAAGGTGCTCTTGGATAGTCCTGATCTTGTCCACTGCCTGTACTATCACATCTGGTCCCAAATGCCTTCTCTCACCAACTTCATCCCAACACAATGGTGATCTGCATCTCCTGCCGTACAGGGCTTCGAAAGGAGCCATCTTGATGCTAGCCTGATAGCTGTTATTGTAGGAAAACTCTGCCAAATGTAGATGGTCTTCCCACGATCCTTTGAAGTCTATCATACAAGCCCTCAACATGTCTTCTAGGATCTGAATGGTCCGTTCGGACTGCCCATCTGTCTCAGGATGATAAGATGTGCTGAACTTCAGACGGGTCCCCAGACTCTCTTGAAGACTCTCCCAGAAGTGAGATCTGAACCTCGTGTCTCTGTCCGACACGATACTGACAGGAACTCCATGCAGTCGAACAATCTCCTTCATGTACTTGTCTGCTAGAATCTCCGTAGATTGTCCCACTCTGAATGGTATGAAATGTGCTGACTTAGTGAGACGGTCAACAACTACCCATACTGCATTATTCCCCTTTGGACTGCGGGGTAGAGCGGTGACAAAATCCATAGTAACATGCTCCCACTTCCATTCTGGTATTGGCAAAGGCTGTAGCAATCCAGCTGGTCTCTGGTGTTCAGCCTTCACTTGCTGACACACTAGACACTTCGCCACAAATTGTGCGATCTCCCTCTTCATCGCATTCCACCAGAAATGTTGCTTCAGATCCTGATACATCTTAGTTCTCCAGGGTGTATAGAGTAAGCTGAGCTGTAGGCTTCAGCTAAGATCTTCTGTCTAATCTCCCCTTGAGGCACACAAATTCTACCCCTGAAATAGAGTGCACCATCAGGATGTATGCAGACATCTGTCCTCAGTCCTGCCTCCACTTGCTCTCTGAACTTCAGCAATCTAGGATCTTCTCTCTGAGCTTCTCTGATCTCTTCCATCAGTGTCGGCTGGATCTGGAATGCCATCAACTACAAGGATCCACTGGTCCTCCGAATCACCATCAAATCTAGCCGCTCCATCTCTCTGAGTAACTCCTTCTGCTGAGTGAGCAACATAACCATGTTGGCTTCAGGTCTTCTACTCAGGGCATCTGGCACAACATTAACCTTGCCAGGATGGTACTGCAGATCTATATCATAATCTGCCATCAGCTCAAGCCATCACCTCTGCCTCATGTTCAACTCCTTTTGAGTGAAAATGTACTTCAGGCTCTTGTGATCAGTGTATATCAACACTCGGTCACCTAGCAGGTAATGCCTCCAAATCTTCAACGCAAAGATCACAGCTGCCAGCTCTGGATCATGCGTTGGATAATTCTTCTCATGAGGCTTTAACTGCCTGGATGCATAAGCCACCACATGTCCATGCTGCATCAATACGCATCCAAGGCCCTTCCCTGAGGCATCACAATACACAACCATACCTCCTGTCCCTGAGGGTGTCTTCAAGATTGGAGCCGAAATCAACTTGTTCTTCAACTCCTCAAAAGCAGACACACACTCCTCAGTCCAAATGTACTTCTCTCCCTTCCTGGTAAGCTTAGTCAATGGAGCTGCAATCTTCGAGAAGTCCTGCACGAACCTTCGGTAATATCCAGCTAGTCCGATGAAGCTTCTGATCTCTGTCACAGACTTTGGAGTCGGCCAATCCTTCACCGCCTGAATCTTACTGGGATCTACCGAGATTCCTTCCTTAGAAATAATATGGCCCAAGAATGTTATACTCTTCAGCCAGAACTCACACTTGCTAAGCTTGGCATGAAGCTGCTCAAGTCGGAGAGTCTGTAGCACAATCCTCAGATGCTCCGCATGCTCCTCTTCATTCTTGGAATAGACCAGGATATCATCAATGAACACCAAAACAAACTTGTCCAAATAGGGTGAGAAGATTCTATTCATCAAGTCCATGAAGACTGCTGGGGCATTTGTAACTCCAAAGGGCATAACCAAGAACTCATAATGACCATAACGAGTCCTAAATGCCGTCTTCTGGATGTCTTCCTTCTTCACCTTCAACTGATGGTACCCCGACTGCAGATCTAACTTCGAGAATACTTGAGCCCCATGAAGTTGATCAAATAGATCATCAATTCTCGGCAAAGGGTACTTGTTCTTGATGGTGACTTTGTTCAACTCTCTGTAATCAATGCACAACCTCTTGCCACCATCCTTCTTATTTGCCAACAGTACTGGTGCTGCCCAAGGTGAAGTACTCGGTCTAATCAGACCCTTGTTCGAATACTCCAGCAGCTGCTCCTTCAATATAGCTAATTCTGTTGGTGCCATCCGGTATGGTGCTTTAGAGATAGGAGTCGCTCCTGGAATAAGGTCAATAGAGAACTCCACAACTCTGTCAGGTAGAAGTCCTGATATCTCCTCAAATACATTCGGGAATTCATTCGACACTGACACCGTCTTCTTCTCTTCAGCAGTGGCACACTCCAGTTGATCTTCCTTCCGGAGGGACTTGCGTTCTCCAAAGAACTGAAAGTCCGGTTGGTGTGGAATTCTGAAGATCACCTTCTTATTCCGACAGTCGATCACCGCATGATACTTGCTGAGCCAAGTCATGCCTAGGATCACATCGTACCCTCCAGTGTCCAGTACGAACATGTCGGCTTCTAACTTCCTATCACATAACTCCACAGTGCACGCCTTGCAAATCTTGTTAGTAGTGACTACCCAATTCCCCGTACTAATTTCCCATTGGTCACCCAAACATACTAGGGGTACAGAATGCAAAGCAGTAAATTTACCGGATATGAAGCAGTGTGATGCACCGGAGTCAAAAAGTGATAAGACTGGAACTGAGTGAACCAAAATTGTACCTGCCACCACTTCTCCAGATGCCTCGGCTTCCTCTGCTGTCAAATTGTAGGCCTGGCCTCTCCCGCGGCCTACTCCAGTCCTGGGTCCCCTCTGAGCCTGACCCAAAATTGACGCTGGGAAGGTAGTGGAGCTCCTCTGCCTGCAGGTCTTGGATTCCTCCTCATCGGTGGTGCTGAAAGTGCTGGGAGAGCTGCTCGAGCTGGAGGTACTGGTGGTGTCACTCGTGCTGGAAGTGCTGGTGGTGCTGGAGGTGCATTCCAGTTCCTCTTGAATGGACACTCTTCCACCGAGTGGTTGCCGGATCCGCATGCCAGACACAGTCCATTGGCCATACGGCAGTTCTGCTGGTTGTGTCTGGGTTTCTGGTAGTACCCACACACAAGCTGCCGAGGAGGAGGCCGAAAAGGTCGCTTGGCCACTGGGGCACCAAAATCTCTAACTGGGTTCCCCCTGTGCACCTGCTGGAACTGGCGCTTCATCGGCTTGTGCTGCAGCTCAATCCTCCTCTTCTTCTCCAACCCCTGCTCCACATCACGGGCAATAGAAAGGACTTGGGAGTACGTCTTCAGCTGGTGAGGTATAAGCAACATCTGGATGTCCACCCTCAGTCCTTGCTGAAATCTGCTAGCTCCCTTCTCCTCGTCGGCCACCATCTACGGTGCAAACCGACTAAGCCTCAGAAATTCAGCGGCATATTCATCCACTGACCGATTCCACTGCTGCAATCTAATGAACTGCTCCTCCATCTCCTTCTGAGCAGTTGCAGAGAAAAATCTCTCGTAGAAGCCCTTCGAGAACTGGTCCCAAGAGTTAGGCTTCTCTAGCCTCGCCTCTTCAGCTAGCCACCAAGTCCTCGCCACATCCTTCAGCTGGATCTTGGCCACTTCTACTTGGTTCTCAGCAGGAATTCTGGCCGCCTTCAGGAGATCAGTCATATCGATCAACCATTGCTCTGCATCCAAGGGCTTCTCCATGCCCGAGAATTCTGCCGGCTGCAGCCTCCTGAAATCTGATATAGTCCCCGGCCTCTGCTCCCGGGGTGCAATCAGCAATCCTTGCCGTAGGAGCTCTGTCTGCTGCTGCTGCCTATTGATCATCCCTTGGAGTATCCTCATCATGTCGCTCTCCCCGTTCGGACCTTCGCGGGAAGTGCTGGGACCGTTACGTGTCCCCCGTCTCTCCATATTCGAGCTGAGAGGAGCTGGAAAGATGACAGAATATGAGATTTCAGGAATCAAGGGATGGATTTCAAGAAAGGAATAGATGACTTCGTACTTGTGATTGGAATGTATAACAAAGACTCGTGTGACTCAGCCGCAAATTAATCCAACATTAATTGCAGACTGGCTGTACTGAAGGTGTGAGAGCCTAGGTTCTGATACCAACCTGTGGCGCCCCGATCCCGACGGGTACGGAGACGCCACTGCGACGTACATACGCAGGGCGATGGTACCATCACGTATGTACGCTAAGCATCAATACAACACAACACACATATCAGAGTGCGATAATACGTGGTATTATACATTCCAACATAATTTATACAAGTACTGAGTCATCACAAATAGTGATATAATATTACATCAATATTACATCACTAGATAATACAAAAGTAGACTGTACATGATACAACAGATAATAACTCACGAGCTAGAAAGGGGATCTCGCGAGCGGGGAGAAAAGACCGGACGGAGCTACTGCTGGTCCGCCTGCTCCTCGAGGTAGGCCTGATCCTCAGCCGATGGGTCCACCTCAGTCCAAGCTGCTAGATCTGGACATGCAAATCCAGGGTTGTTAGGAAAAACCCAGCGAGTATAAGAAAAACCCAATGGTAAATACAAATAATAGCAAGTGCATCATGTCAAGTATAATGTACCCAAATCAATAAGTATGAAATAACCACAATAAATAGTGAATATGAAAATAACACTAGCATTTACAAGGCATGAAATAAAAGCATGTATATCAGGTTAAATGTCATGTAATCAAATTAGGAAGCATGGTGTAACTACAATAAATGACAAGTATGGAAATGACACAAAAATGCATGAATTCAATTATCAAGTTATTATTATTAACTCGTTCAATTTGTATGTTTGGTATATAACCGTGCCATATACTTCCGCATACAAATCTAGCGAGGTTGGTTATTGAAAATTGATGGGGAGCGACGAACCATGTTTATAATGGGTCCCGTGCATGCCCGGGACAACGGTCCAGGAGTATCCGGTACTGAGCCGGAACGTACAGCTAGGCACCGGGATTTACTATATGCCCGAAGGTCTTATAATACACCCGAACAGGAATAGAGTGTCACCGTTCCCCACAGGATATACCTAGGGGATTATAGCACACCCGGACAGGCAGGCAGGGGGGTAGGGGTGCCAGTACACCCCTCGGAAACGCCTGGTGGCCTCCAGGTCGAATCCAACAAGAAGTTGTACAACATATGTATGGCCACCATAAACACAGAAGCTATATCGATACCCATCAATTTCCCCCATCCCAGTGTAAGTTATTTACATATGACAGAGTCTCAAATAATAATGTTCACGGGGTGTCCACAAATGTACAATATCCATGGTTATCCTATTACGGGGTCAACAGGAGTATAATACAGGAGTAATGTCAGGAGCCTCCCTATTTCAGGGGTTCAAGTATACAGGAGTCCAGGAGTACCAAATATCTGGTAATAATAATATAATAATCATGTCATGTCCCCGTAACAGTGATAGTCATGAATATGTCATACAATCAGGTATCAGGGGTGGTAATGTCCGGTCAAGAGTCATGATTTCAGGTCCAGGTATTTATACCACATGAAAGCATAGCATATACTGTATGTCAAGAACAAGCGTCAAATATCAAGTATCAGTGTCCAATGCCAAGTGATAAGTGTAGCAAGACAAGTATCGGGGTCGGGTATCACATGTCAAATATAGTATGGCAAGTATCAATATCAGGGTCACATATCACATATATCATGGCAAGCGTCGGTATCAAATATAGCATGAAAGATATCGGTGTCAAATACAGCATGGTAATATTGGTGTCAAATATAGCATGGTAAGTATCGGTGTCAAATACCGAGTGCTGGCGACATAAATCATACATAAAGTGGAACATGCGAAGTGCCGGTGTAATTACCGTATATCGGTGTCATAATTTGTATATCAAGCACAACATGTCCAAGGTCGGGTAAATACCGAGTGCAACATCACATATTTATTTACATAGCATGATATCATGTATTAAATTTACGGTAATAGGTGCTAAGCATGCTAACATATCCATATATCAATTCTAGGTTTAAAATACAAGATCATTCATTTTTAAGTGTATTAAAAATACTCGCATAATGATAAAATGGATATATGTTAAAAATAACTGTACTCGCCTGAAACCGGGTAAAATACCGGTTAAAATCTGGGGAATCAGCGAACCGTTCGAGTAAACCTTAAGCCCACAATATATATATTAAAATATATAATTATAAATATTTATATAAATATTAGAGAGAGAAAGAGAGAGGAGAGAGAGAAGAGAGAAACTTGTAGGAAAGAGGGAGGGAAAATGAGGTGTATTTTGAAATAAATTTGGGATTTAAAGGAGAGGGGTAGGGGTGTAAATAGAGTGTTGTAGTTTTAGAAAGAGGGTAGGGGTATTTTAGGAAAGAGGGATTTCTTTTTATTTAGGGATGAAATGGAAAGGAAAAAGGAAAGAAAGAAAAGAAGAAAGAAAGAAAGAAATGAAAAGAAGAAGGAGGGGAGTGGGGTGGCCGGCCGCCGGCGGCGGCGGCGGCGGCGCGAGGGAGGCCGCGCTCGCGCTGGTGGGGAGAGGGAGGTGAGGTGTGGTTTTTTTATTGATGTTGTTATTGTTGTTGTTGTTGGGTTAATGGTGGTTGTAGATGATGGTGGTGGTTGTGGTGGTGGTGGTGGTGGTGATGTTTGGTGGTGTTAGGGAGATAGAGGAGGTGGAGGAGGTGGTGATGGAGTAGTTGGAGGGGAGAATTTGGTGGTGGTGAGGGGGATTTTGGAGGAAATGAAGGTGGGTGGTGATGGGTTTTGGGTTGAATTGAAGAGGAGGAGATGAAATTTGGGGTTGGTGGAAGTGGAGGAGCGTGGTGGGGTGATGGGGGGTGCGGTGGCGGCGGCTTGGGCGGCGCCGGAGGTGGCGGCGGTGATGGTGGAGGCGGCAGTGGTGTTGGTGGGTTGAAGATGAAGATGAAATGAAATAGAAAGAAGGAGGTGATTTTAAGTGGAGAAGAAAAAGGGAAAAAGTAAAATGAAATGATGAAAATGGATGGGGTTTGAGATGATGAAGGAGATGGAGTGGGGGAATGGTGCTCAGCCCATGCCCTGCTGCCGCTGCTGCGTTTGCGTGGGAGAAAGGATGGAGTGGAGGAGAAGAAAAGAAAAGAAGAAAAAGAAGGAAAAAGAAATTGGAAAATTTTAAAAGAAATGAGAAAAATAGTAAAATAATTATAAATAAATATTTTATTAAATAATAAAACTAATAGAATATTCTGGGAGTAATAAGTAGAGGAGTTGAGAGGTAAAAACAAGAAAAAGAAAGAACGGCAATTTTTATTATTATTTTAATAAGGCGAAAATTTTGACTGTTTCAGAATCGTTCTGAAAAATTCTCAAAAATAGAAAATATTATTCTAAGATGTTTGGTGAAATCATATTTGAAAAATATAGTGTATTTTTCAAAATAAAAATCCTGAAATCTTCCGGCGATACCGGTCGACACCAGGATCGGTCAAATTTTGATAAATTTTGAAAAATCCCAAAAAATATTTTTTGCTAGAAAATGATATTCTAAGATATACTGTGAAAGTCGTTTTTGAAAATTCAATCCCATTTGAAAACTAAAAATCCGGGAATCAGTCAGCGATGCCGACCGACACCGGTTTTGGAGATTTTGCAGAAAAATTTAAAAAAAAATTTCAGAAAATCATGAAAAATTTAAAGTATTAGAAAACAGTCTCTGAAACTGAAAACGGTCTATTCGGACTATCAGAAAGTCAAATCAGGCTCTTGGCTGGTATCGGTTCCCCGGTCCGGGTCAGGGCTTACTCTAGGTCTGAAAATCCAGATCTAGTACTCAATAAACTAATCAATCACAACTCATGAACACATACAAGAAGAAAATTGAGCAATATGGTCGAAAAAATTTGGGACACGTATCTGGGTACGTATCCCGGTACGGGGTGCTACAACTACCGATTCCAGAGCGACTTTGGGAAAGCATCTCCATGGACTTCATCATGGGCTTACCCAAGTCCGAGGGGTGCAATATTATTATGGTGGTGGTCGATCGGTTCTCAAAGTATGGCATCTTCATTCCAGCCCCAGCCAAGTGTCCAGCCGAGGTAGCAGCCCCACTATTCCTGAAGCATGTGGTGAAGTATTGGGGTTTGCCTAAGACGATCGTGAGTGATCGAGATGGCCGCTTCACAGGCAGGTTCTGAACGGAGCTCTTCAAGCTCATGGGGTCGGACTTGAACTTCTCCACTAGCTTCCACCCTCAGACGGACGGCCAGACAGAGCGGGTGAATGGCTTGTTGGAGGTCTACCTGAGGCACTATGTGAGTGCCAACCAGCAGGATTGGGCAAAGCTTCTGGACATAGCCCAATTCTCCTACAACCTACAGAGGAGTGAGTCTACCGGGAAGAGTCCGTTCGAGATCATCACTGGACAACAGCCACTTACTCCTAACTCCATTGCTATCGGCTACAAGGGAAGTAGCCCAGCTGCCTATAATTTGCTAAGGGATGGCAAGAGCAGAATGAGCTAGCGCGTTCGTGTCTAAGTAAGGCGGCCAAAAGGATGAAGAAGTGGGCAGATAAGAAGAGGAGACATATGGAGTATCAGGTTGGTGACCTAGTCCTTGTTAAGCTCTCTACTTTGGATCGGCTTAAGGGACTACACAAGAGCTTGATAAGGAAGTATGAAGGCCTATTTTCTATTGAGAAAAGAGTGGAGAATGTAGCCTACAGGGTACAACTTCCCCCAACAGTGAAGTATCATCCGGTCTTTCATGTGAGCATGTTAAAACCTTACCATAAGGACGCGGAAGATCCGGATCGTGGAAAATCCAGTCGAGCACCAGCAAGAATTCGCATGGAGTTCGACAAGGAAGTAGAAGAGATCATAGCGGACAGGACGGTTCGTGAAGCAAACAACCACCCGAGGTTGGAATACTTTGTGAAGTGGAAGGGATTGCCAGATAGCGAGAGTAGTTGGGAACTGGCACGAGCTCTTTGGCAGTTCGAGGACTTGATCTAGAAGTTCCATCCGGAGAAAACTCAGCGATGAGGGCATCGCTCGGATAGGTGGGGGAGAATGTCACGAACCGCTCCATCTTGTTACGCTTGGGCTCATCTTGGGCTCATTTGGGCTTATCCCATGTGGTAGAGTGGGCTAAGATATACCATGTAAAGAGAGATATTCTCTAGAAGATTCTCCTAGAGGGATATTCCATGGAAGATTCCTAGAGAGATACTCTCTAGAGGGATATTCCATGGAACATTTCTAGAGGGATACTCTCTAGAAGGATATTCTATAGAAGATTCTTAGAGGGTTCTAGAATAAGATATTTAAGGATGAATATAGGGGATCTTCTAGATATTCTAGAAGCTTCCAATTCTAGAGAATTCTTGTACAATCTCTTACCTATAAATAGGGGCCAATGATGCTCATTTGTAATCATCAAGGAAAGCAAGAGTAAACAATACAAGCTTTCACTTTTTCTCCAATTGTTCTCTCGCTTGAGTGAGTGTGAGGGTTAGGCTGACTTAGCTTCGCTTCTAAGGAGAAAGAGCGAGTTAAGTGCCGCATGGGTTCGAGTGGTTCGAAGTCAAAAGAATCCGCCCGTGACACATGCATGCTGGCGCATTGCCTGGCGCCTGCATGAAAAAAGGCGAAGGATATGCTCTCTGTCTGCAGAGCATGCGCTAGCATGCAGGCTCGGGGCCGTAATGCCTTGGGGCATTATGGCCCCTGCGTCTCCTCCTGCGGGCGTGCAACAGGACGGCAAAACACAAAAAAAAAAGTGTTAATTATTTTGGGTTTCATAAATTAATTAAAATTATGAGATTATTTATGATTCAGATATTTAGAAACAGAGTTTTATTTTAATAAGGAAATCTACTCCTAATTAATCTCATATTAAATTTAATTGAGATTGTTGAGATTGATTTGAGTTTTAAGATTGAGATAGAATTTTAATTTATTAAGAGAATTTTGGGTAGAATTCTACTCAAATAAAGAAACACATAATCCCAATTAATCTCACATAAAGCTAACGGGTTTTATTTAGTTTATTAAACCTGACTCATTAAGGAAATCCATAACTTAACCACTGTGGGTCGGGTCTGATCCAGACCCGATAAGCACTGTAGACCCGTTTTGCCAATATAAACTTCAATTTGTCGTTACAGGCTTATCCGACCTCTATTTTAGGCATGCAAACAACCTTTTCGAAGCCCTTGACGAGTACTACAGTAATACAGACACTAGACATGACAAAATAGTAGTTAGTTAACGTAAAAAAGGCTTTGAAATATTTATTTACCATAATTATATGTATCCTTACATGCTTCTGCTTCATCAATATTATATTGCTTTTATTGTTCTAACATGATAGATACTGATGTTTACTATAGTAGATAACACACTAATAAAGACATATACATGTTCAAGTTAAAAAAAATTATAAAAGATTATTTAATTGCGTATGTAATTCATGTGGACAGTGGTCAGCCATAGGAAGACTATTGTTTGGCCTAATTATGTACAGCGTCGAATACTTAATATGGGTAATGCACGTGGAGAACCTTGGTATGTCGTAATCAGCCCAAATGAAGGTTGTCATACTATAGGCCTGTATTGCATTACCTCATCAACTAGTCCGATGGCAGAATAGGAATCCAGATGCGTAGATTTGTGTGGCTCATACATGTGGCAATCGGCCCAAAGGACGGCTGTCATTATGGCCGGGTTATTACATATATTATATGGTCGATATAGATAACTTAAATTTTGGGACCAATCCTATAAAGGGACAGTCGGCCCAAAGGAAGACTGTACTCTTACATAGGACCTAGACCTTGGGTATCTATATTGGGCCAGTACAGTGTGGCATATAGAGACACAACTCGTTCTGAAAGTTTGGTCGGCAGCTCTATCGGTTAAACTGGTTGCATTTTCTGAAATTCACCTTTTATGGCTATTACAGTAGAATTTTGTTAATGCAATATTTATGTTAAATTGATGAGAAACTATACAGCTATGTAATCTAAATTGAATAGTACAAACTTTAAGAAGTGGCAAGAACATGTAAAAGTTCGTTCTTGGATTCATGGACCTAGACAAACCTTAAGGACTGATGGATCCCTACTATCACTAATAAAAGTTCGGTTAAAGAAAAGGCCAGTTATGATAAGTGGGAGAGGTTTTATAGGATGGGTCTGATGGTCATAAAGCACACTATTTCTATAACTATTAGGGGTTCTATACCTAATAAAGTTAGTTCTAAGAGTTTTTCAGCTGAAGTAGCTAACCGGTTTATTAAATCGGATAAAATTGATGCCAGCACGCATCTTAGCAAGCTGATAAATATGTGCTACAATGGCAAAGAAAATATAAGGGAGTACATTATGAAAATGTTCAATTTTGTTTCTAAACTAAAGACACTAAAATTAAAACTTTCTGAAGAGATTTTAGTGCACTTCATTCTAATCTCTTTTCTTATAAAGTATAACCCTTTTTAAGATTACTTATAATGCTCAGAAGAAAAAATACAATCTCATTGAGCTCATCAGTCACTGTGTTCAAAAAAACAGAGAGTGAAATAAGAAAAGATTGAAAGTTCTCACTTAGTATTCATAAGAAAAGAAAAAATGTAACTAAAGGGAGGAACATAAACACTACTATAGTTGTTGATCCTAAGTGGCAAAGTGCAGGACAATAAGCCTATGGTCATTGTATGCTTCTTCTACAAGAAAGTAAGCCATTTCAAGCAGGATTGCATAAAGTATTAGAAATGGCTATTTAGCGGGTATATCTCATATCAATGTTTGTTCTGAAATTAATTTAGTTTTAGTGCCACTTCATAAAAGGTGGATAGATAATTCACATAAGCGATTTAATGCGGAACTTCCAAATCCAAAGAAGGCCCAGCCCAGCTCAGCGATACATATACATGGGTGATGGAAATAAAGTTACAGTTGAAACTGTTGGAGTTTGTAACTTAGATTAGATTCTAGTTTTTTTTGGTTTAGATTTGAATGAAACTTTATATGTACCGTCCTTTTAGGTGGAATCGTATTTCTATTTCATTGTTAGGCAGATTTGGTTTTGCTGTCACTCTGTTAATAAAATGCTTAGTCTACTTTTCAAATCTAAAGTTGTTGGTACTAGAATTCTAATTGACGGCTATATAAATTGAAACTTCATACTCTACATACTAAATCTTTAAATGTTTAAGCCTAGGCACTAAGCGAACATTAATTAAAAAAATTAGAAAGTTTAGTACTAGACGGAGTTCATATGTCTCGAATTTGGTGTATATAGATAATTGTGGTCCATTTTCTACAGCTTCTTGAAATGGTCACGAATATTTCATCACTTTTACAAACAATTACTCTTGTTATGGATATCTTTACTTGTTATATGAGAAATCTCAATCAGTGGACATGTTTAAAATTTATAAAGCTGAAGTTGAAAATCAATTGAATAGAAAGATTAAAGTTGTTAGATCTGATCGTGATGATGAGTACTATTGCAGATATGACGGATCAGATAGATGTCCAGAATCATTTGGCAATTTCTAAAAGAATGTGACATTATCGCTTAGTACACCATGTCAAGGACAACTCGTCAAAATGGTGTTGCTGAGAGACTAAATCACACGCTAAACGATATGGTTGAGAGTATGATAACTACATTACTCTACCAAAGTCATTATTGATTGAAGCCTTAAAGACAGTTGTCATCTCCTTAATAGAGTACCTAGTAAAATAGTAACTAAAATCACGTATAAGTTATAGACTGAGAAATCTCTCTGTATTAGGCATCTATATGTTGAGGTTGTCCAGCTGAAGTTCGGCCATATATACCATATGGGAAGAAGTTGGACTCAAGAACAATTAGTTGTTTATTCGTAAATATTCTGAGAGGTATAGAGGCTTTAGGTTTTACTGTCCCTCCACTAAGAACATAATAGAGACGGACAATGCTAAATTTATCGAGGAATTCAGAACAGTAGGAGTCAACTACATAAGTGAAATACACCTAGAGGGGGTGAATAGGTGTACTAGCTAATCTAATGACAAATGATGCAAAATTTAAAACTAATTGCAACATACCATGTGTAATCAAAGAGTATAACTGAATTCCCCGTGAAGGGCTCTTGACTATCTCCTCGAGATTCCTCTAAATTAAGAGTTGAGATGCTATATGAAGCTCTCTTGGTTCAACACAAGTGTGGGCACACACAAACTATATCTAACATATGAATATGTGCAATATAAACAATGCAAGATATGAGAGATAGAGGAAAGAGATAGTGGATCAAACGCAAACAATAAGATATATTTCGAGGTACGAGCCACTGCTCTACGTCCCCTCCTTCACACAAAAGAATTTCCACTACGTCCACACAGGACCTCCCACAAAGGGAACCTCCACCGAGGAATTTTCAATTACAGACTTGGAATATACAGATCCCCTCTCTAACAAAACACACACCTCTACTAAAGAGGCAAGGCACAAAGCCAAAACTCAATCACCTCTACACCAGAGGGTGGGCACACAAAGCCAAACTACAATCACCTCTACACAAAGAGGGATAAAAGCTCAAAGCCAAACTCAACTACAGTCACCTCTACACAAGAAGGATAGCCACAAACCCAAGGCAAAGAAGAGATTACAAATTTGGTAATCACAATAGACCACAACCAACGCTTGATGATCACAATAGACCACAAATATTTTTCTCACGAAAATAAGATCTTATAAA
>JAVJIF010032542.1:0-77283 GCA_038442645.1 Agave tequilana
GGGTTTTATTTAGTTTATTAAACCCGACTCATTAAGGAAATCCATAACTTAACCACCGTGGGTCAGGTCTGATCCAGACCCCGATAAGCACTGTAGACCCGTTTTGCCAATATAAACTTCAATTTGCCGTTACAGGCTTATCCGACCTCTATTTTAGGCATGCAAACAACCTTTTCGAAGCCCTTGACGAGTACTACAGTAATACAGGCACTAGACATGACAAAATAGTAGTTAGTTAACGTAAAAAAGGCTTTGAAATATTTATTTACCATAATTATATGTATCCTTACATGCTTCTGCTTCATCAATATTATATTGCTTTTATTGTTCTAACATGGTAGATATTGATGTTTACTATAGTAGATAACACACAAAATAAAGACATATACATGTTCAAGTTAAAAAAAATTATAAAAGAGATTATTTAATTGCGTATGTAATTCATGTGGACAGTGGTCGGCCCATAGGAAGACTATTGTTTGGCCTAATTATGTACAGCGTCGGATACTTGATATGGGTAATACACGTGGGAGAACCTTGGTATGTCGTAATCAGCCCAAATGAAGGTTGTCATACTATAGGCCTGTATTGCATTACCTCATCAACTAGTCCGATGGCAGAATAGGAATCAGATGCGTAGATTTGTGTGGCTCATACATGTGGCAATCGGCCCAAAGGACGGCTGTCATTATGGCCGGGTTATTACATATATTATATGGTCGATATAGATAACTTAAATTTTGGGACCAATCCTATAAAGGGACAGTCGGCCCAAAGGAAGACTGTACTCTTACATAGGACCTAGACCTTGGGGTATCTATATTGGGCCAGTACAGTGTGGCATATGGAGACACAACTCGTTCTGAAAGTTTGGTCGGCAGCTCTATCGGTTAAACTGGTTGCATTTTCTGAAATTCATCTTTTATGGCTATTACAGTAGAATTTTGTTAATGCAATATTTATGTTAAATTGATGAGAAACTATACAGTTATGTAATCTAAATTGAATAGTACAAACTTTAAGAAGTGGCGAGACCATGTAAAAGATCGTTCTTAGATTCATGGACCTAGACAAACCTTAAGGACTGATGGATCCCTACTATCACTAATAAAAGTTCGGTTAAAGAAAAGGCCAGTTATGATAAGTGGGAGAGGTTTATAGGATGGGTCTAATGGTCATAAAGCACACTATTTCTATAACTATTAGGGGTTCTATACCTAATAAAGTTAGTTCTAAGAGTTTTTCAGCTGAAGTAGCTAACCGGTTTATTAAATCGGATAAAATTGATGCCAGCACGTATCTTAGCAAGCTGATAAATATGTGCTACAATGACAAAGAAATATAAGGGAGTACATTATGAAAATGTTCAATTTTGTTTCTAAACTAAAGACACTAAAATTAAAACTTTCTGAAGAGATTTTAGTGCACTTCATTCTAATCTCTTTTCTTATAAAGTATAACCCTTTTTAAGATTACTTATAATGCTCAGAAGAAAAATACAATCTCATTGAGCTCATCAGTCACTGTGTTCAAAAAAACAGAGAGTGAAATAAGAAAAGATTGAAAGTTCTCACTTAGTATTCATAAGAAAAGAAAAAAAATGTAACTAAAGGGAGGAACATAAACACTACTATAGTTGTTGATCCTAAGTGGCAAAAGTGCAGAACAATAAGCCTATGGTCATTGTATGCTTCTTCTACAAGAAAGTAAGCCACTTCAAGCAGGATTGCATAAAGTATTAGAAATGGCTATTTAGCGGGTATATCTCATATCAATGTTTGTTCTGAAATTAATTTAGTTTTAGTGCCACTTCATACAAGGTGGATAGATAATTCACATAAGCGATTTAATGCGGAACTTCCAAATCCAAAGAAGGCCCAGCCCAGCTCAGCGATACATATACATGGGTGATGGAAATAAAGTTGCAGTTGAAACTGTTGGAGTTTGTAACTTAGATTAGATTCTAGTTTTTTGGTTTAGATTTGAATGAAACTTTATATGTACCGTCCTTTTAGGTGGAATCGTATTTCTATTTCATTGTTAGGCAGATTTGGTTTTACTGTCACTCTTGTTAATGAAATGCTTAGTCTATTTTTCAAATCTAAAGTTGTTGGTACTAGAATTCTAATTGACGGCTATATAAATTGAAACTTCATACTCTTAATACTAAATCTTTAAATGTGAATAGCCTAGGCACTAAGCGAACATTAATTAAAAAAATTAGAAAGTTTAGTACTAGACGGAGTTCACATGTCTCGAATTTGGTGTATATAGACAATTGTGGTCCATTTTCTACAGCTTCTTGAAATGGTCACGAATATTTCATCACTTTTACAGACAATTACTCTTGTTATGGATATCTTTACTTGTTATATGAGAAATCTCAATCAGTGGACATGTTTAAAATTTATAAAGCTGAAGTTGAAAATCAACTGAATAGAAAGATTAAAGCTGTTAGATCTGATCGTGGTGATGAGTACTATTGCAGATATAACGGATCAGATAGATGTCCAGAATCATTTGGCAATTTCTAAAAGAATGTGACATTATCGCTTAGTACACCATGTCAAGGACAACTCGTCAAAATGGTGTTGCTGAGAGACTAAATCACACGCTAAAGGATATGGTTGAGAGTATGATAACTACATTACTCTACCAAAGTCATTATTGATTAAAGCCTTAAAGACGGTTGTCATCTCCTTAATAGAGTACCTAGTAAAATAGTAACTAAAATCACGTATAAGTTATAGACTGAGAAATCTCTCTGTATTAGGCATCTACATGTTTGAGGTTGTCCAGCTGAAGCTCGGCCATATATACCATATGGGAAGAAGTTGGACTCAAGAACAATTAGTTATTTATTCGTAAATATTCTGAGAGGTATAGAGGCTTTAGGTTTTACTGTCCCTCCACTAAAAAACATTATAGAGACGGACAATGCTAAATTTATTGAGGAAATTCAGAACAGTAGGAGTCAACTACATAAGTGAAATACACCTAGAGGGGGTGAATAGGTGTACTAGCTAATCTAATGACAAATGATGCAAAATTTAAAACTAATTGCAACATACTATGTGTAATCAAAGAGTATAACTGAATTCCCCGTGAAGGGCTCTTGACTATCTCCTCGAGATTCCTCTAAATTAAGAGTTGAGATGCTATATGAAGCTCTCTTGGTTCAACACAAGTATGGGCACGCACAAACTATATCTAGCATATGAATATGTGCAATATAAACAATGCAAGATATAAGAGAGATAGAGGAAAGAGATAGTGGATCAAACGCAAACAACAAGATATGTTTCGAGGTACGAGCCACTGCTCTACGTCCCCGCCTTCACACAAAAGGATTTCCACTACGTCCACACAGGACCTCCCACAAAGGGAACCTCCACCGAGGAATTTTAATTACAGACTTGGAATATACAGATCCCCTCTCTAACACAACCACCTCTACTAAAGAGGCAAGGCACAAAGCCAAAACTCAATCACCTCTACACCAGAGGGATGGGCACAAAGCCAAACTACAATCACCTCTACACAAAGAGGGATAAAAGCTCAAAGCCAAACTCAACTACAGTCGCCTCTACACAAGAAGGATAGCCACAAACCCAAGGTAAAGAAGAGATTACAAATTTGGTGATCACAATAGACCACAAACAACGCTTGATGATCACAATAGACCACAAATATTTTTTCTCACGAAAATAAGATCTTATAAATAAGATTAGATATGATAGCTCAAGTGTGAGAAAATAAGGTGTTTGGAAAACAAAATCACAAAGAAAAATACTTGAAAAAAATACTAGATAGAAATAAAACTAAAGATTAAGACCAATTTTTCAAAGATTTCTTTTTCTTTGATTTTTCCAACCCTTTGAAAAACAAAATAAAAGATAGAGATTTGAAGCACAAAAATTCTTTTGAAACTCTTTAAAAAATAGGCAAAATTGTACTAGAAAACTGGTTAAAATTCTCTTCTCAAATCTTGTTCAAAACAGCCCGCAAAACCCCTTTATAGAGGGTTAGGAGAAAACTAGCCATTGACAATCAGAAATGGTCAAAACTGACCTTCCGGTCGACTGGCCGGTCGACCGTCCAACGGTCGAATCTCTGACCATTGTGACTCCGGTCGACCGCCCGGTCGACCGAGCCTAACCTGTCGGTCGACCGCCTGGTCGATCGGCACTACCCGAGAGTTGGGTAGTTACAGTCGGTCGACCGGCCTTCTAGCCTGGCCTTGTGCATGTCCTCGTGCACATCGGTGATCGGTCCGGGTTGACCGTCCAGTCGACCGCCAGCAGGCTGTGGCTAGGATAATAAGTTATGAAACTTAGTCTTCTTAACTTCTATAAAATCTCATAAAAATCTCATAAATTTCATAAAAATCAGTTCTTATAAATATTTAAAGAACAAATATGTGTGACTAAAAATCAACACATATTACAGACTATTTGAACTATTTTGTGATATTGAAATTAAGCTTTAAACCGAAAATCGTATTTTCCAAAACTTGAATTTTGAATTGAAAATCGTTTTATCCAAAACTTGTATAAATACAAAAATATGATATTGAAACACATTTGAAGCATATTGTGCATGGATAGTAAATAATATATCTATGTTTTTGACGTGAAATCCAAAATAAGTTTTGTTAAATACAAAACTCTTAAACACATGAAATAGAATCATCAAAAATTTTTTTCTAAATATATGAAGCATAGATGTATACAAATGAAATCTAATATACATTAAACCATGTAAACTTGTTTTGATTCATCTATTCATGAAAATCATATATGTGTGAACTTGAAATCCAAAACCGGTTAAACAGAAAACCAAACGTATTGAACTTGTGTGTGGGTGTGTGTGAACTTGAGCACATCAACACTAGTCTATCTCACACAAGATCTAAACACAACTAAACTAAAAACAAATCGAAGTCTTCTTATAGAACTCCTTCAAGCCGACTCGATCCAAACGTGATCCAATAAGCTTGACTCCACCGAGTGCTAAATGCGATCTTGACGCGCAAGCTCTTGAATCTACATGTGTTCGCTCCAAAACTCTTTTGTTGAAGCTAAACACTGACTAAAATCTTGATAATAAATCTGAAACTATATAAACACAAGATCATTAGTACTATAACTACATGAGTTAATCATCATCGAAACTATAGTGATGGGCCTATGGGATAACAATCTCCCCCTTTTTGATGATGACAAAAACATGGAGTTATATATGCATGGATTAAAGATAAGCTTCATAGAAGCTCCCCCTTAACTCATGCATAGCAATAAACAATAAAGATATTCAATAAAGTGCATAAATTAAACAAAAACATATATGCATAAACTTCATAGATGCTCCCCCTTAAATTATGCATAGCAATAAACAATAAAAATATTCAATAAGGTGCATAAATTAAACAAAAACATATATGCATAGCAAGAAAAACATGCATATATAAACTCTCATTTTCTCCCCTTTTTGTCAATTCATCAATAAAGGAGTGAATACAATCAAACAATAAAGATGTATAAGCTATATACATTCATGAAAAGGAGAGACGAAGCTCCCCCCTGCACACATGCATTACATGGAGAAGGGATGACTAGACGTTAACCCCACATAAAGGATAATATACAATGTATAAGTAGAGATGTTAAGCCCCCTACACATGTGTATCACATAAGGAAGAGAGGTCAAACTCTATTATATGTGTAATACACTTTAACATGAATCTATATATAGAGAAGATGTTAAGCTCCCCTTGCATATATGCAATATATATCAACAAAAAATTTTGAAACCACTTTTAAAATAAATTTTGAACTTTCTAGAAGTCAACAAAATGAATTATGATACCAATTGAAATTAAATTGTAATTGACAAAAAAAAATGTTGGTACCACTTGAAAAAAATTTAAGATACCAATAGTAGGTTTGATACCAATTGAAAGTGAAATATGAAATATATTTTGATACCAAATAAATACCAATTGAAATATAAATTATAATACCAATTGAAATGATTAGCAATTGAAATACTAATTGAAATACCAATTGAAATTAATGTATATGCTTGTAAAGATACCAATTAACATTTATAATAGAATCAAGCTTAACATAAACATAATTTGTACTTTAAGAATGTAAAAATAATGTAAAATAAGCACAATCAAATCATATATATGTATGCATGAAAATATAAATACCAATCGAAATTGATACTAATTGAAATTTGAAGCATACATATATAAGAAAACACATATGAGTATACAAAAATGAAATATCATGAAGATCATGTGTGTTACTCATACCCACCATCATGTTCATGCACAAGTTTAAAAGATATTCAATAAGGGTATACAAGGTATGGTCGTCCATCCATCCGCCCTTGGCTGGTAGGGTTTTCAAAAATAAGAGTTTGAAAATAATTTAACATGTTTGAAAACTCTACCAATTTAAGAATCAAGAAACTAGTTTAAAATAATTTTTGAAAAATTAGTCAAAGATCCTTTAAAACATGAAACCAAATCATATATCTCATGAAGCATGCGTTTTACACAAAATTGACACTCAAGATTTATAAAGCTCGTATAAAGCTCATGAAAATAAAGTCATGAGTAAATACAAAAAGAAAATGTGAGTGCACAAGAATCATGTGAATAGCATATTCATGAAAATAATCATAAGGGTTCAAATCAAATATGAAATTCTTTTACCAAAAATATGAAAATCATTAAAACTAAAATTTTCATCAAAACTTAACAAGCATCAAGGTATATGTATGTTTTGTCTATAATAAAGTATACATACATATCCAAATATAAACTAGTCCACAAAAGTATATTGCATGAAGGCAAGTGGCTCTAAGACATACATGTATATTTAATAGTCTTAGACAAAGTAACGTATACATGAAGCAAAACATGTACCAAAATAGGGAAAACAAGTATAAATGAGAGAATCATCAAAATTAGGTTATACATGTACATGTAATGAGTACACAAATGAGCGATGAAGCACGAACACATAACAACAAAGCGTAGCTCACTACTTATACAAGTATAAACACAAGTTTAACAAAAACTTCTTTTAAACATGTAATCAAAAATATGAAGTGCAAAATCATAAATAAGTATGATCATTAGGGTAAATGCACGAGTTTTAGAACTAGTATATACATAGCAGTTAAACACTAGTGAGAACACAAAATATGAATCCATATGAGTATGGGTGTATCTCAAAGACTATTTATGTATATCACATGTTTAAATAAAATTGCATTAATATAATGAGCATTGAAACCCAAGACATGCTAAAAACATCAATTTCAAAAGCATGTAAACTAAAATAGGAGTTAAAGATAGTTACCAAAGCCAATAGAGTTAATCTTTAGGTCTCCAAATCACGGTGGTCCTCCCACCAAACTTTCTTGAAGGTGATGCATCAAATATAGTGTCCATCAAGCTCAAAGCATCCACCATTAAGGTACCAAAGCCCTCACATCAAGTGAGAGCCCACACCTACATCAAATACAATAGGGGTGAATTTTGGTACCCACACTTTCTGGCCATGAGAGTTAGCATCTTTCCTAACCCAAACAAACTTATTAGCAAAATTTGAATTATGTATTCTATCATAACAAAACTTTACAAGGTGGCCCGTACGTCCACAATGTGTATAAGTGTACATATGAGCATATATAGAATCATGTGTGAGCATAATGAGCATGTGTATGCCGTGTTTTGTGTGCATGCATATGAGGAGCCTATTTCTTGCGAAATATGGATTCCAATTGTGTGTGGTTCATGGCACATTGGCTCAAAGTGGAGCCCAAACAATCTACACTCTTCTTCAACATACATATATCATTTTCAACATTAGAAAAAGATGTGGAGTATGCAATAGAAACACTAGATGATGAATGTAACGCCCCGGTCCACGGATACGGGGACGTCACTGCGACGTATATACGTAGGTCAGAGAGTGCCCCCACGTATATACGCTAAGCATAAAGTACAACAAGAAAGGATCAGAGTGCAACACAAAGCGTGGTATACACACATATGCCAACATAAAGGTACAGATACAAAGTCATCACAGTATGATAAACATTACATATTACATATGTCTTTTATCATAACAAGTCCAAAAGTCAAATATACAATAAGAAGACAAAATGCTCACGAGTAGGATGAAGATCCGTGAGTCAAAAGGAGTCAGGTGCAAGGAACTGGAGCTAAGATGCCTGCTCGCTAAGGAGAGCTCGATCTACGGTGGACAACTCCACTTCGATCCAAATCCGGAATCTGAATATGCAAATCCAAGGAATCAAGACATATAACAATAAATGAGCTACAGCCAAATGGCTAAGAGACATGAATAGGGGTTAGAACACAAGTATGGAATATAAGGACAGGTATTAACATAATCATAAAACGGAAATACAAGTAAAGCTGATTGTATATGCTTAAGTCACGGTCCCATGAGACTAATACATCGAGGGAATAATCCAAACAAGGAAACCCTCATCTATATACCGTTATCTCATGCCACGGTAATCCCAAGCATATAGAATCAGAGTTGCAAACCATATGATAGTCAAAAAGGAATGCATAACAAGAATGACAAGGATCATGACAAGATCAAAACCGGAATCATCACTGGAATCATAACAAGTAAAGTAGGAGTCACAATATAACATGAGTCATAACAGGGACTATGACATGAAACAATAATCATAACAATAACCATAATTGAGCCTATTATTATTATTACTCGTCTGACCCATATATCTCGGTATGTGTCTCGGTATCGATCCCAACTCACATACATCCATATATAAGAAAGTCGAGGGTCGTTGTCGGAAGTAGATGGAGAACTGATAACACTTCTTATAGTAGTTTCCATACACCTGGAACCGGTTTGGAGGCCCAAGTCCCCCTAACAGTCATCTAATGTGGGCCCAAGGTCCCACTAACAGTCATCTACTATATTTCGTCCCCCTACTATAAGCAAGGTATCATTCCGGCATCCATCACTTCCACCCATACCCTATACAAGTAGTAGCTTATTAAGGATTATCAGTTTACGGGAATAAGTGAACATAACAGTAATAGCCCTACAGATTCAAGAGGTGGCCCCCACAGATTCAAGAGGTGGCCCCCACCGTGTGGTGTGGCACTTTGTTCCATGTGGCACTTTGCTCTGAGGGAGAGGATTCTAGAGGTGGCCCCCACCGAGTATGGTGTGGCACTTAGTTCCATAAAACAAGGCAGGGTTCCCGTAAACACGATAATCATAAAGTCAAGTGTATCATGCTTGGTTTAAGAGATAGCATGACAAGGTGGTAATATATAACAAGCAATAAAACATAACGAAGAATTAATAATTGGCCGGGTCACTCATGACCTAACAAGAGGGTCTAACAAGGTAGTGGCATGTCGGTTGGTCAGGTGATAACATATTAGGTGTCATGTGATATACATGTGTTAAAAGGAAATAGATAACTGACAAGGCTGTATTAAGGTAAGGCAAGTGGAAACATAGAAACAACTTAGGGTTCAACGACCTCAAAGGGTCTGCCACGCATGCTATAAAATAAGGAAGCAATAGTATCACGGCAAGGTACAAGTATAAGAATGAAACAAGCAATTACAGGGCAATACATAAACATAGAATTATGGAGTAACTAGAAGTAATATACACCAAGTAACGAGTCATGAAGCACTGTATACAAATACCTGAACCAAGCATAAGATCCAAAGTTTAGATAGGAATCAACTATAACAATCAGACAAAGTTAGTCGACTAGGTCAAGAGAGTAGTCGACTAATAGAAGGGTTAGTCGACTAACAGTAGGGTACAGTCGACTAAAACTGTGTAACAGAGAGTTGGGTTTCTGATTCAGGAAATGTTAGTCGACTAGGGTCAAGGGAGTAGTCGACTAATAGAAGAGTCAAGTCGACTAACAGATACTTAAGTCGACTAAGTCTGTGATACAGAAAGTTGGGGTTTCTGGTTCAGGAAGGGTTAGTCGACTAGGTGGATTCAGGAGTCGACTAATAGAGATTTCCAGAGAGTTGAGATTTGTTTCCAGGGAAGATTAGTCGACTAATATTTGGGGTAAGTCGACTAATACTGTGTTTTCCAGAAAAGTTAAGTTTCAGCTAAGTGTTCTAGTCGACTAGCTCCTAGGTTAAGTCGACTAATCGTGGTCGTGAGCAGAGTACAGAACTGAATCTAGGGTTTGGGTTTGATGGCCTAAAAATATGATTTTTATGTTATGTGTGTACAAGATATGAAGGTATAAGTACAATAGGAAGTGATCAAGTCTTGGTGAGTAAAGATACTCACTTGGAACCGTTTGATTGAATCTCTACGAGTCCGGGAAGAGGGTGGTCGACGGATAGCTCCCAAGCGATCCTTGGCGACGAAGAGAGCTACGATCCGAGCTCCAAATCAGAAGCTTGAGCTGGAAGAGAAGATCTGGTGGAGTTCTTGGAGCTAGGGTTTAGGTTGAGGTGAAGGAGAGACTTGGAGAGGGTTTTCTCTTTTGTTAGAAGTGGAGAAGAAAATGGAGTGAAGTGTAAAGGGAAAATATATATGATGGGGATTTTGTATAGGGGGTGAAATTAGGATAGGAGGAAGGGGTGTTCTTGCAAAAGAGGAGGAGGTGATGTGCCCCTCACTTGGCCACATGGCCGGTCATGGGAGAGAGAGAGAAAGAGATGCATTAAATGAGGGAGTAGGTGGGAAATGAGGTGGCATTTTGGAAAGGGTTTTGGAATTTGGAGAATTGGAAAAATCCATTTGTCTTGGAGAAAAAGGAAAGGAAAATAGAAAAAGGAAAAGGAAAAGAATTAATAAAGAGAAGATATTTTCTCTTGGACTCAAGATGAAACTGATGAAAAGACTGATACCTGGGTTAAAGTCAAAGATGTGGAAATCATTTCGGAAAATGCCGGAATCGTCCGAAATTCAAGTATTTCAGAACGACTCGAAAATTTACCCAAAAATCAATAATAATATATGAAGACTCATAGTGAAATCCTTTTTAAGAAATACTTTATAGTTTTAAAACTAAAAATCCCGGAATCAGTTACCTACCGGCTCCGTTGGAATTTTCATAAAATCATAAAATTCTCAGAAAAAGAATGTAGGTAGGAAATGCAATTCTAAAAGATAAAGTCTAAAGGACCATCATGAAATTCCAAACAATTTGAGAATTAAAAATCCAGGAATCGGTCAGCGGCACTGGCCGACACCGGTTTTGAAGAAATTCAATTTAATCCAAGAAAAATCCAGAAAATCACAGAAAATCTAATATATTGGAAAATAACATTTGAAACTGAAATCGGTCAAATCTAATCACCGGAAAGGCCAAATCGAATACTATACTATAATCGGGTCTTCGGTTCAGACTAGGGCTGACTCCGAATCCACGAATCCACAACCAAGATAAAACAATCATACAAGGAATTCATAATACGGAATAAATATAGGAAACAAATCGAAAAAATATGATCGAAAATCTGAATACGCGACTAAGTACGTATTCCGGGAACGGGGTATTACAATGAAGCTATAATAGCATGGTAAACATGGGAGTCTAAATCATTTTTCAAAGAAACTTTTTCTAAAGAAATGCATTCTAATTCTTTAGAAATTAAAACAATTTTGTTCTTTAAAGAATCGTTTTCTTTTAATACAAAATCAAGTCTTGAAGACAAAACATCATTATTCTTTAAAACAATATCAAAATCATTTTTATTTTTCAAACTTTCATTTTCCTTTAAAACAAGGTCAAGTTGAATTTTCAAGGAGTCCCTTTCACTTGAAATCTCAACATGCTCTTGCAAAAGCATATCAAGTTTAGAAAACAAATTTTTGTTATCTTCTTTTAATTCAAAAGTTTTCTTTTTCAAAAGTTCATACTTTTCTAACAAGTTTTCACAAAATAATGAAAGTTCTTCATTTAAAGCATGAGCATCCATATTGTCATCACCTGAAGAACTAGCACTATCATCTCGTTAAGTGTCCGAGTTTACCTCAAGGGAGTCATTCCCTTGGACCATGAAGTAAGTTTGGTTGGACTCATCTCTACTATATTCCTTCTCCACATTGTTAGTCGTTCGTAGTTTGGGAGAGGTCAATGTATTCCATACTGCAAAAGTGGAATCACAATGAGAAATCATAGATAAATATTCTTTACTAAGTGAATGTTTTAGTGCATCTAAGGCTTGTGCATTAGATTCAATGTACTTGTCATTACCAAAATAAGTTTTCTTAATAGTGGCAAGATAGACATGCAAACCTAGGACTTTTAAATAAGCACTCATTCTAAACTTTCACATATCGACGTTAGAAACATCAAACATGGGAGGGGCAAGGTGATCCATGAGTGTAAAAACAATATGTGTGCAAATGCAAATCTAGATTAGCAATCCAAGATCTCACTCCTAGTTAGTTAAACTTAATATCAGGAGCGTTGGCTCTATACCAATAGAAATACACATAGAGAGGGGTGAATAGGTGTACTAGCTAATCTAATGACAAATGATGTGAAATTTAAAACAAATTGCAACATACTATGTGTAACCAAAGAGTGCAGCCGAATTCCCTGTGAAGGGCTCTGGACATCTCCTCGAGATTTCTCTAAATTAAGAGTTGAGGCGCTATATGAAGCTCTCTTGGTTCAACACAAGTATGGGCACACACAAGGTATATCTAACATATGAATATGTGCAATATAAAGCGATGCAAGATATAAGAGAGATAGAGGAAAGAGATAGTGGATCAAACACAAACAATAACATTTTTGAGGTTCGAGCCACTACTCTACGTCCCCGCCCTCACACAGAAGGATTTTCATTACGTCCACACAGGACCTCTCACAAGGAGAACCTCCACCGAGGAATTTAAAATTATAAACTTGGAGTATACAACTCCTCTCTCTAACACAACCACCTCTCCTAAAGAGGCAAGGCACAAAGCCAAAACTCAATCACCTCTACACCAGAGGGATGGGCACAAAGCCAAACTACAATCATCTCTACACAAAGAGGGATAAAGGCTCAAAGTCAAACTCAACCACACTCACCTCTACACAGAGGGATAGTCACAAACCCAAGGCAAAGAAGAGATTACAACTCTTGGTGATCACAATAGACCACAAATAATTTTTCTCACAAAAACAAGATCCTATAGATAGGATTAGATATGATAGCTCAAGTGTGAGAAAATAAGGTATTTGGAAAATAAAATTACAAAGAAAAATCTTGAAAAAAATACTAGATAGAAATAAAACTAAAGATCAAAACTAATTTCCCAAAGACTTCTTTTTCTTTAATTTTTCCAACCCTCTGAAAAACAAAATAAAAGATAGGGATTTGAAGCACAAAAACTCTTTTGAAACTCTTTAAAAAATGGGCAAGATGGCACTAGAAAACTGATTAAAATTCTCTTCTCAAATCTTGTTCAAAAACAGCCCTCAAAACCCTTTTATATAGAGCTAGGGAAAAAACTAGCCGTTGGCAGCCGTAAATGGTCAAAATTGACCTTCCGGTCGATTGGTCGGTCGACCGTCTCGAATTTCTGACCGTTGTGACTCCGGTCGACCAAGCCTAGCCTGTCGGTCAACCGCCGGCACTACCCGAGAGTTGGGTAGTGCACGTCCTCGTGCACATCGGTCAACCGGTCCGGTCGATCGCCAGCAGGCTCTGGGTTGGATAATAAGTTATGAAACTTAGTCTTTTTAACTTCTATAAAATCTCATATATTTCACAAAAATTAGTTCTTATAAATATTTGAAGAACAAATATGTGTGACTAAAAATCAACACATATTACAAGCTATTTAAACTATTTTTGTAATATTGAAATTAAGCTTTAAACCGAAAATCATATTTTCCAAAAGTTGAATTTTGAAATAAAAACTGTTTTCTCCAAAACTTGTATAAATAAAAAAACATGATATTGAAACACATTTGAAGCATATTGTGTATGAATAAAATCCAATACACATGTAAATAGTATATCTATATTTTTGACATGAAATCCAAAATAAGTTTTGTTAAATACAAACTCTTAAACACATGAAATAGAATTATCAAAATAAGTTTTTCTAAATATATGAAGTATAGATATATATAGATTAAATCTAATATACATTAAACCATGTAAACTTGTTTTGATTCTATCTATTCATGAAAATCATATATGTGTGAACTTGAATCCAAAACCGGTTAAACCGAAAACCAGACGTATTGAACTTGTGCGTGTGTGTGAATTTGAGCATATCAACATAGTCTATCTTACATAAGATCTAAACACAGCTAAACTAAACGCAAACTGAAGTCTTTTTGTAGAACTCCTTCTTCAAGCCAACTCGATCCAAACACGATCCAATGAGCTGGACTCCATCTGAGTGTTAGATGTGATCTTGACGCGCGAGCTCTTGAATCTACATGTATTAGCTCCAAAACTTTTTTGTTAAAGCTAAACACTGATTAAGATCTTGATAGTAAATTTGAAACTATATAAACACAAGATCATTAGTACTATAACTACATGAGTTAATCATCATCAAAACTAGAGTGATGGGCATTTGGGCCAACAATAAGGATTTCACATTTGAGGAAGAACAAATTGTTATACTCACAATAATTGTTCCAAATGATGAAGTAGTTGTTCTACCTAGTATGAAAATACAGTTGTACCCTTACAATGTACAGATATAGTTCATCCTGAAGTAGATCCTACTGAATAGGTAGAATCAGAAAATTCTCGACCACAAGTACCTAGGAGATCAACTAGAGAGAGGAGATCAGCCATTGTAAATGACTATATAATTTATCTCTAAGAGCATGAGTTTGACATAGGGTTAGAGAATGACGCCACATCCTTGAATGAGGCCAGACTTAGTATTTACTCCTCTAAATGGGTCAAATGCCATGAATGATGAGTTAAAATCCATGAATGACAATGATGTTTGGGATTTAGTAGAGTTGCTTAAAGATAAGGAACCGATTGTTTGTAAATGGGTGTTCAAAACCAAGCGGGATTCGAAAATCAATGTCGCAAGGTATAAGACACATCTTATCGCAAAGAGATTCACTCAAAGAGAGGGCATTAACTATAAGGAGACTTTCTCCTCAATTTTCATGAAGGATTTTTTTAGGATTATCATGCACTGGTGGCTCACTTTGACCTGAAGATACACCAAATAGATGTTAAGACAGTCTTTCTTAATGGTGACATTGAGAAAAAGATTTATATGGTGCAACCAGATAGTTTTGAAGTTAAAGGTTTACAACATCTGTTTACAAATTAAAGAAATCCATTTATAATTCAAAGCAAGCATCCCGTTAATAGTATTTGAAATATGATCAAGTTATATCTGATTTTGATTTTAAGGAAAATATAGATGATCAATGGATTTACCACAAATTTATAGGGAGTAGATTAATATTTCTTGTGTTATATGTGAACGACATTCTATTAGCAAGTAACGATATAGATCTTCTACTTGAAACCAAGAGTTTTCTTTCAAACAATTTTGAGATGAAAGATCTTGAAGACGCTTCTTTTGTGATAGGCATTCAAATTCAACGTGACAGGACACGTGGAATATTAGGTTTATCACAAAAGGCCTATATCGATAAGGTGCTAGATAGAGTGACATGAAGAATTGCTTTAGAGGAGACAAGTTGAGTCTACTCCAATGTCCCAAAAATGGCCTACAGAAAGAGCAAATAAAAAGACATTTCATATGCATCAGCGGTTGAAAGTCTGTTGTATGCTCAAGTTTCTACCCGTCCAGACATAGCATATACCATTTAGAAACTTAGCAGATACTTGATCAATCCTGAGATTGATCATTGGAAGACTGCCAAGAAGTTAATACGATATCTACAGAAGACTACATGAAATCTGATCAGTTATAGCTGATCAGATATACAGATTCAGATTATGCTTGATGTATCGACAATAGAAAGCCCACTTTATGTTATATTTTTTTTGATTGTAAGAAGATGGTGGATTTAATCGAGAGGCCATTACAGCTACAATATGACAATAAGATCTATGAGCTCTACTGCAATAGTGATAAGAGTTCAGCAAAGATGAAGCATATTGACATCAAGTTTCTTATCATCGATGATAAAGTTCGGAATCATATTATGTATGTTGGTAGTGTTAGTATTATTCTTAACATTACAGATCCACTCATTAAAGAACTTCCACTTAAAGTCTTCTTAGAACATATTGCTTATATAGGGATGGCTAGTCATGATAATATCCTAGTTTAGTGGGAGTGGATAATTTCGCGTAACAGACATTGTTTCTAAGTGTACTTTATGTATATTTGTTCATTCCGATAATAAAGTGATAACTGTTTTCTTTAAATTTCTTTTGATTTTTTATTTGCGCATTTGAGTTTGTTAGCAATTGAACTCATTGTAGTCATAAAGTTGGACTCGTTGGAGTCATAAAGTTAAACTTGTTGGAGTCATAAAGTAGAAACTAGTTAGAATTGTACCTTATTTGATCAGAGGACATTTCCATAACATACGTCCACATTTGATTTATGTCGTTAAGAGTTTTAAAACTTATGATGTAGAAGGTCCTACCTCAATTATACAGAAGGTAACGACCGCCATGTTCGGTGGCATGACACTTAATAAACCAGATTATTTTGAAACGTAATTTGTTGGCAGTTAAAGTTTTGACATCATAAAGTTATGCATAATATCTATTTAGTATGACTTGCTTGGCCCAAGTGGGAGATTATTAGACTTATTATGTTTTAAAGTCTAATTTATTTTAGGCCTAATTAAGTCAATTGGATATTGGCACTCGTCCACTTAACCTACGTTGTTTGACCCAATAAAGAATTGATCAAGCCTAAATGGTTTGGGTCTAGACACGTTTTCAGTTACACTTAATCATGGGTGTATTTAAATTAAAATGTGGGACTCACTACATGTGTGAAACTCGTGTTATCAATCAAGGACTTTGATATATGATGAGTTGAAGTAGAATTTCTTGATGCTTATATATCATGGGTAGGGCTCTCTCTCCATCACAACGACCTAATCTTTCTCTTGGAGGTCTCTCATCTCTTCAAAGGATTAAAAAGAGAACTCGGTGGCTAAAAAGAAGAATCCTCTCTCAGAGCTTCGGCGTCCTCGAGATCGTGTAACCTTCGGTATCTTTTTTGTGATGAAATTAGGTATGCCTAATACCCTCTTTCCTTTTGATCATGATAAGAGGCTATTTATATATTAGATCTTCTTTGAAAAATTATTAGATCTAACATTACGGACCTATTTACAAATAAAAAAAACTCACTAACCTAAACTTTTCTCTGTTCAAACCTACTACCCTACTTATAGTTTAATATTAAAATTTATAACAATGTTAACAGCTTGAGGGACACCTAAAAGCCCCTTGTCAACTTCCCTCACCGCCCATACAGCCTGTGGGACAACTACCTAAAAGTCTTTGTCTACTTCGCTCAACCCCCCCTCAAAAAATTTAGAAATTAAAAGAATCCTTTTCAATTAAAAATTGTAGTAAAAAAAATTCTAAACTGGTTTTCTTCTCCAAACTCCTTAAAGCAAGCATAAAATTCAAAAAGTAGATTGAATAGAATATTAATGTGAGATTATTGGAGTGGGTTTGAGAGGATTGGGGGTGGGAAGAAATTGATGACAACTAGCGAATTGCAATGAAGAAGTTAATGTGAGGCTGCCACTGCTAGTTAACTTGAGATCTGAACAAAAAACTGAGGTAAGTCTATTTATGAAAGATTTAAGTTTTATGATTTCTCAACTAAGAAGTTTTAGCTTAAATTTAAAATTTTCTTTGAGTCTTCTATTACTTCACTGCTGAAGAAGATGTAGAAATGACTATCAACAATTTGTCAAACTAAAATTAAATGAGGTAAGTATAGGGGTTTCAATTTAGATAAGAATGCAATAGGAAAATTTGAGGTCACCTCTTTTCCCTTTGATTTCAAAGATTTAGTGTCACCCCCTGCAAATCAAAATACATTTAAATAGGTACGTGACAAGGACAACAACATATTTCTTTTATATGCTAAGCCTCAGTACGATAGTTTCCATAATAAAATCCATAAATATTTCAGCTTTATTAAAATCAAGTACAACGATGTCATCAAAGTTTTGCTTATTACAACAATAATTAAAATATAAATAAAACAGTAACAAGTCCTCACGACCTAAAAATGATAATGGCCTATTGAAGCTCTACGATGTGCTCAAAATACTCTTGATCCTACAAAGTCTCTGGATCTGAACTTGAGTATACAATCTCAGGGTCGTCAATAAGTGAACTATTGAGTGGTAAAATGAAGGGATGTAGTATAGTATAACATAATAATAATCAGTATATTACAATTATATTATAAGCACAGTAACATACATACATAATTAAATAGAAATGTAACCAATTTATGATAGAATCATATATCAAGATTTTTATCATTCTATGTATATTATTAAATGTATCGTTATCTAAAATTGATTGTTGTAGACAGGAATATGTGTTTTAGGTGAGTCTCATACACACCCGAGACCACATCCCAATTTTTAACCCTACTGCTAGGTGTTGATTGTTGCACGTGCATTGCACATTTTGTAACATATATATCACATTTTCTTCATTTATTTTTAAATAAAACTCTACTTTTTAATGTATTTTCGTGTTTAATGTTATGCAGTGTAATTAATGAAGAAAATGGAGAGAATGACAACTAAATTCAAATAATTCAAAAGATCAAGTAAATCAAGGGGATCAATTCAAATCCAAAGGTCCTAAAAACTATCTTATCTGAAAACTGAATATATCATATAAGATAAAATCATCTAATTTCAAGGGGAAATAGATTGTTTGAAGACCTTATCGGTTTCGTTGAAAGTAAATGGATATCTTATCAATTCTAAAAGATAAATTGAAAATCCAAGAGCATAATGGATAGAGAGAAGATCAATGAACGAGAAAAAATAATTTAGATTCAGATTGAATATATTTTAGTATTTTAATTATAACTTTCGCTATCGAGACTCAAATTTGATGATTCAAGATGATCCAAAAAGAAAACTTAAATAGCTACAATTCTTATGTTGATCAATCTTTCTAATTCTATTGTTTATAAGTCATATCAGTAATCAATATGACAACAAGCTGTAGATCAGAATTGAATTTTTACAGAAAATTTTGGATAAATCAAATCAAGTTTGGAGATGAGAGGAGGATTAAAATTTAAAAATAATCAGCTTCCCTATGTTCATACGTTTCCTATCCCCCTAGTTTTCTCCTATAAATGCCCTCACACCTCGAAGGCAGAAAAAGATCACTCCAAAAAGAGATTCTTTTCCTCTTCAATATAATTTTTGTTTTTGTATTTTATTTTTAGGTTAGAGAGAGTTACATGATCGAAAGGGAGAAAGAGTTATTATAGAGTGACACTATTATAATCTTTTCTTTAATATTAAAGTTGACAATCAATGGAGGTTTCCCATTTTTTTTCTTCATCGTACTCAATCTGACCAAACATTGCTTTCATGTACTTCTTTCTACTAGTTTGCCCTACATTACTTCACATCTAATCATGATATGTTAATCTACAACAGAGGTAAATCTTCTTCCTTTATCTCTTTTCTATTTTTCTTTTTTAGTTTAATTTAATAATTTTCAATCAACACTTTCTCTTTTAGTTCTTTTTCTTTGAACTTGTTTTTCTTTTCTTTTGAATTAAGAAAACCATCTTAAATACTCTTCTTTTATCTATTTTTATTTCTGATTTTTGTACCAACACTTTTCTTTATCTCTTTTTGTTTCCTTTTCTTTTATAAATAAAATAACAACAATTCCACCATCTCTTCTTCTACATCTCCTTCTTAACTATTTTTATTTTCTTTTAAAACAGAGAAGAGAACTCTTAAATCTATTTTAGTTAATTAAAAGAAGAAACTTACTATAAAGATTTCATCGCTGTCTCTTCCCGTAGATCACGACCCGTTAGCCCTAGGCTACACGGTAGTATCGAGAACCTAACCTAAAAGTCTGTATTTTTCTGTGCAGGTCAAAATCGATCATCAACAATTTTGGCGGGTTGTTGGGGAGGACAGTAAGTTTTCTTTCTTCTTGATTTACTTTAACAATTTAACTCTTTTTCTTTACTGTTTTGATGTACAGGGGCTAATTACAGAAAATTAGGAGTTGCAATGGACATATTGTTACTCTGTGCCTCTGCCCAAGAAGGCGGAGCATCAGAGCCCACAACTGTGGTAAACTACTAACTGTAGTTTCTTGCAAGTTGCTTGATTTTTAGAGATTTAAATTTCTACAGTTATTAGTGTATCTATTTAACTCACTCTGTACATATATCTAATCAACAGTAACTTGTTGCTTTGTAAATGCTAAAAAATATTTAGACTCTTGCATCTTAGGACATCTGTCTATTTTGTTTTCTTACATTACTGTTGAAGAGTGCTGAAGAAAAAGGTACGTTTGAATTGCATATAGCTTAGGAAACACACTTATATGTTATATTGCTTGAGTGTTATTTTGCTATAAACTTGCACACGAGCACTAAAACGATTTAAGAGCATATCCTTAAATAAGATAAGGTGGAGAAGTCATTACCCTCTCTTAACCCGCAAACTATCTCCTCACTCATTAACCCAGCCTAACTTAAAATTTAGTAGAGTTGACCCTAGGGATATCTCGGACTCAAATGGGGATTGTCCTAAGGGGGATCGGTGTCAAAGGTTGGGGATTGAGATGCGAAACCCCGAGGCTAGTGATCTGGCATAATTAGGTTCGTTGCTTAGGCACGAATACCTCCCACCAATCTTGCCCCTACCTGACCGATTAACTTGTGATCAGGTTCTGCAATATACCTCATATGGATAATCAACAGTTAGGAGTCGTCTAAATCGAAGCTATACCCTAACATAAGCTAGATTTTTCTTTATTTTCTTGTTTGTTTATTTGTTTGTTTTTTCTTGTGAAAATGGATTATAATTAAAATTATTCTGATTATAACTCAAATCCATTTTTCACCCCAACCTCTTTCAATTTGGATATTACAACCCGACATTACATAACTTTAACTTTAATCAATTAAGTATGCCAGATTGGTCTTATCCGAATCAATATATGCCCCAATCTTAATATTATGAACAAGAATGGGATAATCATTACCACTCTTCACCGAGTCAGTGAGGATACAGCTCTTCCGAGTCTTACTATCAACAACCTTACCAACAAATAGCTTCATATACTCCATATCAAGACGAGTCTATAGAAGAAAAATCTTCTTTAGAAAAGATTTTTGAAGTCTTCCTTGAGTCCACACGACAAGTACAAATCATAGCGGACTCAATTCTCCCAAACAATTTTCAAATTCAAGATCCTTACTCTAATTTTCAAGTCCAACCACAACAAGAAGAACCTATTGACTTAGAAAAGAGAATGGAAGTCATGATTCAATCCAAAAATGATTGTATTCAATCCCAAACGGATTGTCTCAAATCTCTCAATAGGCTAGAAGTAAAAGTGAGTCATTTGGTCAACACAATTAATGACAGAAATGAAAAAAACTCTACCCAACATATTTTTGTCCATTTCTAATTCTCCTAGCCATATTGACGAAGAATCATGGCATCTTGGAGATTTTAATCAAGATTCAATTTCACCATAAAACTTTGAACTTGACCAATATCAATTCATTGACAAATTGGTAAGTTTTCAGTTTAACGAGATTGAATTTGAAGATGAATGTGATACTGATTCCCAATATTGTGATCAATTTCACTTTTTGAATCTATGTTGACTCCGGTAATCTTATCCGATTTGGACTCAATTCTGAAGCTAACACTAATTCCTTTCCCTATAGAGCTTGAATATGAACCACCTATTTTGGATAGTCACATTCTATTGTTAGAAAATGAATGTGAACTTGAATTCTATGATTTGGATCAAACCCATGAACTAACTCCAACTCTCAAACCTAAACTTGATTTGAGTTTTATTCCCGAGTCAGTATCGGTTTCTATTCCTTTCATTGTTGAGCCCAAATCATCCATTCTATAAAACCACATTTCACTGTTGGACCAAGATTTAGATCAATACGACTTCGTGATGATATCCCAAGATTGGTCATATAATCGAGAAAATTTCATGCTAGAATCTTGTACGATTCTATTCATAGTGGAAAGTATAAAAATGCTAATTAGAAAGAGGACATAAAAGGTGAGTTCCATAAAAATTCACATTATTTAGATTGGGCAGAAATGCTTGGCCGAATGAGATCACCACCAGAACTCCCATCATGATGTGACAATTTTCCTTCCCTTTCTCCTTTTTCATGTATTATTGCATTTCATTTATACATTGAGGACAATGCATGAGTTAGGTGTGGGGGAGGATTTACTAACATACTAACTTTACTAATTTTTAAAAAAAATTCTTTAAAAACTTTTTGAAAAGAAAAATAATACTTTGACTTATTTATGTAAGAAACTAAGTTAATTTTAAGAAATAAAAAGATCATAATTAGGATTTCTTATACTTGGTCAAAATAAAATTATTTGTTTAATTTTGAGGTGAGGAAGAAAAATTGAAAAAGTAATTTAGCCTTGATTTTTATCTTAATGAAATATCCATATTTTATACACTTACACACTTAGGGTTCTAAAACAAAGATTCTTATGACTTATATATATAAGAAAAATAAAAATTCTCTGATTAAGCTGGGTATTTTGTGCCTCATGAAGCATAATTATTCAAGCCTAAAAATGGTTCATATAAAAAAATTCTTAGTTTTATGGCCTTATTTGCTCGAGTCCTAAGTCCTTGGAGTGTTTTCTCATCCAATGTCCTAAAATCGTCTGGTTTGGGAGTCACTGACTAAAACTTGTTACATAAGCGAATTAAAAAGCCTAATAAAGCTAAGAGATATTACCGCCATAAATGTAAAAAAAAAAAAAAAGAGAAAAAAGAAAATAATAAAGCATGAAAGTTAGAGTTAAAGAATTCCGAGTTAAATTTTCACGGTCATAAAATGCATATGACTTAGGGTAAAATAATGGACTAGATGAGAAATACAATTTTAATCTTTACCTTGATTGAAAAACAAGATTTTGAATAGAGACTAAATTTAGAAAAACTAAGTTTTGATAATCCTATGACTTATGGATTAATTGAATTTTTACATTAATACTTCAAATATTTATTTCCTTCAAATGCCTCTTCAAAAATACTAACACTTTGTTTTTTTTTTATTTATGAATTTTGTGGGTGCAATCCACTGAAAACTCTCGAGAGATAAAACTCGTCCTCTAGGGGTAACTCAGAGGTTTAACAGCTTGTTGCACGTGCTAAGTGCAACCGTGATTCCTACGAAAGTGAGTTACATTAGGTTAGCTCTACTTTTTGTTTTGAGGACGAGCAAAAGAAAAGTGTGAGAGTGTGATTGTGCACGTGCATTGCACATTTTTGTATCACATATGTCACATTTTCTTCATTTATAATTAGATAAAATCTATTTTTTAATGTATTTTCATGTTCAGCGGTATGTAGTGTAATTAACGAAGAAAATAGAGAGATTGACAGATTTATCCAACTAAATCTAAATAATTCAAAGATCAAGCAAATCAATGAGATCAATTCAAATCCAAAGGTTTTAGAAGCTATCTTATCTAAAAATTGAATATATCAGATAAGATAATATCATCTAATTTTAAGGAAAAAATATATTGTTTGAAGACCTATCGGTTTCGCTAAAAATAAATGTATATCTTATCAATTTTAGAAGACAAATTGAAAATTCAAGAAAATAAATAGATAAAGAGAAGATCAACAGATGAGATGAAGCAATTTAGATTCAGATTGGATATATTTTAGGATTTTAATCATAACTTTCGCTACCAAAACTCATATCTGATTATTCAAGATGATCCAGAAAGAAGATTTAAAGGGTTGCAATTCTTATGTTGATCACTATTTTCAGTTCTATCATTTGATAAGTCATATTCAACAATCAGCACGATAATAAGCTGCAGATCAGAGTTGAATTTTCACATAAAATTCTGAATAAATCAAATCAAGTTTGGAGCTGAGAGAATTAAATTCAGAAATAGCCAGCTTCTCTATCTTCATATGCTTCATATCCCTTTGGTTTTCTCCTATAAATACTCTCACACCTCGAAGGCAGAAAAAGACCACTCCAGAGAGAGATTTAAGTTAGTTTAATTTAGGTTTTTCTTTTCTTCTTCAATGTAATTTTTATTTTTTCTTTTCTTTTATTTTTAGGTTAGAAAGAGTTACATGATCAAAAGAGAGAAAAAGTTATTATAAAGTGACACTGTTGTAATTTTTTCTTCAAGAAGCTTATATTAAAGGTGATAATCATTCTCACTTTTCTTCATCGTACTCAATCTGGTCAAGTATTGCTTTCATGTACTTCTTTCTACTAGTTTTCTTTACAATACTTCACACCTAATCATAGTATGTGAATGTACAACAGAGGTAAATCTTCTTCCTTTATCTCTTTTCTATTTTTCTTTTTTAGTTTAATTTAACAAGTTTTAATCAATACTTTCTCTTTTAATTCTTTTTCTTTGAACTTGTTTTTCTTTTCTTTTGAATTAACAAAACCATCTTAAATACCCTTCTTTTATCTATTTTTATTTCTGATTTTTGTACCAATACTTTTCTTTATCTCTTTTTGTTTCCTTTACTTTTATAGATAAAATAACAACAATACCACCATCTCTTCTTCTACATCTCCTTCTTAACTATTTTTATTTTCTTTTAAAATAGAGAAGAAAACTCTTAAATCTATTTTAGTTAATTATAAGAAGAAACTTACTATAAAGCTTTCATCTCTGCCCCTCCCCGTGAATCACGACCCGTTAGCCCTAGGCTACACAGTGGCATCGAAGACCTAACACTATTCCTAAAAATCTATATTTTTCTGTGCAGATCAGAATCGATCATCAACAGTAGTCAGTAACAGTGAACAATATAACTGTAGAACAGTAAAACATTAAACAAATAGGATGTCAGTCGTCCCCTGAAAATCTTGCAGTAAAACCTTTTTTTGGCTGCACAATTTGTATCCTAGGTCCGCCCCTATTACCGACATTGTCTCCTCCTATAAATTTTTCCATCCTGGTATAAGTTGTCTAATAATTATATCACCTAAGTTGTCGGGTATGGATAATAACAGTAATGATGATAGTGAGACAGTAAGACAATATCTATTCCAGCGATCGTGATAACATGATCTATATTCAGTGTCATTATAATCAGGTATAATATGTCAAATCATACATTAATATTAATATATAACTCAAGATCTTGTATATAATTTTTTCTAGAAATCTCTACAATTTTAATTATTTTTAAACATTTTCTAAAGGACAATAATTTACAATCCTAATAATTCCATTTCTAGAAATTAATAATTAATTCCTTAGCATATATTTAGATTGATTCCAAGCAAAGGAAAAAACCGGTTGATTCCAGAAGAATGTAATTCTTTCGTGCAACATCTATATCATATAAACTTGCATTTTTTTTTCTAAATTCTAGAAATTTTGACAATCAATTTAATAACTAAACATTAAATAATGAATTTGAATAGATATTCCACAATAAAAACATACTATATTTAAAGTGAGTTAAAAATACTCACCTTGGTTGGTCGCGAGTTCAAGTACCAAATTCTTGCATCCCAATGAATCTACATTAATTTAATCCAAAATAGAGATTATTAGGATTTTACAAAAGATATATAATTTGAAGTTGTTTTTGGGTGTTTTAATCCAATTTAATTTTTTCCAGAGCTTATAATAAGGTTCTATGATGTTTTTATTGATTTTATTAGGATTGATTTAACTTAAATTTTGATTTTATTAAATTTAAATGGCTTAAATTAGGTAAAATCTTTTAACTGGTCTGAATATTACAATACTGGGTTTTAACTTTAAATAAAGTGATTCAGTTCAATATGTAAAGTAATTGTTATCAAATTTTTACAATGGCTTTTTAACAGTCATACAAATTATTATTTATATTTTTTAAATTTTATCTAATTATTTTAATTGATTTTTCTCAGGTTAACGAGTCTGCTTATAGGGCCTGTTTGTTTCGCCGCAAAACGTCGCAAGTCGTAAGTCATAAAATGAGAATGGAAAAAGTGAACTGTAGCAGAAAAATATATTGTGTTTTGCAGTGTTTGGTTGATAAAGTGAAAGTGTAAATGGAAAAGTATATCGTGTTTTACGGTGTTTGGTTGGTAAAGTGAAAGTGTAAATAAGAAAGTATATTGTATTTTATGGTGTTTGGTTGGTAACTTAAAAGTGTAAGTGGAAAAATTGGCCACAAAATTAACTGTAACAGTGATTTAAATATTATAAATTCTATTAAATTAAATATACTATTGAAAATTAAATTGTATTAATAAATTTGAGATAAAATATTAATAATTTTAATATTTTAATTATAACAATAATATTAATAAAAAATATTAGTAAAATTAGTAAAATATTACTAAAATATTAATTAAATAAATAATTATAAAATTTTAAGAAAATCTAAAGAACATTAATAAAATTTTAAGGATACTAATAAAACATTAATATTAAAAAAAACTTAAGAAAAATAATAAAATATAGTTATAATATTATAATATTATAAAATACTTAAGATTATTATAATATTAAATTTTATTATAATAATATGGTAATATTATAAAATATATAAAATTAACAAAGTAAAATATAATTATAAATTTAATAATAAGATATTATCATGATATTATTATAATGAATTATTACAATATTAACATAATAAAATATTAATATAATTTTAAAGTATATTATAATATTAATAAAGTAATTACTTATATTAAGAAATAAATAAATTAAATATATAATAATTTTATATTAAAGCATATTATTGTTATATTAATAAAATATTAAATCTAAATAAAATATTAAGAAAATTGGTGTAAATATTAATAAAATAATAAAGTATTAAATAACAATTTTAAATTAAAATAATAAATTAAAATAATAAAATATTAAATATTAAAACAATATTAAAAATAATAAAAAACTAAAAAATACAAATATAAAATAATTAGGTAAGAAATTAAACACTATTAAAAATATTAAATATTTAATAATATTAAATTATATTAAATTATATATTGATTATCAAGTAACTGCTTTGGGACTGCGAGTGTATTACAAGTGGAATTTACATGACCACAAAATTAACTGTAGCAGTTGCAAATGAGAAAATTTGAGTGCAAAAGTGAGATTTATATGACCACAAATTTAACTGTAGTAACTGCAAGTGGGAATGAGAGTTGTATTTTGCAAGATGTTTTACAACGAAACAAACAGCGGAAAATGAAAATGAGGTTTTACGACTTGCGATTTTGCGGCCTTTTGCAGGGAAACAAACATGCCCATAGTAGCGGCTCGAGTTCGGATGAAGCGGGCGCGGCCTGGGTTTTGTGTGCAAAGTGAGCTGTGATGTGGGCCTGTAAGGCGGGCCATAGTTTGGACTGTATTGTTTGTTTTTTTTTTGGTAAATGCAAACCGAGCCCTGCTCTCATCCATGCTACTAAATTTTTTGATGAATTTAAAATTTTAAAAAGTACATAAAAATTATATAAATTATGAGATTTGTAGTGGATGATCCTATATATTTTATTTAGGTTTTAGGTTTTAGTCTTGGTGTGGAATCATGAACAATGTAAGTGAAAACTGGGTGTTTGGTTGAATGCTTAAACGAAAATTTAAATCACAAAATTAAATATACTTACTTGCACATTAACTGGTCCCCGATCCTAGTGTTTTGTGTCACCTTAATTCAGTCACCACTGGTGTGGGAGAGAGGAGGAAAAATTTTAGAGCTAAGTTTTTTCTCTCTTTCTTCTTTCTTTCCTTTTTGTTTTCTTTTGAGATGATGAACAAATGAGATAGGGGTCAAATTTATTAGGTTAGGATTATAAATTCTAATTTTTAGTTTGTACATTACAACTAGTAGATCTGGTTGTTTTGAAGATTAACAAAGATCTTATGAGTTTTTTGGTTGAAATTGTGAAACTGACTTTTAGTTTAGTTCAACTAGATTAGATCGCACTAATAATCACATGCCGATACGACATATTGGTATGGGCATTAGGATTTGGCATAAAAGTTCTTGGGTTTGAATCTTGATTTTTAATAATTTACACAATTTTTTATTTTACCATTTTATGTGATTAATTTAAGTATTATGACATAAGAATATTACAATTTACCCACTTAATAAAAAATTCGCCCTCGAAATTTAAATTCAGGTGGAAGAAAGAAATTACTTAACCATCAAGGAACAGGTAAGGATAGCGATCACCTATGACATCCTCTCACTCCCACCTTGTTTCTCCCGAAGGTCACCTGTTTCAAGGCACCATAACAAGCAAAATGTTCTGATTCTTCAAGACTTTGCTGTTTCGATCCAAAATCACCATGGGTCTCTCAGTGTAGGTCAAATTTGGCCTAACCTCCAACTCGGAATAAAATAAAATATGACTGTCATCTTGGACATACTTCCTTGACTGAGACATATGGAAGACATCTTGTACATCGTCCAAAGATGGGGGCCACGCTAGACGATGTGCCACTTCTCCTACTCGCTTCAAATCTCAAAAGGACCAATGAACTTGGAACTTAGTTTCCCTTGGCTACCAGATATGATTATAGTTTCTCTTGGCTACCAAATATGATTACTCTTTTTGTTGGAGATATCTTCGAGAATATATTATCTCCAGTCTCAAACTCTACTTGCCTCCTATCCAAGTATGTCTAGCGCTTCTATCTATCTTGAGCTATCTTGAGACGCTTCCAGATGATCTTAACCTTCTTCACTGTCTGATGGATCACGTCCGGTATCAAAAGTCTCCTCTCACCAATATCGTCCAAGCACAAAGGGAACCTGCACTTTCTTCCATATAGTGCTTCGAAGGGTGCTTGTCATGACCTAGTGTCCAAAACTAAAGACAAAAGGTGAAATCACCTAGAGGGGGGTGAATAGATGATTATGCTAATCAATACACAAATTTTAAAAATGAGATGATGCAACGATCACTCAAAGTAAGATTAGAAGCCGAATACCCCGTGAAGGGCTCTGAACTCCTTCCTCGTGATTCCTCTAAATAAGAGTTTGAGGTGCGTAATGCAATCTTGTTGTGAGAGTATAGATCGACAATATAAGAATGAATGAATAGAAAGTAAACAACACAAGTAAACCAATCGTAAACACAGAGATTTGTTTCGAGGTTCGAGCACCCAGCTCTACGTCTCCGCCTTCACCCAGAAGGATTTCTGATCCACTAGAACTTCCACAAAGGATTACAACCAGTAAGGAGTACCCAACTCCTCAATCACACTCCTCTAGTCCAGAGGTAGTGGAGCCACAAATACAATAATCACTTGGTGATCAAAAGACCACAAACTCTCTTTTGAAAAACTTTTCTTTACAAAAACCCTAGAGAATAATATATAAGATTGAAGCTCAAGGTTTTGTAAGTGATATAAAAATAGAAGAGAGATTTTAAGAACAAAAAACTTTTAGAAAACTTTTGAAAATAATAGCCCAAAACTTAAAAAAAAGCTCTTTCTCAAGAAAACTCAAAACTTTTGATCTTTGAATTTGTTGTTGTGAAAACCTCTACCCTAATGACCCCTTTATATAGGATTTAGAAAGAGTAAACATAGAAAACTTTTACCTAAATAAAAGAGGAAGAAATTGTCCCTCTAATACAGCTAACCATATTTTTTTTAAACTTAAACACGTTTTAAAAACATGTTAAAAATCAGCCTCTAGAAAATTAGCCATTACTGCAAATCTGGCAGATTGGTCAACTTTGAGCATATTTTTCAGGATGTAAATGTCCGAATTCAGAATTAGATATATAGTAATAATTTGTAGATCTTTAAGTCTTATTTTTAATGCAACTGAAATCAACTCAATATCATTTTTTATTAGAAAGTTATTAATAAAACACTGACAGATGTCAAATCAGAAACTGTAAGCTATTTTCAGAACAAGAATAGAGTTCAACCAAATATTTGACATCTTTAAAATTTGAATCTGAAAATTATTATTGAATAAGAAATTTATATCTAAAAGTTAGATTTGAAATGCAAGTTAAATCATATTATTTGAATATAAGAATAAAAAGTTATGACAAGAAATGTAAAAAGGTGTCAAGCAGATCAGCAGAACTAAACTGGTTCAAATCCAAACCCGATATATGTACTTGAAATCCAAAATCGGTTAAACCATAAACCAAACGTATTGAATTTGTATGTGTATTTGAGCTTCAAACATATATACTATTCTTTAACAAACTAAAAATATAAAAACTTTATAGGAAAGTGTCTCTGAACCGCGTTGCCGAGCTAGAGCCTCCTCTCTTATGAAAGAGTCCTCTTGTGTCATCAACCTTTCAATATGCTTTAAGCGCCAATAACCTTACAACATGCTTAAAGCCATCAAGAATTGTACAAACTTGAAATTCATTCTAGAATCTTTATTAGTATTAAATAGCTTTTGTATATTTTGTTATCATCAAAACTATATAAATGGAGAGTGTAACCTTTTGGGCCAACAATCTCCCCCTTTTTGATGATGACAAAACATATAAGGTATAACACAAGATATAGAAGGGAGATAAAAACTCCCCCTCAAATGATGCTCTATTATTAAGTATAAAATATGAAACATGAACATATAAAAAACATATATGAGTTAAACATGTACAACACATGAAACCAAAACATGAAACCACAAATACATCTCTGCCTTTTTGTCATACATCAAAAAGGGTTAGTAAACAGCCAATAAACAATATATGCATAAACAAGATATAAATATGTATATATGCATACATAAACTCAAATATCTCTTCCCTTTTTTATCAATTCATCAACAAAGGGGCTAAGGAAAAAACAATCAATTGTCATATCATCAAATCTTAAAGATCAAAACTTAAGTTTTTTTTATACCAATTTAAAATTTTTGATAAACATATTGATACCAATTGAAAAATATTGATACTAATTAAAGATAAAAACTAAATTTTAGATAAACACTAAAATCACTTTACAATAAGGATACGAAATTTGAGAATAATACCAATTTAAGATCATTGATACTAATATTGAAAATGTTAGCATATATCAAACTAAAGTATTTTACATCATAAATGATGGGAGTAAGATACCAATTTGAAATGAAAACTGGTACAAATTGAATTTGCAACCAATACCAATTTTACATAAAACCAATTTAAAAACAAGAATTTTATCCCCCTTTATGAAATACTAAAAGAAACAATGCATAAGCTTGTAATAGATACTAATTAAAAATAATTGACATGATGAATTAAATCAAGCTTAGCAAACATAATTTGTGCTTTTTCAAAAAAATGTAAAGACATGTGAAACAAACACAATCAAAACATATATATGTATATATGGATAAACCAATTGAAATATGAGGCATATATAAAAAATACATATGAGTATACAAATATATGAAATATCAATTTTGATACCAATAGAAATATAATGAGGATAAAGTGTATAACTTAAACCTACCACCCCTATCATGCACAAGTTTAAAAGATATTCAAGAAGGGTATACAAGGCACGGTCGCCCATCCAACCGCCCTTAGAAGGTAGGGGTTTTCAAAAATCATGATTTGAAAGTAAATAGGCATAGTTTAAAAACTCTACCATTTAAAGAATAGAAACTAGTTTAAAGATATTTTTAAAAACTAGTAAGAAATCCTTTAAAATATGAAATCAAATCATACGTCCCATGAAAACATGAAAATCACATAATAATTGACACTCAAAGTCTATAAAGCACATATATGCTCATGAAAATAAAGTCATGAGTAAACACCAAATATAGAGTGTAAGAATCATGTAATCAACAAAATCATAGAAATAAGGCATTTAAGCTCAAATCAAATTCCTTTACAAACATGAAAAATATAAAAGTTTAATTTTCATCAAAACAAAACAAACCTCAAGACATATGTATATTTTGTATAAACCAGAGTATACATACTTATCCAAGCATAAATGAGTCCACAACAGTATATTGCATGATGGCAAGTGGCTTAAGGATGTACATGTATATCTATTAGTTTAGACAAAAGTAACATATACATGAAGCTAACACATTATCATGAACCATGTGCAAAAATAGAAAATACAAGTGTAAATGAGTGAATCATCAAAACAAGGCTATACAAGTACATGTAATGAGTACAAGTGAACAATGAAGTACAAACACATAATAACCAAGTGTAGCTCACTACTTGTACAAGTATATACACAAGTTTTAATGAAAACTACATTTAAACAAGTAATCAAAATCATGAAGTACAAAATCAAGCACATAAATCAAAACATGAATCTAAACATGATCAATCATAATGAGCATTGAAGCCAAAACATGCTAAAAACATTTATATAAAAGCATGTGAATAAAATAGGAGTTAGAGATTGTTACCAAAACCAATAGGGTAATCTCTTAGTCTCCAAACCAAGATGGTCATCCCACTAAACTCCCCTTGAAAGTGATGCATTCAAAAGTGTCACCGTTTAGCTTGGAACGCATTCACCTCAAGACACCAACAACTCTCACGTCATGTGAGAGCCCACACCTACATCAAATAGATTAGGAATGGATTTTGGTACCCATATTTTCTTTGGTCCTAATACGTTAGTGTTTTGAACCCAAACATGATTATTCATACTATTTATATGATCATAACAAAATTTGGCTAAATGACCATTATGGTCAAAAAAAGTACATTTATAAATTCTTCCATATTTAAAAGCATAATGAGCATGTGGTTTATGAACATGTGACTTGTGAGCATGGGTGTTTTAGCATGATTGACATGTGATGTGTTGGCATGATGAACATGTGGAGTTTTAGCATGTGATGGTTTATCATGTTGAACATGTGAAGTATGCATGTGTTTCTTTGAAAACATTTCTTCTAATTTAGTATTGTTGAAAGCACATTCTTTTAAAATATTTCCCAAATCATTTATGCTAGTTTTTAACATAGAAAACTCATTTTCATCAATTTTAGGATATTTAGCTATGCATGCAACTTTATAGGCATCAAAATCTCTTCGTGTTGAAATAAGAGTAGAAGATAATTCATCCTTTTCTTTTGAACAAATAGCAATTTGATTTTGAAGCATTTCATTTTCCTTTTTCAATTTTAAACAATCTTCCTTTTTAGCATCAAAACTTTCTGAAAGTTCAATGAAAGCTTGTAATAACAATTCTTTGTTTATTTCACTATCATCATCATGTGGTTCGGTAGTTATCTTAGGTGTGTTTGCCATGAAATACACATTGGCCATGTCAATTTCATCTTCGGATTCACTTTCCGAGTCCCAAGTAGCTTTGTACACCTTCTTTTCAAGCAGCTTCTTTACTTCAAGGAGAAAGATATCTTTTTCTTGAAATCTGGACAATTGGCCATCTTTACTAGTGTATGAATGAAGATATGAAAATAGTGATTAGCAATTTTTAGGATCTCTCTAAGGATGTGAAGCTAAAAATTAGAGTCCTAAATCTGATACCAATTGAAATCACCTAGAGGGGGTGAATAGGTGATTATGCTAATCAATGCACAAATTTAAAAAATGAGATGATGCAACGATCACTCAAAGTAAGATTAGAAGCCGAATACCCCGTGAAGGGCTCTGAACTCCTTCCTCGTGATTCCTCTAAATAAGAGTTTGAGGTGCGCAATGCAATCTTGTTGTGAGAGTATAGATCGACAATATAAGAATGAATGAATAGAAAGTAAACAACACAAGTAAACTAATCGCAAACACAGAGATTTGTTTCGAGGTTCGAGCACCCAGCTCTACGTCCCCACCTTCACCCAGAAGAATTTCCGATCCACTAGAACTTCCACAAAGGATTACAACCATTAGGGAGTACCCAACTTCTCAATCACACTCCTCTAGTCCAGAGGTAGTGGAGCCACAAATACAATAATCACTTGGTGATCAAAAGACCACAAACTCTCTTTTAAAAAATTTTTCTTTACAAAAACCCTAGAGAATAATATATAAGATTGAAGCTCAGGATTTTGTAAGTGATATAAAAATAGAAGAGAGATTTTAAGAACCAAAAACTTTTAAAAAACTTTTGAATATAATAGCCCAAAACTTAAACAAAAGCTCTTTCTCAAGAAAACTCAAAACTTTTGATCTTTGAATTTGTTGTTGTAAAAACCTCTACCCTAATGACCCCTTTATATAGGATTTAGGAAGAGTAAACATAGAAAACTTTTACCTAAATAAAAGAGGAAGAAATTGACCCTCTAATACAGCCAACCGTATTTTTTTTAAACTTAAACACGTTTTAAAAATATGTTAAAAATCAGCCTCCAGAAAATTAGCCATTACTGCAAATCTGGCAGATTGGTCAACTTTGAGCACATTTTTCAGGCCGTAAACGTTTGAACTCTTGGTATATAAGAATAATTTGTAGACCTTTAAGTCTTCTTTTCAATGTAACTGAAATCAACTCAATATCATTTTTTATTAGAAAGTTATCAATAAAACACTGACAGGTGTCAAATCTGAAACTGTAAGCTGTTTTCAGAACAAGAGCAGAGTTCATCCAAATATTTGATATCTTTAAAATTTGAATCTTAAAATTATTATTGAATAAGAAATTTAAATCTGAAAGTTAGCTTTGAAATGCAAGTTAAATCATGTTATTTGAATATAAGAATAAAAAGTTATGACAAGAAATGTAAAAGAGTATCAAGCAGATCAGCAGAACTAAAACTGGTTCAAATCCAAATCTGATATATGTACTTGAAATCCAAAACCGGTTAAACCAAAAACCAAACGTATTGAATTTGTGTGTGTGTGTGTATTTGAGATTCAAACATATATACTATTCTTTAACAAACTAAAAATATAAAAACTTTATAGGAAGGTGTCTCTGAACCGCGTTGCCGAGCTAGAGCCTCCTCTCCTATGAAAGAGTCTTCTTGTGCCATCAACCTTTCAATATGCTTTAAGCGCCAATAACCTTGCAACATGCTGAAAGCCATCAAGACTTGTACAAATCTGAAATTCATTATAGAATCTTTATTAGTACTAAATAGCTTTTGTATGTTTTGTTATCATCAAAACTATATAAATGGAGAGTGTAACCTTTTGGGCCAACAAAAGGCACATGACAAAGGCTGGTGACACATCCATAAGGGTGAGCTAATCCTTATAGAGTGCTAAGCCCAACTAACATGTACACATAAAACTGCTGTAACGATAATAATACATCTACTACATGCATTTATGACCGAAACAATTAATCGAATTTTAAGATAGATCAAATGACCAACGAAGCGGTCCAACAAAACGAAGCAAAATATCCAGATTTCAAAGTATCATCATCAGAGTACAAATAAACCAAAATAGTAATACATAAAATCTCATAAACTAAATGAAACAAATAAGATAAAAGTATGAAAATCTGCAGCGACAAAATCACAATCACTGGTGTTCAACTGGATTGTCGTAGAGAGGTTCGGCCTAATCCGTAAAATACCCTATACTTGGTTCTAGGGAAATTATGATGTAAAATCTTTTTAATTGATTGAGAAGAAGATTACAACGGATCAATATCCGATTACAAAAGAGGAAAGGATGATGAATCTTCTATTTGTTTAGTGTTGGATTCTTCGTGTGATGGTGGAGAGTGAGTCTTGTTCTCCGTTGATGAGCTGAGTTTGAATGTTAGATCTTCTTCACTCTCTTTTGCTGAGCTCTGAGTTTAGTATAAACTTTAGATAGTAGCTGAAATCTCAAGGAGATTGAATGAACTTGTTAGAACAAGTTAAGAGTCTTCTCTTCTCTCTCTTCTCCTCTCTTCTTTCTTTTTTTGTCTCTCTGGTTCTCTATAGCTTTTAATAACTATTTATAGAGAATTCTGGGGTATAACTGACCCCTTAATTCTCTATATTAATGGGGATTAATCTCTCATTAAGTGGGAGAAGTGGATGTAACTGACCTAGTCTTTGTGACTGTCAGTTACACCAGAAACGCGGAGCTCGCGTTGATGTTGAAACACGGAGCTCACAGGCTTGTGTTGATGTTGAACGCGATCTTGATTGAGGTTTGTGTTTGAAGAAAGAATACGACCTTCACGTTTGTTGATGAAATGCGAAGTTCGCATTTGAAGAAAGAACACGATCTTTACATTTATGAATGAAGCGCGAAACTTGCATTTGGGATTGAAACGCGACCTCCATGTTTGGTGAGGACTCTCGTTTGAGATTGAAACGCGACCTTCGCGTTTGACACTGTGCTCGTGTTTGAGGCTTTGCCATCAGTAATTTTTTTGGCAGCCTAGAGAACCCTCTAAAAGTGTTTGAAACTCCATAGTTAACTGGGAAGATTTTCAAAATACTTTGGACTTCATATTGACTTAGACCTTTGTGATTATACTGGCAATATTTTGAACTGTCCTAAGCTTGATCCTATCTAGATTTTTGTCTTCGTGATTGTACTGTTAAACTACTTGAAGCCCTAAGGGAAGATCATAGAAAGTATCTAGAAATACAGTCTAAAACTTCTCTGAGATTTGATTTGTTTGTGGGTGTACTGTTTGAACTGGTTGAGTCATTGATTTCTTTTGTCAGGTACTGTCAAACTGTTGTAAAAGACACACACTGTTTTGAGAGAACATAACTCTCGTGTGAGATACAACTGTCGCGTTTTCTAACTTCTGAACGCGATCTTCATTTATGAAGAGGCGACCGTCATTTGGTTGTCACATTTAAAATGCGATGGTCGCTTGGAAGCTTGGAGACGCGATCCTCATTCAGAAATGCGATTTCTCAAGCACCGCATATTAAGCTCAGATTGAGCTCTGAGATTCGCGCCGCGAATCTCAATCATTGAATGGTCTAAAAAAGACCCAATGTCTTCAGAAGTCAAGCCACCTGACTTTCTTCAACTTCCAAACCCGCATCTTATAAAAGCTCCTAGCTTTCTTTAAAAGCTTTCAAAGCTTCAAGCTTTTCCATCTTCACCAAAGATTTCAAACCATTTCAATGGCTCCGAAGGGAAAGAGGCTCGCTTCGTCCAGTGCGAGTTCTGGAAGGACAGCAGCCGGCGGTGCTTCGCCACATGATGGCCGCCCGAGCAGGCCCAGCCTATACGGGTCTTCACCCTAACAACGACCCATCGGAGAGCCTCCTGAAAGATGGAGGCTCTCCCGCGCTGGATGCTCGACGCCAGTCAACAATAGGACCTGCCCCAACGACCGCCCGAGCAAGTCAACAGTCTACCTCGGGTCATACCCCGACGACCAACATAGTAACACAACTTCGAAGTTAGGGGCTTCTCCACTCAGATAACATTTGTAGGTTTTGGGGGGAGCGAACCCCATTTGGGAACTATATTGCAAATTTCCAAACACTTCAGAACCGAAATAGCTCCCCGAGCAGATGTAATAACAAGTCAAATCACAATCACAAACAAGGAAGATTCAAACAATGCTTTCATTAACAAATTCTCCGCTTTGTTATAGGGTTTTTTGATTATATTCATCCACTTACAAGCATGGTTACAACTTAATGAGTGATACAAACTTGTTACATGTGTGTCCTTTCTGAGAGAAAAAAATCAGATACCCCCAATGACGTCCGGAAGATGGCCCCTGAACAAGCAATCCACCAGGACAAAAGGGCAAGAACTCTAAGAACTCACAGGAAGAACCCAGCAAGCGAGATCGCTCCTCAAACCGTAGACTGATGCCTGCAAGACAAGGAGGATACCGATGGCAAGACTGTCACTCCGAAGATGAACTCAAGAGCAGGGGAAGCCAAAGCACGGGCATCCCATAAGAGCACAGACGACCGACTTTAGAGATCGAAACCGTCATCGAGCACCCTTATGCTCCCTACTTTATGTTCGCTGCAAGAAAGACGGTAACACATAGCTTCCAGCAACTACCGCCCTGATCTGATTGGAGACCAGACGAGCAAACCAGCCAGAAGTTAGTTCATCGTCATCCTTCCTAACAGTCGGGCCTCGTCGTAAGAACCGATACCGCTTGATAAGCCCATCGTAAAAACTAATACTCCACGACAAACGAATTTCTGATAATCAAGAGTGCAACAACATTCTCTATTCTCTCATTCTCCTTTTTCCATCAGATGAAGAAAGAAGAAACATCACTGCACACAAGACAAGGTAGAATCTGAAAAGTGGAGGAGGATTCAGAAAGCAATGCAGATCTCCCCTTGAGCTCATATCCTATTTATAGAGAAAAAGCCCAAGTGCCAACCATTCAATATCTCAAATCCCAAAGGGATCAAAGCGCCACTCAATTAAGGACCCTACACGTGTCACAATGTGTGATACTTGGACCATCGCACCAGATATGTTGCACCTTCCTCGAATGTTGCACGCTTTGAGAAGCGACAATTGCTTAATTAATGCCACAACGGATGGGATGTGCATTCGAGGCTCTGTCGGCCCATAGAGTCACACACGCCACTATAAGACAAAATCGAAGAGATAGCAAATCGACTAAAGTCCAGGCCTAGAATTTCATTCTCTAACTGCTCCCTTCTCTCTCAGAGAGTCCCTGGGAACCTATAGCCCCCGAAGGAGAGTTCCCGACCTCCTCAAAAGAGAAGGAAGTAGAGGGGGCATATGTAGTGGTCAGTTTTCGACCTCTTCGAGATCACACCACATGTCCATTCAGCATCAAACATGCGAGCGACACGTGACCACTTCCAAAATCTCTGATCGGGAGTGTCCATTCGATTCAAACCTAATTAGAAGGAGGATATAGAATCAGTTGTGGGAATATCTATCTATAAGTCAAATTCTTATTTGAACTCGACAGTTATAGGTCGGAAACAGATTAAACGCATCAACAATTGGACGCAAGAAATCAAATAAAGATGGGTTCTCACCCAATCAATTCAAACCTGGATGTTTAGCTCTAAACCATCTATAAGATAAGAGGTTAAGTATTTAAATAGAGCTGAACTCTGCAGCCTTATCCAACAGAGACAACCTATATAAATAATAGATCTCTTCTAATGCGGAGAGGGACGACAGAGAATTAAGCTCAGAAACCCTAGCAAATCAGAGAACATCATTGTAATCGCCATTATTATAGGGAAATCTCTCTCTCTCTCTCTCTTTGTGATTTTCTCCCATTTGGATTTTCACGTAATTCTCTGTGTTTGCGCTGTCGTTTCTTTAATTTGATTATACTCACTCTATTATTTTGGTGCGTAGATAAATTCCTTAGGAATTACCACTGCACTTTTGTTGAGAAAACTAATTGTTTTAAAAATTATTATAACCATGCGAAGAAGGTCAACGTGGAATAGAACAAAAATGATGTCATATGTCCATAAAAAACCTCAATAATTTTTAAAAGTTTAACATAATACTGAACGCCAATATTTTAGGAGGTTATTTATTCTTTTTTGGATGAGGGATTTAATTCAAAACTAAGAAATTGATGAAAGAGGTTTCTTGTAATTTATCCTTACCCAAAATAAATCTTGTTATGAAGCTAATATCTCTAAAATTTTATTGTAAGAATGAATAAATTTTCAAATTTGGCAAAATTATTAGTCAAAATCTTTTTAGAATATTTCAATTAGTGTTTTTTTTATAGTAGTATAGACTTATTGAAACAAATTGCTGAAAAATATATCATATTGTCTTGATGTCAACATTGCTTTCTCTAAGTAATTCATACAAGAAATTATTAATAGGAAAGTTTTGATTCATGACTCCATATTACATATAAATTTTCATCCCACTTTTACCTTGATCTTAGTCAAACTTATTATATGAGATCAACATTGTGATATCTAATTAATCCATATGAGATTCCTTTATAAGGGAAGTTTCAAATGATGACTATATATTCCATAATCCTCTCTCCTACTGTAAATTCCATTCACATTATAGAAATGCACATGTCTCCTATCTCATATCCATGAGATTATTTCTTTATAATGGAGAATGGAATTGAATCATTTCTATACCTCATCAAAATATTAACTTGCTGCTATATATAAATTGTATCAAAGTTATTTAAGGTCTTGAAGGATGCTCTACGCACAATGAATACTCCATTCTTGTGCTCCTCGAGGATGCATAGGGAATAACTTGCAGAATAAAAATCTTCAAAATCGATGAATTTTTCTCAGAGCTGTAGGTTTTGACTGAAACAGGTGTCAATAGTATCTATTATGAGCGGGTGTAATGTTGGGCCTGAGGGCCTTCTACGAGCAAAAAAGAAAAAAAATCAACCTAGCATTCAGTAACAATTAAATAATAAATATCATAATCTTACATACATATATATATATATATATATATATATATATATATATATATATATATATATATATATATATATATATATATATATATATATTATTCTTTTTTTCTCATAAAGTAAAAGATAAATGAGTTTTCTTTAATGAACTTTGTGTTAAACTATACAAAAAATATTTTATATGAGTTTGATTGACTATGGGAAAGTTTTAAAATATAGAATAATTGATATTTAGAATTTTGGAAACTTTTATGTCTCATCATCAATACTCATTCCTCTTCGTCTTATATTCTCATTGTTTTAAACTTAAAAATTTTCTTTTAATCACTTTTACCATTTGAACATGCAGTAGAAGATTTACTATGAGAGAGTTTTAAAACATAGAAAAAAAATGGTACTTAGAGTGTCAGAATAATATAAACTTTTATGTCCCTCATCAGCCTATATTCCTCTTCGTCTCATACTCTCATTGTTCTGAACTTAAAAAATTATCTTTTAATCAGTTTTACCATTCTAAGTATGCAGTAGAAGTCCATGCAAAGATCCCTAATTGAAAATAACCCCCTCAAAATCAATTTTAAATGAATAACACCCTATATCTTCTATTTTTTATCAAACCGAGCGAAGCGAGGTTTCCCTCCTGACTCCCTCAACTTTGTTCGCCCGGCCCCACAGAGAGAGAGAGAGCCGCCCTCTCTCCTCTTCCCCCTCCTATCTCTCCCCTCCTCCTCCCTCACCCCTCCCTCCTCTCCCTCTTTTCTGTTCGGTTTCACCGCCAAACGGTAATCTAGTTAACCATTTCAAATGCAGTTTGACAAATTAATCTTAATTCCAGCATATTAGCGGAAGTAGAAAAGATGTATAGGAAAGAGTGAAGTATTTAATACTGTGAGGCTCATCATATTACTTTATCTTCTCATACTTATACTTATACAAAGGGGCTGTCTGGATTCAAGGAAGTGAGCGGAAGTAAGGATGTGAGGAAGCGTCGTTTCTCACTTCTCTATTTATTCAAACACCGGAAAAGAAAAATGAGAAAACTCTTTTTCTTTTCTCTTTTCTCTTTTATACAATCATTTTCTCACTTTCAGAATGTTACAATTTATTTTGTGGTCATGTAACTCTCATTTATAATAAGTTATAATTCAAAACAGTAAATTTTGTGATCATTGTAAATCTCATTTGCATTCTAATTACAATCCAATTATTATTTATCTTATTTAATTTTTATTTTAATATTATTTTGTGGTCAACTTTTTGTTCAATTTTTCCAGTTCTATGTTACCATCCAAGCACTAGAAAAAACATAACATTTTTCAAATCACACTTTTCAATAATATTTAAATATTGAAAAACTCACTAACTAATTCTGAAGTTCCAAATAGAATTATTAGTAGTTTCTTACTTTCACCCTTAACTAAACAGCCTTGAAAGCGAAATAATAAAAAAAAATTATCCATTTTCAGCGGATCTTGGGTAGGGGTGGCCAATGGGGCGGGTCGACCCGCGTCGACCCGCCCCGCCCCGCCCTGTGCGACCCGTTGGAGTCGCACAGGGCGGGTTACGGGTCAACCCGCACCCGCCCCGTTTAGGGGCGGGTCAGAACGGGTTGACCCGTCCTGTTTAAACGGGACGAATCGGATTCGTCTCGTGACAAATCACGGGACGAATCGGGTCGGGGAAAATTTCCCCGACCCCCATTCTCTAATTTTTTTTTAGTCCAATATTATTATACTACCATTAGAGAGGAAAATTACTCTGCGGCCCCTAGATTCGATTTTAATTTTTTTTTAAACTCTAAACGGCTCAAAAAAAAGCCGTTGCGGGTGAAAAAGAAGGTGCCACGTGGCACCCTCTTTTTTCACCCACAACGGCTCAAAATGAGCCGTTGTATCCCTTTAAAAAAAAAAAAAACCCTAACCTCTATAAATACCCTCCACCCTCATTCACTTTTATCTTACTTCACCTCAACTCTCTCTCTTCTATTATAAATCACTCTTATTCTCTTACAATTATAAATCTCTCTACCAACTTCCAGTCTAGTCTAATGGAGCCCAACTGGAGTGCTGGCGGTACCTCATCCGAAGCCGGTGGCGGTGGTACCTCTTCATCAACACACAATCCTTCATCTGCCGCACCTTACACCGATGTTGGCGGTAGCTCATCGTCAACATATGCCGCTTACCCACCATACAACTATGCTCCCCCAACATTCGCATTTGCTCCCTATCACAGTTCGTCAAGCTATGCAATTGACTACAGTGATTTTGCACCATATACACATGCTGCATATGCCAGTGATAGTGGTACAGATCGGCATTCTATTTCCCTCCTTCCTCAATATTCCTCATATTCTCAACTTTTAATGTCAACATCACCAATGCACGCACAATCTCTGGCTCCTTTTTTTACTGAAACACAAGAACAACACAATACACAACCAACACAGCATGATATTATAGTTTCAGAAACACAACAACCAACTAGCACAAGCACAACCACAACCACTAAAGTAAGAGCCAAAACTTCTCTAGTGTGGAACCATTTCGTAGAAAAAGTTGTTGAAGGTAGAAGAAAGGCAGAATGTAAGTACTGTCATCAACTATTTGATCATAAAGAAGGATACGGTACAGGTGTTCTTAATAAACACTATGAAAAAAAGCATGCTAAAAGTCACGGTTTACCACCACAACAGCACAAATATTAGCTGATTCAGGTACACTCTCCACTTGGAGATATAAGCCTGAAGTAAATAAACATAAGCTAGCTGAATTTATTGTTCGAGCAAAACTTCCATTTTCTTTTACTGAATCAGATGCATTAGTTGATTATCTTAAATCTATTTTTGCTCTTGATTATAAGAGAATTAGCAGACAAACTATAACTAGAGAAATTGAAGATTTATTTGTAAATAGAAAAAATATTTTGAAGGCTCTTTTTAGTAGTGATGCTAGAAAAATTTCATTAACTTCTGATATATGGGAAGCTCTTAATCTTATTCATTATTTATGTATTACTGCTCACTTTATTGATGATAACTGAATTTTACAAAAACGTATTTTATCATTTTCTAAATTTTCTGAGAAACATTCTGCTACAAATGTAGCAAATTTAATTTTTCTTACTTCTAGAAATTATGGTATAGAAAATAAAATATTTTCTATTTCTTTTGAAAATGCAAGTGAAAATACTGCTTCAATAAGACAATTGAAAACGGTATTAGATTCGATTTTAAACGGTAAACTTTTTCATGTTAGATGTGTTTGCCATATATTGAATTTATGTGTACAAGATGGTCTAAAAATCTTAAACAAATATATTTATAAAGTTAAAGAAATTATTTTACATATAAAACACAGTGGACCTAGGAGACAATCTTTTAAAAGTTATTGCCGACAATGTGGACTGAAGGAAAAACTACTCCAAGCAGATGTGAAAACTCGTTGGAATTCAAGCTACTATATGATTAAAGATTGCCTTCCTTTTAAACAAGCAATTCAATTTTTTACAATAAATGAATGTTCATCTTTTTATATTAGCGATGAAGAGTGGAAATTATATGAAATTTTTGTACTTTTCTAGAAAAATTTGACACTGCCACAAAAGCACTTTCTGGTACATATTATCCCACATGTAACTTAGTTTTTTATAATCTTAATGAAATTGCTCAAGTATTTGCTGCATACAGAGATGATGACAGTCTTGAAGAGGCTATACATGATATGGAAGAAAAATTTCGAAAATATTTTGAAAATATGCTTTTTTTATTTTACTTAGCTGCAATTATGGATCCTAAAATTAAAATAGATAATTTAAAACTTTTATTATCCAATTTTATTTTATGTTTACATTATGAACAAGATGTAGATAAATTACTTTTAGAAATTAGATCTCTTTTAAAAGAAATGTACTCATTGTACAGAGATGAGTTATTTCCCCTTCTTCTGAATTTAGGGCACCTACACCATCACAAACTTTTTCTACTAGTCTAGGTAAAAGATTATCTAATTTTAAAAGTTTACTTTCCTCTAATACTAGAAAGAAACACTCTTCAGGAGCAGGTTCATTTGATGAACTTAATTTATATTTGAACACAATGCCTGCTGAAATAAATGAAAATGATGATGAACCATGAGAAACATTTGATGTTTTGTCATGGTGGAAAGAACAGAGAAAACAATTTCCTGTTCTTTCTACCATGGCCCGAGATATACTGACACCTCCGGCCTCTACAGTAGCGTCCGAGAGGGCATTTTCTGCAGGTGGTAGAGTTTTGACACCCTGGAGGAGCAGGCTGACGCCGAAATACTTGGAGATAGCTGTTTGCTTAAAGGACTGGTTCGATGCAGAAAGACGCACACAAGGAAAAGTTATTTTAAATGAAGAATTTGAACAGGACGATGATGACGAGTAGAGAACCACCGGAGTTTTTTATGTACATTGTATGAGATGAGCACCAGAGTTTTTTTATGTATATTATACGAGATGGGTTTTATGTACATTATATGTGATGAGCAGATTGGTATATGATTTTTTCATATTAATAAAATAATTTACCTTACAAAAAAACTTGTAATTAGTGAATATCAATTCTATTTTTTTTTTTATAATTTTAGACATTTTTTTCAATTTTTTCCTCTTTTTTTACTATTTTTTCTTAATTTCTTTATAACTTTAAATTTAAAAATTTAAGAAATTTCGAATTAAAAAAAAATTAAAAATTGTCGAGACGGGTCCAACCAGTCTCGACGAATCCTAACGTGGATTTTCAACCCGTCTCGTCGAATCCGTGACGAGACGGGTCCAACCAGTCTCGTTATGAATTCGAATTCGTTGGGCTTTGGCCACCCCTAATCTTGGGCCAAGCCACGATTAAATATACGGACTCAATGTCTTGACAATGATTGAGAAATAAGAAATAAATAAAATTGTAAATCCTTATTTCCCCAAACTGCTATATCTCAAAGGAGATGTATCTAAAGAAGAAACGAGAGGAAAAAGGAAAAAAAAAGAATTCCTCACATCCCTTACCATCATCACCATCCTCATGAGTGCACCCTCCCCATTTCCAAGTTCCATTTTTTCTGCAACATAGGCAAGAGGACAGGGTAAAGGCAGATAGGTGTCAGAAGAACAGCAACGCAAACCCCCATCACACCTCACCCCCTTCCTTCCCCTTCCCTCAAACCCAAATATCAGACACAACATTTACATTTTGATCGGACCCATCAAAAGAACGAGGGAAAATAGAAAAAAAGGGAAAAAAAAATGAAGCCCGTTCACCCCCCAACAACAGCATCACAAGAATCCGCCGCCTCCTCGTCATCGTCGTCGCGGCCGCCGTTGTCGTCATCGACCCTCGCATCCGTCCCCTCCGCCGCCCCCTCCGGCGCCTCCGCCGCCGCCCCCGACGACCCCTCCGCAGCGTCCCCCTCTCCCTCCACCTCGTTCGGCGGCAGCCTCGAGTCCGTCTCCGTGGACCGCCGCAGCGGCGGCCACTCCGTCGTGTGCCGGTGGACCGTCGACCACTTCCCCCGCGTCAAGGCCCGCGCCCTCTGGTCCCGCTACTTCGAGGTTGGGGGCTACGATTGCCGCCTCCTCGTCTACCCCAAAGGAGACTCTCAGGCTCTCCCCGGTTACTTCTCCATCTACCTCCAGATCGTCGACCCGCGGGGCTCCTCCTCCTCCAACTCCAAATGGGACTGCTTCGCCAGCTACCGCCTCTCCGTCCTCAACCACGCTGACGACTCCAAGTCCGTCTCTCGCGACTCATGGCACCGCTTCTCATCCAAGAAGAAGTCCCATGGATGGTGCGACTTCACTCCGTCCTCCACCATCCTCGATCCCAAGGCCGGATTCCTCACCCCAAACACCGAATCCGTCGTCATCACTGCTGACATTCTCATCCTCAACGAATCGGTCTCATTCTCAAGGGATAACGGCAATGAGGCCGCACTGCAGCCCGTGCCGGATGTGTTGAGTGGGAAGTTTACATGGAAAGTTCACAATTTTAGCGTTTTTAGGGAGATGATCAAGACTCAGAAGATCATGAGCCCCGTTTTCCCGGCCGGGGAGTGTAATTTGAGGATCAGTGTGTATCAGAGCTCGGTGGGAGGGGTGGATCACTTGTCCATGTGCTTGGAGAGCAAGGACACGGAGAAAACCCTAATCCCGGACAGGAGCTGCTGGTGCTTGTTCCGCATGTCGGTGTTGAACCAGAAGCAAGGGCTAAATCATGTGCACCGGGATTCTTATGGGCGGTTTGCGGCGGATAATAAGGGCGGGGATAATACTAGCCTTGGGTGGAATGATTATATGAGGATGTCGGACTTTGTTGGGGCAGAGGCCGGGTATTTGGTGGATGACACGGTGGTGTTTAGCACTTCATTCCATGTGATCAAGGAGTCGAACAGTTTTACGAAGAATGCTGGGGCTGTGATGGGGGGAAGGGTGCCGGCGAGGAAGTCGGATGGGCACTTTGGGAAGTTTACTTGGAGGATTGAGAATTTCACGCGGCTCAAGGATATTCTCAAGAAGAGGAAGATCACAGGGCTTTGCGTCAAGAGCGGAGGTTCCAAATTGGTAATAGGGATTGCCGCCTTATTGTTTATCCGAGGGGTAAGTAAGACTATCTTTGTTGCATGTAGACTTTGAGTTACTTTTGTCAATGCTAAGAAGAAAGAGGAGGGGCTTAACATTTTACAGCATTCTATTATGCCTGTTGTTTGGTTGAATAGAGAGTATGGCCATTCTGTCTGTTTATTTCATGCACCAATGGAAGCATATTTTCAATTGCCCGGTATAGAAAACATTGAGTTTGTTTTTTCTCACACTTTTTTAGTAACTTGACAATGGACATTAATTTCTTGGCTAATTTTCAGTCGAAGTAGAATAGAATTGACACGTAGCTTGAAAGCCCTAAAGAATTCTATGTACAACTTGAATTTGATGGCTTGCACAACTAATATACCAAATTTATCAATGGAGTGCTAATGAGGTGAGCTAGTATGCTCAATTCTTTAGCATATTTAATAGACAAGGAACCAGATTTTGTACCTTAGAATAAAATTGATTTTGCTTTCCCCTTCCATTCCGTCATTTGCCAAACAAGGAAACGAGTTATTTCATTCCTTCCAAGTAAATTTAAACCACCAGAATGGTGAGTATATTGACAGCCTCTAAAATTTACCTAATGATGGTGATTGATAAGGTCAGGCACTTAGGAAACAACTAATGCTAGCATTTAGGCACTTCTTTTAATATAAAAATAATTTTGTTATGATTGGCAGCTGCATCTTCATCAACTAGTTGGCTTTTATGACTTATGTGCTTATAGCAGCATTTAGTTGAAAGGAATAGTGAAGGGGTAGGGAAGTGACTAAATAAATTGCTTTCCCTGGTTTTTGGTACCTCAAAAATTTTCCCACATTGAGGCAGTGGAAACGGGCTAGGAAAATATCACATTTCTTGTCATCTTTCTTATTCTCTTCCTATGATACCAAACACAGCTTGACTTCTTGAACTTATTTAATTAGGGGCTTTTTTTTGTGTGTATTTAGTAAACTGATTGAATTACTCCGTGGTGTTTCTATTTTCGTGTTGATGGGCACCAGGGCAGTCTCAACCGCCGTGCCACCTCTCTGTGTTTCTTGAAGTCACTGATTCCCGAAACACTACCAGTGATTGGAGTTGCTTTGTGAGCCATCGGCTGTCAGTAGCAAATCAGAAAATGGAGGAAAAGTCAGTTACCAAAGAATCACAGAACCGTTACTCCAAGGCTGCAAAGGATTGGGGTTGGCGTGAGTTTGTGACTCTAACGAGCCTCTTTGATCAGGACTCTGGCTTTCTTGTTCAGGACACTGTTGTGTTCTCCGCAGAGGTTCTTATATTGAAGGAAACTTCAATAATGCAAGAATTTGGGGACGAAGACACTGATTTATCTGGTGCTAGTTCAAGTCCTCAGATAGATGCCATTTGGCAGAGAGGGTCATTTACTTGGAGGGTGGAGAACTTTTTATCCTTCAAGGAGATCATGGAAACTCGAAAAATCTTTAGCAAATTCTTTCAAGCTGGTGGTTGTGAGCTGCGAATAGGTATGAATAGGTTTTGCACAACAATTTGTTTCTAATGTGTTATTGCTTATGTTTTTTACTCTATGCAAGAAATTGATTCTCACAATAACGCAGGTGTCTATGAGTCATTTGACACTATATGTATATACTTGGAGAGTGATCAGTCATCTGGAAGTGATCCTGATAAGAATTTCTGGGTCCGCTATAGAATGGCTTTGGTTAACCAAAAGAATCCCTCAAAAACTGTGTGGAAGGAGTCTTCCATCTGTACAAAAACGTGGAACAATTCAGTTCTCCAGTTTATGAAGGTCTCAGATATGCTGGAGACAGATGCAGGGTTTCTTGTTCGTGACACTGTAATATTCATTTGTGAGATCATAGATTGCTGCCCCTGGTTTGAATTTTCTGATTTAGAGGTGAGACTCAATGCCAGAATATTATCTATATATTTTGATAGGTTGAGATTGTATGTGATTATTTCTTTTGCTATTAGTAATATTGTGGTGGTTTACCTTCTCCAACCACGACATGCATGCTGCTTATCAGAACTATGGTCATTTCCTTTTGTCCTCTTATCATTCATTCTGTGTAAAAGCAACCAGGATAACATAGAAGATGATAAGAAGCTGTTTGCTAATCCACTCTCTGACTGGCTTTTCTGGTGCATCGACATCTAGATGTTAATTTATGTGAAAATTAAATGTTAATGCTCGCGGAGATTTGATTATTGGGTTCACAGTGACGAAGATATTTGTGGTCTTGAAGTCAATAATCCTTTGCATTAACTGCTCTAACTGGTTAATTGCTTCCTCAATACTATGGTTTTCATATATCTTGCTCAAAGTTTGCTGCTTTGACATTTTTACTGTATTATCGCACATTACCTAGTGTTGTCTGTTACCATCATATTGCTTGCTGTCTTTGAGTCATGCAGTCAAAAAGTGGCAGTTTTCAATGCTGAGTCAGAAGCAGCCAGCATGGAGTTTAGAGAATATCAACATTTTGTCATGCATATGTGCTTAGTCCCTTCCTTACAAGTAGTTTATCTGAAAACGAGAGCAAGGTATTCCACAATTTATAGGGACAATCATCAGACACGGGTTAGCAACATTCATCACATATTAATTATAAAAATTTAATACAATAAAATAAGTATGGTGATAACGAGAACATACAATGGTTGGTACTTTGTTAATTAAGCAATTGTTTGATAAGTGAGAATCGGTTTTTCAGTCATGCAGAGGATAATTCCTAGAGTGATGTTGAAAGCCTGTTTCTACTTAAAAGTTCATATTTGCATATATGAGGTTCTGATATTAAAGTGACCACCCTACAATATATTTGAGATAGGGTGCGCATTGTCTACTTAGTTCAATGTTAACTGAGTTTAGTTTCAGCTTTGTAGTTCCTACAGAGTATCTAGAACTTAACATATTCTCGATATGAATCAAAGCCCCTTTTTTAATTGCTATCTGATAAGGTGGCACCTGTTGGTCCCTAGCGGGGGTTGGGGTTGGGGGGGTGTATAGGGACATAACTAAATATATGGCTAATCAGAACTAATTACAAAACTATATGCTGCTGGCAGGATCAAAGATAGTAGGATAAATCTCTTGCAAGATCAGAACACTTAGAGAAAAACATCAACAATAAGCTGACAAGATCAAAACTGCACTGACACAATAGTAAGATAAGTTGCTGGCAGGATCAAATTACTTAGAAAATAACTGCAGTAGTAATATTCCTGGCAGGATCAAAAACCAGGCTGGCACAATGTAGGATAAGTTGCTGGCAAGATCAATATACTTGCAATTTTTTTAGCAAAACAGCAGCAATAGTATAATCACAGTAATACTAACAAGATAAAAAGCAAGAGAGAGAAACACGATGATTTTAGGGTGGTTTGGGAAATCCCCCTACGTCCACCACCTAGAAGCATATTCTCTAGGATTTCAAAATCTATTAATAACTTCTCCTTTCAAAATTTACCAATAGCTTCTCCCCGAAGTAAGGATTACACCGTCAAGACTCTCCTCGAACTTGGGCTTTCTCTTTTCTCCCCGAAGATGTATACAACCACTAACGTTCTCCCCGGAGTTGGTCTTTTCTCCTCTTTTCCGAAAGGGTACACAAAGTTCACAATAGTAGTTTGTTCTCTAAAACAAGAGTGAGAACCGATTAGTACAATTACTCAAATCAAATAAAGATATACACAATGAGGCTCTATGTAATCAAAGAGTAATACATAATTATCTTCAATAAAATTTGGCACAAACTATCGAGAATCAAAAATAATTGAAAATTTAAGACCTTGATTCTTTAATCACTAGAGAATTAAATGGAGTGATTGAAAATTTGAGCTTTGAACAAATTGATTTTGAATCTGAGAATTGTATCTCAAGACTGGCACAATAATATATATAATTTTGTAAGAAGAATGTAAATAATAGAAAACTTGAAACCCAAAATTCTCCTACAAAGAAATTGTAGAATAACAAGTGGTTGATAAGAGTTGATGAAGATCACTTTTTGAGAAGAGGAGAAGGTGAAGAAATTGATGAAATTGGGAAGCTCAATAACTTCTCTTAAAGATATAGAATGTGAAAATTTAAGCTCAGAATTTTCTGCGTATTCAAGTTTTTGCTTTCTCAGAAATGCAGTTTTGTATATAAAGGCTGGGGCTTCTCTTCTTCAAATTATTCCCATTAGAGAGAGGGAAAGATAGCATTTAATGCTTGCGGCCGTAGAGATTTTCTCAGCAATAAATGAGCTTGCTGCAACAGAGAGTGGAGAAGAGATATTGTAGAGATTGTAGTGAAGAGAATAGAGAGAAAGAGAGAAGAGTGCTTCTTTTCAAACAAGAAATTCAAATCTCAAAGCCAATGTCTGCAAAAGGGTGTGGTGGGCTGCTGTTGAGTGTGGCAGCAAAAGAGGGCTGTTGACCATTGAGGTGTGACATATAGAGAGAACGGTCAACAAAGGGTGGAATTGAATAACCCAAATGATTCAACAAGTGTGACATTTTCTGATGTGCAACAGCTCAGATCTCTCCCCCCCCCCCCTCTCTCCCCCCCCCCCCCCCCCCTCTCTCTCTGTTGTCAAAGTACACATCCACTTGGTGATATGAGGAGACAAGATAGACACTAGGGGACATGTCGTGATTTACTTTAAAAGTGAAGAGACTTTGTACGATCTGATCACATCAAGAAAAGAGACTCACAAGATAGAATACTTAAAGAGAGTTGTGAAATGATAAAGTACTGATGTCTCTGGGACAAGTGAGGATATAGTTCTGGTAGAATAAGATTATGCCAAGCACAATTTGAGCTGATATAATGGGATTTTGCCAAGCAGATATCTGCCGGTAAAAATAACATTCTATCACAACAATCTCAAGGGATAAGAAGGTGCTAATAGTCTCTATTGTGCTAATTTTGAAGATAATTAAAAATTACTTTTGATTATTTACAGAATTTCAATTTGTGAAAGTGGAACCTCGATTCTTTTGCTTCAAGTTGCTCTTGCATAGCTTGATTTAACTTGACTTGGCTTGGTTGTTTGAAGCTGATTTTCCTTTCAACCTCCATTTTGATGTAGCAATTATAGATTAGTCCATCCAACCTCTAATTGATGTTTTATCCGGCAATGAGACAAACACTACTAACCAAATACATTAGTAGTCTAATTGATGTTTTATCCGGCAATGAGACAAACACTACTAACCAAATACATTAGTAGCTTAATTTATAGGTTAATACATCACTAAAATCTTTTGGTTTACAGCACCTAAGTTTACTGGTGCAAAGGAAACTATTGTCTTTGACTGCCTATCTATAAAACTTTCCTGGTTCTTCATAAGTTTTGCTGCTCTTTGTTTTCTTTCCATGAGTAACCACTATGGAAAAGTAGAAAGCCTTCACAAAAACAGCTTATAGTGAAAAACTAGTTTTTGAAAAGTAGAAACTCTTTTATCTTTTTTTAGAAACACATCAGTACGAATTCTATGCACCATAAACTTCTTGAGTTACATTTTATTAAGATCATTGGAAGCCCGTTCCTCTATTTCATCTATCTTATTAAGGTATTAGTGGAGTAGTGTGATTGCAGTGATTATTTTCCTGCCAACAACAACTGTAAATAACTGATGTATGATTGCCTCTTTAGAAATCTTCACTTTTATTTTTCCTGCTGCCTCTTACTTTGTCCCACCAGACATCTCTCTCTTTGGGAGTTTGATTCTGCCTCTTCTTTGATGTGTGACTGTTATTTTCCAGTTAGACTTACTAATTGAAGTTGTATTTATAAATAATTTTTATAGTTTGAAGAAACATGAAAAAAGGAAAATAGATGCCAATGAAGAGCTCCTGGCTTCCTATAATACTGTATCACTGAATTGCGATACATTATGTACATTTACTTGCTTTCCAAACATTTTTGAATGTTGTTCCTTGAAAATCATTAAAAAAAAGCTAATTGTTCTGGGTTCAAAATCACACATGTGCATGCCAGCTTTGGCTGGTAGGGCGACCAAAATTAGGGAGTGTATTTGTTTGAATATCATGCATTGGTCTTACCTGAAGAACTAATATATTTTGAAGGAAACTAAAATTTGAGAAGTCCTAAAAAATAAATAAATATATAAAAGAATACATTTTTTTCTGATTTGATTGATCATTAATCTGCATGACTGGATTCCATGTTTTGTTGCCAATTTGTGTTTCTTATGGTAAGGCGTGTAAAAAGTAAGAAAATATAAGCGTGAAGTTACAATTCAATTGCGTGCGCGCATCTTATGCATTTTGATTGAAGTCCTCTTAAAATTTCTCATTTATCTCAAGCATGTCAAAATTGGCACCATGTCTGTGGCAAGAACAAATCCTTTACTCTTTTTATGCTTATCTATGGCTTATCATGTACATGTATGAAGCATATTAGACGGAAAAAGTGAACAATAGCTTCCAGAAGTAAATTTCCATAATATTCTTCTGTCGGGTACTTTATCTCAAGCATGTCAAGATTCCTTATGCTTTGGATATGGGTGCAAGTAACTTCTTTGAAAGAACCTCATTTTCTTCTTAAAGATATTTTACATTCATTGATTCTTTTTACTGAGTAATAAGATGTCTTATGCTTTCTTAATTAAATATTTAAGACTCTCTCTCTCTCTCTCTCTCTCACACACACACACACACACACACACACACACACACACACACCCGCGCGCGCCAGCAACTGCAAACACACACACACATGTACGCGCAAAAAAAAGTCTTTGTCTTAAGTTGTTTAGCTGGTTCTTCTATTGACTCAGACTTATTGCAGTTTTGTCCAAAACCATATCTACTGGGTCTGATACTTGTACAAAGAGTTTGAAATCTTCACTATCTGGAATGTTACTTCACCAATGAGGTGGAACCTTATGCTGTCAAACTGTTATTTTAGTGAAAGCACCTCCTTGGGAAGCGATTTAATATTTCATAACAAAATTTTGACACTTTTTTGTTGGCAAAAATTCATATCATGGAGCAGAAAAGTTAAAATGTTATGATGAGACATTGCTTTTTGAGGTTGCTTCTGAAAAGGTCAGGTCATTGTGAATGGCACCTTGTGTTCATGTCAAAGAGGATGCTAATGAATTGAGGGATTCTCCTCATATGAAGGAGTAGATCACAATAGCTGTACTGCAGTCGTCCTTCTCTTACCCCGTCAAATGCAGTTCATTGGTAGATCAATTGCTATCAATAGTTCTAAATAAGAAGAAGATAGAATCATGTTTTATCAGATGTTTCTATTTATGGTCAAGCCTTGTCTGTTTATCCCAATGGATCGTCAAATTGTGAAGTAGTAGAATTTTGATTGCCAAAGAGACCTTAACTATGGTTACATTTTATCTAGAAATTCGGGTATCGTAGAGCTGCCTTCCTGCTGCTTGAGAAGCAAAAAACTGACATTAATAATAATACCATACAGAAACCATGCACATGGTCTTGTAAGGAAACAACAAAACCTGATGATGGCTCTTTTGAGTCTTTAAAGAGCCTACATATTTTTTGTACACTGTTCTATTAACCCGTTGACAAACTTATTTCTTTGACTAGTACTTTTCTGTTAAAACTAATTAACTAGGGAAAATAAATTGTGTCCATCATGTATCCATAGGTGAGGTTAGGTTGGTGTTTGAGTATATCCTAGTTCTAGCCTAAGCCATTAGCAGATCATTAAGCTGTAGAGTTCTGATTGCTGGAATCAGTTTGGATATCAAAATCACATTTTTTACCTACAGCAGGAGGAAATATAGAAAACTCATAGCTAATAACAACTGTGCGCATGATCTGCTATGACTTCAATTAAGACAAGCACAGCTCATTCAGATCTTATAAACAGCTGATGAATATCTTGGACATGCGTTTAATTCCCATTTAACCTGTTGTTCAAGTTACTTATTCAGATCTCCAGTAGATTATGAAATTTATAGCATTGCAAACCAGCATTATGGCAATGTGGTCATTATATTGGGACAATTGAGCTCTGCACACATTTTATTGTTTTTTGTACCGTTATAAATAGTTCTCTTTTTTGCTGGCGTGGGCATTTTTTTGTGTGACATTGGTGTTGTGAAGATCAAGAAGAAATATTGCATATATGGTTTTTATGGGTTTTCAAGTACTCATGAACCTTTTATTGGAAAACATACAATTTAAAAGGCTTAACTGTCCGACTGATAGGTCTGCTCTCATTTCTTTACACACCTTAGTCGATGGTGGCTCGTTCAATTACCTCTGAGGCTACAACTTGTCGCCAATTGAATGTTCAAGGTGGAAACAACATGAACTTTGTCTCCCATTTTTGGGAATAATGAGTAAAGTATCCTTCCAACCTAAGACTATCAGCTTATATTATAATAAAGAGTGAAATAGAAAGAACATAAGGCTTGCCATCTTATATGCAGCTGTTCTGTACTCCTTCAGTGTTCTAGATGTTTCTTATTAGCAAATCTGAACGCCTTTGACATGAATTATATGATCAGCTGGGAAATAATAACCATCATGGGACCTACAAATTAGTCCTCTTATTTCCATGTGCTTTAAATAAATCAGGTTAAACATTCCTGGTCCTGCAGGAAACCACGTAATCTGCTTATCTCTATCTTGCTCCGGTTATGTGAAGCACAGACACACGACACAGATACAACACGACATGGACACGAAGACATGACAAATCCTTAAAATAGGGTACTTGGATACACTGATATGACAATGTTTATGTCTCTAACTATATGTAACATACATCAAAACCTGTAGTGATTAAGTTGTATTCTATTAAAAGTAACATGTAAACAAAACAAAATATTATGATTTACATCCATATCTTATAATAAAATAACAAAACAAAAAAAAATGGAAAAATCTATTTAACGCGTTCCCTAGTTGGAGAGGCGTTTAGATTCTACTAACATAGTAATATGCTTAATTTTCATATTTGTTTTAAGTGACACTTATTTTCTAGGTGTCCCAAATTTGATCTTTAGACTCCATTTAAAGCTGACACAGCCACGACACACAATTTTATATTTTTTTAAAGACCTGACACGACTTTTGGAGTGTTTGATACGTGTCGGGCTAGTGTCTTGCAAGTGTCAGTGTTCGACACGGACACCGCACCACTTTCAAGTGTACGTGCTTCATAGCTCCGGTCCATGTCCCATTTTAAGCTTTGCTTGGTTGCATGACTTTTTTTATGAGATTTCACTCTCACTTGGATTATTCTTTTTAAGTTATTGCTCAGTTTTACTTGGTTCTATTCTTTATAAGTTATTACTTGGTTCACCTTACACAATATTTTGCACTGGTATTGGTTTCTGATTTTTGGAACATTTTCTCACATATTTGGGTTTCTGCATACCCCTTGTCAGGTTTTGGCCTCAGAGGATGACCAGGATGCATTGTCGACAGACCCTGATGAACTTATTGATTCTGAAGACAGTGAAGGTACTAGTGGAGATGAGGAGGATATGTTCCGCAATCTTCTATCACGAGCAGGTTTTCATCTTACATATGGCGATAACCCTTCTCAACCGCAAGTTACTTTAAGGGAGAAACTTCTGATGGATGCTGGAGCGATTGCTGGATTCCTTACTGGTCTGCGTGTCTATCTTGATGACCCTGCAAAAGTGAAACGCTTGCTTCTTCCCACTAAATTATCCGGGATCAATGGGAGCAAAAAAGATGCCACAAAGGGTGATGCGAATTCACCAAGCCTAATGAACTTATTGATGGGCGTTAAAGTTTTACAACAAGCAATCATTGATTTACTTCTGGATATAATGGTAGAGTGTTGCCAACCTTCAGAGGCAAGGACTGGTTATGAATCTTCTGATACCAGCTCAAAGCTTTCTCCTGATTCTAATGGAGCTAGTACTCCATCAGAACGCAGTGGAGATAGTGAAGTAGCAGAGTATGCACAATTTCGTGTGTATCAGAGATTGGAATGTGAAGCAGATGAAATATCTCAATCTCATGCAGTTCAAAGCTCAGACCTGAGAACAAATAGAATACCTGGCAAGGTCAATCCTGAACAGGCCATTTGTCCTCCGGAGACATCTGCTGCGGATCTGCCTCCAGATGATAGCTTCATTCGAGCCCCCAAGGTAGTTGGCTTATTTAAAATCCTAGATATAAGTTTCCTGTAGTGTAATTTCTGACTGTTAACTGATGGTAGGCCATTTTTCCATCAGACAAAATGGCCAGAACAATCTGAGGAGCTATTAGGATTAATAGTTAATTCATTGAGAGCCCTTGATAGTGCCGTGCCTCAAGGATGCCCTGAGCCGAGAAGGAGGCCTCAGTCAGTCCAAAAAATTTCCCTTGTCCTGGATAAAGCTCCCAGACATCTTCAACCAGATTTAATAGCCCTGGTGCCTAAACTGGTTGACCATTCAGAGCATCCGCTTGCTGCTTGTGCACTCCTGGATCGCCTTCAGAAACCAGATGCTGAACCATCCCTACGGTTACCGGTATGATAAATAAAGTCCTTCTCATGCATTTTGCATGCATGTATTTGACTAAAATGATCTACATTAAATAACTAAGTGATTGTGGTAGCTCTTGAAATTTCAAATGATATACTTGGTTGGTTTTACAGTAATGTATACTGCTTAGTTAATATTTTATCTCCATGCAGGTTTTCGGTGCTCTGAGTCAGCTGGATTTTGGCAGTGAGGTGTGGGAACGCGTGTTATTACAAGCTTTTGAACTTCTGACAGAATCTAATGATGAACCTCTTGTAGCAGCCATGACTTTTGTTTTCAAAGCTGCATCACAATGCCATCATCTTCCCAAGCTGTACGCTTGCATGCATCTCTGGACTTATATTCTTTTCTTTTTATCTTTTTCGCCGTCTCTGTTCTTGCAGCCTTTACTTCCTTTTCTTATACATCCTTTTTATTTCTTCTCTTGTAGGTCAGAGCTATCCGTTCAAAGTTGAAAAGCCTGGGTGCTGAAGTTCCACAGTGCGTGTTGGATGTTTTAACAGATACTGTACATACTTGGGGAGATGTGGCTAAAGCTATTTTAAGGGACATTGATTCTGACTGTGAGCTAGATGGAAATTGCATGACATCACCTTGTGGTATCTTTTCTTGTGGAGTAAATGGGTTATCTGCTGAAGAAATGTATGCGGGGCAGGAACAGGTTGTAGATCGTTGCCATCATCTGTCAGATGTCTACATCTTGATAGAGATGTTATCCATACCGGTCCTATTTGTTGATGTGTCACAAGTTTTTGAACGAGCTATAGTGCGAGGTGCCATTGGGCTAAGATCAGTAGCCATGGTCTTGGAACGGCGCCACTCTAGAAGATTAGCTGGTAAGTCTAGGCCTGTTGTGGATGATTCACAGGACAAACAAGTCCTGGTGGGGCAAAATGAATCGTTGCCCATTCAAGAGGATGATTTTACACCAGTTCTTTCTCTTGGTGAACTATTATCTCTCTCCAGGGACACCATAGTTCAGGACTTTGTGAGAATGCTATATGCTATTATGTATAAAATTTATTCAGAGGAGCAGCATCGAATTAGGATGTTGAAGGTGCTTGTTGACCGTGCAACAAGTCCTTTAGATAATTGTCGAGCGGCTGATATAGATATGGATGTTTTAGTGTTTCTGGTAAGAGAGGAAGATGGGATTGCCAGACCAGTTCTAAACATGATGCGGGAAGTAGTTGAGCTTGCTCAAGTTGATCGTGCTACTCTTTGGCACCAATTATGTTCTATTGAGGATGACAATATTCATTCTCGAGAGGAAAGGCAAGCAGAACTTTCCAATTTGGCACGTGAAAAAACTGTTTTGACCCAAAGGTTAAGTGAGTCAGAGGAATCTACAAGCCGTCTTAAGGTACCTTGTCTCTTTTTTGGTTTCTCCACATTACTTAGCCAGGTGATTTGATACTTCAATTTAAATCTTTTTTGAGTGACACTTCATATCTTTATTCTGAATGGCAGTCTGAACTAAAGGCAGAAGTGGAACGTTCTGGAAGAGAGAAGAAAGATCTCTGTGAGCAAATACTTGAGGTAGAAAATCAACTTGAGTGGATGCGCTCAGAAAAGGATGAGGAAATTAGAAAGCTTTCTGCTGATCGGAAAGCTCTTCAGGATCGTCTTCATGATGCTGAAACACAGCTTTCTCAATTGAAATCTCGGAAGCGTGATGAATTGAAGGTAACTTAAGCATACTCTAGTAAGACAAAATAAACCATCTCTCTTTCTAGAATCTTGCATTTTGTATTGCAGAAAAATCTTTGGGTTATTTGCTTGAGTAGTTAATGATTGTTATCCAAATGGGTGAATAGAAGCCTTTTGGATGGCACATAGTAATGCACATGCCTTTTATAGCTTTACATGTATTCAAGATCTATTTTGAACATGTAAAATTAGCTGCTGCACTTTCTGATCTGTTCCATTTATTAGTCTTACAACCTAGATATTTTTTTACTGCATGCGGCAAAAGTTTCCCTATGTTGGCTATTCAGTTCAGTCATTACTACATGTGATATCCACCAGTAGATCATGGTTCACAAGCTAAGATAGGCATATCCCGATTTTTTTGAAACAATAATGATTTTGACACAGGTTCCTATGTGATGACAAAGTCTTTGATAAATATGCTAGTTCAGTTTCATGTAGAACTATCTGTTCCTTTTAACTTTGGCACCACTGAAACTGGATTATCTTCGGAAGATGCTCAGACCATTTCATAAGAGGATTGGATGAAAAGTTCCTTTTCTTTTTATCTTTTTATTCCTAGTCTTTAATGGTTAATTTTAAGTCTTTTCAGCATAATTAATGACGCAACATCCCGAATTGATTTAATTAGAAATATGTTTGCATCAAGCCAAAAATTGGGATTGAACCAGTGCTGTGAGTTTATTCTTCTCATATATATGCATTCATCAGAAGGTATTTACTTGTAGATGCCCACATTATAGTTGAGCCTAATGACATGGTTAAACATAGTTAGTTTTTTCTCTCAGTCAAGGATCTTCCAACATTAAGAAATATTTATGTTTATATTGTACTTTTCCTAAAATCTGAATGCGTGTAACAAGAAATTATTTTTCTTGGTCTTAATAATCTCTATATTCTTTTGCCTGGTAACTTTGTGCATTACAATTAGTATAATAGTATTTAATTTATCTAGTATACTCACTGTTATAAATAGATGTCTTTTAGTTTTTTTTTAACTGATAATAAAAATGATTCATTAAGTACATTTTAGCTTTTCTCTTATGGCTACGTCTGACTATATTTCATAATTTGAATGCTTCTAGGTAGTATTGATATAATTTTAAAGTTGTGCGGATTTTTTTGAAACCTGCTCCTTACACCAAGTTTGTGACCATTTTGTTTTAAGTGTACCATTCATCTATGGTTCTATAAGGTAACTCTGATATGTGGTTGTCTTATCCAACTGAAGCTTTGAAATTTGGCTGATATACGCAAATGAAGTGTCTTGATCAGATTTTGGGCATTCTGATCCTACCCCGTATCACATAAAATAAGCACATCCTGCTCTGCTACAATTTATGGACTCCTCACACTTGACATTTATCCAATTCCAATCCAGTTACTTCCAGTGAATCCATCTCTCGCAGACACCTCCGAGAAGAGGTATCAGTTAATTTTATCTCCTCTACACAAGCAATGTCGAGCTGTGAATTTCACCCTCAAACACAACCGATTTTCTATAAATTGAAATGGAATAAAAACCAAAACACCTTCAAGGAAATCTGCTTCCTTCCCATAAAGCTCTCCATGCCTCTGCAACAATGATTCCCATCATCGACAAAAATTGGGACTGAAATTGGCTCGCAGGAAGCTCTGTGATTGAAGCCAAACACCAACAGCAGATGATCACAGAAACAATAAATGATCAGCATCTTCAAGAAAAGTGTGATACCTTAGGGCAGTTGTAGAGATCTGAATCCCCCTTGCACAAATAAATAATCTACTGGACAGGACACCTTGCACAACTGTCAAAGCCGGCACTACACCTTGTTGGTATCACACTTCAGACATCCAATACCTGAGAATTGCCCTGCTCCATAACCTAATATTTCAATTGGTAATTATAGGCAGCAATGACTGTGAACAAACCAAGCTGTTGCCTGTCCCCACAAAAGGCATATCACATATCTGGAATTATATTTCATAATACTGGCCCAAAGTGGATTAGTTCCCTCAGGACTGATTACCAATTATCAAGTTTCCAGTTCCTTGCCTCTTGATCTGCACTTGCACCTTGCAATCTTGAATAATGCTTTGAAATTGATAAACACCAGCCATCTAGCTACTTATTTTCTAGCCAACACCATCTTCGACCACCTCACAACGTAGACACACAGACCTCCACACACACAATGATCTCCTTACGAGGAAAAAGGAGAGGATATATCACCATCTTCTCTGTATTATACTGTAACAGCTCATCCCACTATCCATTCCTTTCCAACATAGCCTTCATCACTAAGTCATAGACGTCCTTGCATCTCCCACAACTTTATGATCCCCCGCTCTGCAAACCTGGTCAAAACAAAGCATACCATGATGGGTGTTACTCTTAGCGAAAAAACTTTCCATCCAAGCTATTAGAGTCACCATTTGCCTTTGCATAAAGTGGCGTAGGTCTGAGCACTGATCTAACAAAGAATGACATAGCCAGCAAGAGTCAGGCTACCAGCCTTCCAGCTTCTCAATTTAGCTGAGTTTTTGTTTCCAGGGTTACAAAATTAGCAACAGGAATGTGCTTACAACTAAGAACTCTAATTAGATATACATCACAAGGATGTTTAGACATAATAGGAATTTATTCATATAATTGGAGCAGGATGGTTGATGTGGAGTGCATCCAGAGTCATATTTTAACTGTCACCATCTTTTTGGATCTGCTTTATCTCTTTTTGCATAGCTCATCTATCTTAACACCTTTAGTTTCATTTTTGGTCATTTTATAGAAAGTTTTTTTTATTACCAAACATTCTGAGTTCTGAACCATAAAACATGTCTTATAGCCACTTTTGCCTCTCACTTCATGGGGTCAACACCCACATATTACTTCAGATGCACTCCCCCAGTTCAACCATCTGGTCACAATTTTATGAATGACATTTTCTTAAGCTTTGATTGATTGATCATTAGTACTGATATCCAGCTATGGCCTAATGTTCAAAAAGTACTGATATGAATATGATATCCATATTTTCTCTTTTTTATCATCGATACAACTGATTTTGCTATTAAATAACAGTTATTTGTCATACAAAATTCAATTCTAGCTCTCGTATACTCTTCTGTTACCGTGTCCAACAGAAGCGTCCAGTAGAATACTTCTTGGATACTCATTTATCACATGTTGCACACTTCTAGAATGTGTTTTAATTTTCTTATAGATTTTTAATTCCAGAATATATTATAGACATATTCGACACATTGTTGACGCTTCATAGATTTTTTTATAGGAATTGCACATTTGGATATGATTTTTCGTTAAATTTTCATGTTAAAAACTATATGTCATCAACCTATCTTTATACCTATATGTACATATTCTAATTTCATTGTATTATAGGTTATAATTTATTGTAAATGAGAGTTTGTGGATTTTCTCATTAATTCTCTGTATTATGGGATATAAGCTCATTTGAAATTTCTTGTTTTTATTTATTTGATCTTTTCTTGGCATTGATCTGAAAATTGACGTGACAGCCTATGAGTAATGATGATTAAACATTGTTTCCTGAATTTTTTTTTTTGTCCTGCCAATTGCATTATGTGTTCATACGATTGTTTGAGATTAAAATGTATGAGATGAGCCTACTGTTTACATGAGCCCATGGTGATTGACCGACTAATTCTTTCTTACTCAGAGAGTAATGAAGGAGAAAAATGCCTTAGCTGAAAGGCTGAAGAATGCTGAAGCTGCAAGAAAAAGATTTGATGATGAATTAAAACGGTATGCAACAGAGACTGTGAGTCGAGAAGAAGTCAGGCAATCACTTGAAGATGAAGTCAGACGACTGACAAAAACAGTGGGTCAGACTGAAGGAGAAAAGAGGGAGAAGGAAGAGCAGGTTGCTCGCTGTGAGGCCTACATTGATGGGATGGAATCCAGATTGCAGACATGCCAGGTTTTGAATTACATCTTTCCTAAGCTAAACCAGTCTAAAAATTAAATCCTTGCTGTTTATGACTCAATTTCACACGAAGTTCTGAATTAGACGTATTTTCTGAATGACTTCTTCAATGGATTTTTTGCACAGAGTTGTTAGTTGTCAACTTGTCATTAGTCTAGTAGAAATATTATTGATCAACAGATTTATGTGTTAAAAGAAAAGAAGAGAAATCACAGAAATTTTGAAGCCTGTATTGTGCACAAATATTTTAAACATTTTGAAGTTAAGATGTAAATTTTTTAATTACTAAATGATTATTTTCCAGCCACGTGATCTCTCTAATCTGTATCTATTTGGGTATCTATTTGGGGAAGCCGGATGTCATTTACATTGTAAATTATAAGTTTCTATCCTGCTTATGATGCTCATTGGAATGTTCTGATTTAAGCATCTTATATTGGTATATAAACCCAACAGGATGGGGTTCCAATGATTCTACATTTCATTTTGGTCCTGCTGCAGTAATATTACCTTTCCGTTACACTACAACATTTTCAGACACAAATTACTCATGACCCCCCACCCCCCGAAAGATATGTGAATCACTAAATTACCCTTGCTCGCACTTTGTCTTGCTGATTTGTTGTAGCAATAGTGGTGTCTATATCACTGATTCATTTATAATGGTTGTGGAAACAATGGCTATTGATACAGTCTCTGAACTTTATTACTGCCAACAGTGCACTCATCCGATGTATGAATTACTAACTAATATCTATTGAGGATCACAACCATAAAAGTTACCTTTTCTGAGTATATCTAATTAGATCATCATGATACTGTTTATGGTGTATGCTGGTTCAATTCAACTGTGTTTGCCAAAGAAGTGGAATTGAGGTCAGCATACACAATTGAAGTGGAGTACAAATACAAAATCAATTATTGCTAAAGAAGTGGAATGGAGGTCAACATAATCAATTGAAGTGGAGTACAGAATCAATTATGTCAAAATCTGTTATTTGCATCATTATCCAAGTATTTTCTCATCAAATGGAGTTGACTATGGAGTATGGATTGAAGTTAAGAACTCCACATGAGGATTGAGGATTGATCAAGTTTCCTTGGTAGGTTGTCATTTGACACCAACTCTTTAAGTGTTGCTGCCAAACTCTTGTTGAAGTTACTATGGAACAGAGGACCATGCCATAAAATTGAAAGCTAGTTGGCATGTATGTAGTCCAACCTTTATTGAGTGTCATACAGAGTAAAACTTATGAAACAAAGAACATGAAATACATGAGGTCATCCTAACAATCGAGTTGCTTAGTCACTGTTCAGTGGGCAAGTTACTGACCATTTATGTGAAGTAGATGTTAGGAGCTGCAATCTAATTGAGTTGCTTTCAGAGACCGGGGAAGGAATTAGTAATGGTGGTGATAATTGAGATGGCAGACCTTATATAATTTGAAAAAAGACCTTACACATCCTACTAGCAGATAAGGAGTGCTTGACCAGCATCACACTGCATTTAACATGATGACCCAGATGTAAACCGTGTCACCTTTGAAGCAGTTTGTGAATGATTACAGCAATTTCTTTGATGGGTGTGAGGAAAAATGAGAGTCCCATTGGAAGATTATCTTTTCTTTGAATTGTTGGATTTTTCACTGTTATGAAGTGGGAGAGATCCATTGGGCAACCAACCAAATCAATCTCTTGTACTGGCTAAGCCAAATTATGTAACTATATAGGTAGAAGCTAGTAAACTTTAAACAAGCCAGTCACCAGAGAGAAAAAAATTCCAATTTCCAATTCAGTCTTACTTTATCTTGCCCTGTGCTTTGCAGTTACTTCTAGGCGACAATCCATTGGGCTTTCTGTTACCAAATTATGGTAACGACCTTGTCGGTGAAGGGTGCTTGAACCAAAACCGACCCTCCTTTAGTTTCAGGCCATCACTACCTTGATCCTTGCCGGAAGTGAAACCTTGCAGGCCTACTCATGCAGTTATGCAGGTTATGTAGTTTTAAGTGTTGCAGACCAGTTCGATTATTTCCCTTAGACCTTTACTTTTCTTTACACATTCTTCTTTGCATTTCTATGGTTTCCGTACACTTTCTGATCTAGTAGGATTACTATTTGGAGCATTTGAAGATGATATTTTCTCTAGATGGTTTGTTTTTCACTGATAGACTGCCTCGTCATGGATTTGGTTGATGTATACTGACAGTAGTTTGAGATGTTCTCTTGTGTTGCAGAAAAGATTAACCACTGTTTTGACTTCACTTTGATTAATTTGAATGCCTGTTTCCAGTGTCCAGAATAATGTAAATGCCTGATATGGCATGCCTGCTTACATTTCTTGATTCCTGTAAGAAGATCCCTTACAGAGTTTGCTAAAAATCGCTACAAAAGAGAGCTTTTGCAGTTGTTTTTTGAGTTGATGTCTAACTAGTAAGGTTTAATAACAGAAGTGAGAACATATAATGAACAGAACTTTATCTCCCATGAATTACGAAAAGGGCTGTTGTTTTAGAGAGAAAATAAAGGCTTCAGGGTGGTTGTTTTCGTCGTCATCGTTATTATTGAAAAGAATAGAGGTAGGTCATAGGTCTGGTATCTGGTTGGTTTTGGTGTTTCTCTATCCATAACTGGATCTGTAGAGGCATCGGACATTGGGTTAGGTACGGGTTTTGTCTAGGTCGGGATTCTTAATACCTATTGGGTTTAGTTTGGGTTCGGATATACAAAAGAACAAATTGTACCCTACTCGATGCTCATCGGGTTTGGGTACCATTTGTAATTACACATAAACACACGTGTAATGAGATTATACACGAAATAATCAAATTATGTGGAATTACACGGAAATAGATTTTTAAATATTTGTATTTCTTTAAATGTTGAAATTCTATAAAGAATAGGAAAAAAATGTATAATTTCTTCAAAAAAAATGCAAATACCGAGGATTTTATGTTTATGGATATTGTAGACTATGTAGCATGGACACTTCAAGGTTGGAGATGTGTCGTGTCCGAAACGTATCCGACACGCGTGTCGGACACACATGTCATGTGTAATTTAAGAATTTATCACGTATCCACATATCGTGTCCTTGTCGGAGTAGCCGAGTCCGTGCTACATAGATTGTAGCTTATTATGTAATGAACTAAATATAAATCATAAACAACATCAAATTTTCAAGAATATAATAGAATCAGATTACAACAATTAATCGAAAGAACAATTATAATCTCTCACTTACTTCTTTGCTTCGGTTGCAATTGGTTAAATGACAAGAAGTTAAGTGATTACTTTCTAGTTTGAAGACTCGAGAGATAGGCAGAAGCCTTCTTGCACAAGGGAGAGAAAGGGAAATGATGAATCTTGGAATATAAATGAAATAAAGGAAGTGGAAGACGAAAAAAGGTTCACATTTTACCACGTATGCCACCTCACTGGGCCACTCCTTGGGATAAGCAAAACGAAAGAGGATCACCTCTTTTTTTTTTTTTTTTTGGGGGGGGGGGAGGCCTTTGTTTTCGAAGACATAATCTTATAAAAAATTTCCTTAAAAAAAAGGCGAGCACCGGTGTATAAACTTAACATAAAAATTTAACATCATCCAAAGACTTTTCGATTTGCTTGCTACATCTAAATAGTGGGTCCTCTCAGAATTGTTAGGTTCACCGAGAGAATCTTATAAATGAGTGATTTAGATGGTGGTTACTTTTGAACCTGTTGTGTTTAGATGAAATGTAATGTTTAGATGAGGTTGAGACGAGAGATTCTTGTTTTTGTGGAGATGTAGATGTTGGTTTGGTATGTATGGGATTTGCTAGAAAAGAAGACCTCAAAAAGGAAACACCAAAATGAAGAAACACAGAAAGTTTTTGGTGTAACATTGGATCTTTTGAGAGAAATTTGGGAAATATATTTATGAGATTTGTTAGGTACTTTTGTTGAAAAGATTTTACTAGGTTTTGACGATATAACATGATCAACTCCAAGTAGGTTCATGCCAGGTCGGGGTTAAGTTCAGAGGGTAGGATTGGGTCAGGATCAAAATCGGTTTTGCTCATACCCAAATGAAAATTCTATTAGGTTAGAATTTCAATCCATACCCTACCCATGAGTATTCAACACAGGTTCCGGATCATTTCAGTTTCCTTCAGGGTTGTTTTATCGGATAAACTCCCCGACCCTAGTACTAGGTCTATACTCTAGCCCAAAGTTGTTTGGAATTAGTTCTCTCATAGTATTATGAAAAGAAATGGAAGAGTGATATACATTGCACAGATAGTATGAGAGGATGGTTCATAATTTCCCAAATCCCATAGAGGGGCTCAGGAAATGGGTTCACTCATGGGGTTTACATAAACTTCTGTAGTTTGCTGGGACTCGTGAATGAAAATCAAAGTGATAAAAAAGGTTCACTTCTATATTGGTCTTTTGGCATTGTTTTTTTATCAACAATCTTTTAGGATCTCCAATCCATAATATTAGAAATTTTTTATTGGTAGCATATAACATACACAAGATTCCGTGCTAATAGAATTATGAAGAACATAACTTCTGAAAGTTTGATGCATTCATGATCAGCCATCTTTCACTCATTATTCTTATCAATGATATAATTAGTGCTGCCACCTATGTGGCACGAAATGGAACACGAGGCATGGATACAACACGACATAGACATTGCGACGCGACAAGTCCTTAAAATTTAGAATACGGGGACTCTGGTGTGTCTATACATAATACATAACAACAGCCATATGGGATGAGTTACACTAAAAGCGAAACGAAGTACAAAATAACCTCAATGATGTGACTTTGAAGCTTCTATTATTAGAATAACAAAATCAAATGAAAAAAAATCTGAAAAATTCTACTCAATCCCTCACTTAGGTGGTGAGGTGTTTGTGCTACTACATACTATTCAATCATGTCCAAGAGGCTTCTTCTTATATTTGTTTAAAATATATGGTTTCAAGGTGTCCAATATGTGATCTTGATATTTCATTTAAAGCCGTCACGACTCCAACATGCAACTTTGTGATTTTTTTAAAATTTGACACGGATCCAGAGTGTCTAATACGTTTCGGGTAAGTGTCATGCAAGTGTCGGTGTTTGACACGTGCCCGACATGGATATGGCACTCACTTTGAAGTGTCCATGCTAGTTGCCACATAGGTTGCCATAGACTTCAATAAATACTTTTTAACTTCCGTTCATATTATCTTATGCCATCTTCTCTTCTTATTCTTCTATAAGAAGTCTGAAACTCAGCACCGCACGCTACCTTTAGCCTTGTGTGCTCCTTGTTGTACTTGTTTATACCATAAAATGTAGTTTGCTATCCTGCTTACTCAATTGGTGAACTCCATTACCTCCCTCAACTCAATCATTGATTCCTTTTAGATCTTTTTGGCCTTGGATTTATTTTCTGATTCTCAATCCTACTTAAACCAATCTGGTTTGTTTGCAATACATCATCCAAACCTTTTGATGGTGATCCAAAATGGTGGACTCGTGTTTGCAGGAGGAGGTAGATATGATTTGGGGCTGATTTGATTTAGGGATTTGATTTTAGAGGCTTTATTCTCCATATAGTTTATTTTAGTACTTTATTTTGTGCACCTGTCATGCACGTGACGGGTAGGCCTATATAAATGCTTCAAAACTTTTATGTTTTTTTTAGTTATTGATTGATTAATGAAAAATATGAGAAACCCTAGTTTTCTCTTCAAATCTCTTTCGCGTGATTCGTGAAGAGTGGCATGTGATCGCTTGAAGCTCGAACCCTATCTTGGGTGTGAAGCCCAAATCCTATCTTTTCTTCAACTTTCAAATTTTCAAACCCTAGATTAGTTTATCCACAGTCTATCCTTAATCGTACCACAAACCTTAGTTTCTTCCTCGAATCTCACAAACACTAGCTTTTCCCCTTTCGTCCTGCGTCAAATTGGTATTTGAGCTAAATTCTTGAAAACCTAGATCTATATCTTCCTCTCTCTCTTTTTTTCTCATAGTTTTCTTTAGACAAATTTTTTTTGCACTGTTCCAAAATTCCCCTGAAAATCTCAAAAAATTCATAAAGCTAATGTTCATCTTTCGTCCTCTCCAAAACCCAAAACCGAACCCAACCCACCCAAACATCTTTCACTTTTTTTTCTCTTCCCATTAAACCCATCGACAACCCGAGTTCGAATCAAACTTAGAAGTCGATCATCGACAAGAACAAAGTCTACACCTCTGATCCCAAGCGATTTCTTCATATCCACAACTTCCTAACAACACTCACCCCCATCCTCCTTTCTCCTCGCCCTCGATCGCACATCAGTCGCCGCTGACCAGGTGAACTCGTCGTGACCTCCACCTTCGACAACCCCTTTCTCCTTGCAGATCTCACCGCTTATTTAGAACCAACCCCGACTTTGCCTTCCTCTCATAGGCGCCGCCGTTTGCCTCCTCTCACTCAGGTTCAGGTCCCTACCTAAACTGACCCGATCCAAATTCATTCGGCTCTGCAGCCCTGTGCAGGTCCGAGTCGAGAACAACTCGATGTGACTGGCAGCTTATCATAGCGGACATGACTCGCATCTCAACTCAATGCGACCCGGTTTGGTTCTTTGAGCAATTTGATCGGCGATAACAGCCCAACCCACCCAATTCGGTACAATAATGCAGACCTGATCCAAACCCATTTGTAGAAACAGATCCGTTACCAGTTCATTTTGATTTTTTGGCCGTTTCTCAGTCATTTGGAGCTTAATTTGAGTCATTTTCGAAGCATTAGATTCGTCGGAGACAACCCTTCGCTATCCATAATGGCGAAACTTGCTCGTGGAGTGAAGAACTCTCAAGTTTGAGCTGGTGAATCTGGCTATTATGAAGATGAAAGCCATTCATAAAGACTTAATAAGATTAGGGAAGAACTGCGGCGAAAAGACGCTATTATGAAGATCAGAGCCATCTGAGAAGACCTACGCAAGTTTAAGACAGAGTTGAGAGGGAGAGGATTGGTCCAAAGCCAGTTATGCCCGAGCACAAGTCAGATCCAGTTATGCCCGAGCTAAAGTCAGATCCAGAGTCAGGTTCTGAATCAAATCCTGAGCCAAGGCTAGAGATTTAGAGGAAGAATCAGAGTCAATGTCAAAATTGACTCTAGAGCTTGAGCTGAGCTCAAACTTCAATCCACTGACTGTGTCCAAGATCGAACCCGAAGCAACATTTGGTCTAGTGCCACTAAATGAGTCCAAACTCGAGCCTAAAGTAGCACTTGATCCGATGTCACTACCATCAGAGTTGTTTACTTTGTCTAACAAGTCATCATCAATTCAGTCTTTCATTTTTGACATTGCCAACTGTGCATGATCCCTTTTAAGTCTTGTTGGCTATGACATCTTATATAAAATGAGAGCTTACTGCAGCTCATAGCTATAAAATCCATGATTAACATCCAGTCCAGTCTTTACGTTCGAGATTTTTGTGATGTTGCATTTTAAAACTTGAGGACGAGTTTTCTCCAACCAGAGTAGAATTGATGGGGATCCAGAATGATAGACTCGTGTTCACAAGAGGTGTAGATGATTTGGGGCTGATTTGATTTAGAGATTTAATTTTAGAGTATAAAATTTTCTATTTAGCTTATTTTAGTACCTTATTTTGTGCAGTATCATGCACGTGACTGGTAGGCCTATTTAAAGGCTGCGAGACCTTTTATGTTTTTGAAGTTGGTTGATTAATGAAAAATTGAGAAATCCTAGTTTTCTCTCCAAATATCTTTTGTGTGATTCGTGAAGAACGGGTGTGTGATTCACTTGGGTGTGAAGCCCGAGCCCTATCTTGGGTGTGAACCCCAAACCCTATCTTTTCCCTAACTTATAATTTTTCAAACCCTAGATTAGTTTATCCCCGGTCTATCGCCAATCCTACCACAAACCCTAGTTTCTTCCTTAAATCTCACAAACCCTAGTTTCCCCCCATTTCGTCCTGCGTCACCTTCGCTCACTGAGAACTGGTCGGGTATTGAGCAAGACTCAAAAGTTGAGAAAGCTCCAGAAAAGGAGCCCTCAAGTTTATGTCTAGCTCTCTGCAATCTTTAGTTGGTGCCAAAATTTCTAACCTGTGTATCTGGAAGAAAGAGTGGTTATGTGCTAAAAGTTTTGACAGTTTGTTTTGGGGTATGAAGTTTAACTCCATCTAAATGCAGGATATCCTTGCTGGGTCTACTTGGTTTAACCATCCATACCTAAACCATCTCAGGTTTGGTATGGGGGGATATAGCTTGAAGTTATTACATCTATTTATGATTTGGTTAGAAGACTGCTAAATCAGGAGGATTTTCCAAAGGTTGATGGTTATCCCAACTTCTGGATTTAGCGGCTTTACAGGCATTCTCATGTTGAATTTAAGGAACTGTTCTTGATTCTAAATGAACACTATTAGCTAAGCTAATGACCCTGTTTTTAATTATCTTTTTTTTTTTGATTGAAATATAGCAGGTAGGTAGTGTCACAAAACTTCTAAGCTCCTCCCATACTATTAATTTTTCTGCTCATATTTATAGCAAACTTAACTAAAATATCAACTTCCTTTCATCATTTATTTCTCAACAAGCTCAATTTGTTGGAAAGTAACGTGAAAAGGCATTTTATCTGAACATGATTGCAATTCCTATTTCTCAGCCAACTCGTGGAAAAAATTAGCTTGGTGAGCCACTGGTAGAATTGAACTGGAATTTTACTAAGTATATCCGCTTGCAAGGAGAAATAGGAACCCTTAAGTTTTCATCTTCTTGTAATAGTGAAGACAAACCATATTGAAATTTTTTGTGAAGCTCGTTAGCTGATAACTGTCATTATGAGTATATCAGATTTAGGCCTTACATTCATATCTGGATAAGGAACTAAAAGTGTCTTTTAATTTTTTTAAATTAACTTTTCTGAAAGCAAAAAAATAAGAAGAAGAAAGGGATGTTGTGAGAACTGTCCATTCTCTGAATCTGTCTATCATACTTCCTTCTTTATAACATTTTTCGATAACAACAATTTCAGCATTTGTTTACCCTGTTTCAATCATATGAAACAAAAGTTTTTTTTTTAAAATATGGTCCTTACACTTGTTTTCTATTCTAGCACTCGCTCCGTTATTCCAAACATGATAAGAAAATGAATTTCTCCCGTGTTCTGATGCTTAATCTCTGATTGCAGCAATACATCCAAAATCTTGAGATTTCCCTCCGAGAAGAAATGGCCCGCCATGCCCCACTTTATGGGGTGGGTTTAGAGTCCTTGTCAATGAAAGAGCTGGAGACAATCAGCAATATTCATGAGGAAGGACTGCAGCAGATTCATGCAATTCAACAGAGGAGAGGTGGCGGCAGCCCGTCTCTGATTGGTGGGCATGTTCCTCAACAAGTCCATAGCTTATACCCTACAAGTCACCCCACGCCCGTGGGACTGCAGCCTAACGTTATCCCAAACAAAGTAGGACTTCAGGGCAATGGGCATATGAATGGTTCAGCAGCCCCATGGTTCAATTCCACATGAACTGAGAATCAGAAGTTTTCTTCTTCATTGTGAAAGCAACAACCCTTATTTACCTGGCCTTGTTTTTTCAGCTGCCAATTAATTTTTACAATTGCTCCTTCCTTTCCAGCTACCATTTGAAACCGGTAGAACTATCGGATGATTGTAACCCGATATGAGAAAAGTGTCCTCATATAAATAACAGAGAGAGAAGAAAAAATGTAGACTCGGAGAGAGTAGTTTTGTAATAATTGTATGCGAAAGTGGAATCCGATGGAGCTAGCAGTTGAAAATGAAAAGCTTTGGAAATGGTGGGCAGGTACTACCATTTGTAAAAGTTGGAATTAATTGCCTTCTTTTGTCTTGTGAATCAACTTTATTTTAGAAATACAAGATGCCATTTGAGTTTCCTCCCAAGTGATGAACAGTCTTTCTTCATAATGTGAAAATGTTCATGTTATTTTAGTATATGTTCTTCTCTACAACCAGCTGACTGATGATATGGTTGATGTTTTCTGCTTCAGATCATCAGTTTTTCCTGCTCTCCAGTTAATTTCATTTTTGAGGGTTGCTCTATGTTCATACATGTCAGGAATTACATCAGTTTAGAGCAGTATGTTTATGTATTGTATTTCATGCAATCTGGCTTTATCATGTCCTGAATCATAGCTGCAATGAGTGAGTTGATAGCCTGAGCTGCGTCGCCTGTTAAAGTCTATATTTAGGCAAATATCATGCTTATAATTGTTTGTTATTTTTTCAGTTTAAATAATTTTTATTTTGAGATATTTGCCAATGAATCATGAAGATGGGACTGACTATACAAACCCCAACCCCTGCCTCTTTGTCATACAGATCATGCAAATTACTGGGATAGTTGTTTTCAAGAGGGCATAAGAGAGATCAGTGGTTGTGTGATCTCTCTTATGCCCTCATTGTTGTTATTTTTGCTAATTTATCATTCCAAGGAAGCAGGTTAAGGGCTCCCCAGCTCACATTAGGACTGCCAAGCTTAAGTTGCTCAAAATAAAAATAAAAAAAAATTAATGAAAAAAAATGAAAACTCAATCAGCTAAGCATAGTTTGACCTAAATCACTAAATTCAGAAAGTTTTTAAGCCTCTAAATGAGTTGCATGTCACCAGCTTAAGAAGCTCACTGCTCAATCCATGGTAACGTTTGCAATAAGAAAGTTTGGCCTCAATGGCTGAGGGATGGGATCTGAAATGTTCATTTCTTCCATGGGTCCAGAACTCTTCAAAATCAAAGACCGATATTTTTTTTCTCAAAATTGATGGGAAATGAACACTTTGTATGTTCATTTTGGATTCTGTTTGAAATGAGAGAGCATCAGAATGGCTATACATTTTAACTTGATTGAATATTTGTGTAATCATGGAGCAGATCCCACCATAATTTCCACTATTTAGTAATAAAATCGGGATTATAACGACAAATGACATCACTGAAAATCCTCAACAGTAATAGGAAGTTTGAAACCAAGACAAAGCATCTTAATGGGAAATTTGACTCGTGCAATTAATGCACGTAATTAATCTAATATGTTCATATTCGATTCAAGAAGCCAATCCATGAGAATGATGGCTATAGGATCCAGAGGCAACATTTACAGATTAAAAAGGTCCAGAGAGCAACCATTTACAAATTTTCCGTAATAGAAAAGAAAAAGAAAAAAAAAAGAGAAATCTTGTCAATTTAAGATCTCTCCACGATTTCATAGTCGGAACTGTCTTCAACTGTGTGCCAGTCACCTGTCTCATCAACTGTCAACTCTTCACTAGGCGGCTTCTGGAGTTCCCCGTCACGGTCACCAGAGTGTGCCTTTTTGCTCAGCCGCAACCGCTCATGGCAGGAAATCAGAGAATAATCCTGATCGACGGACTCCACTGACGGTGACGTTCCATACTTCTTCAGCAAGATAATGTTGTCGCCATCCTCTGCCTCACTGAAAGAATCATCCTCTTTGCTGCTAATCTGTTGTCTGGTTTCAGTGTAAGAATCCGTTTCTCTCAGCGTGACAGGTGTATCGGACCGCCTATCGACGCACTGCAAGCTTGCTGCTTCGGTGCTTGTTGGATGCACCTGAGATTGATCTGCCTCCTGTGCAGTATCACCTGCATTTTCAGTAGCGGTCGAGGAAGAGCTCTCAGCCATAAGATTCTGGACCCCGAGTTCAGCATGTTTTGCCTTTTGTTTTCCAGAATTCCACGCCTCATCTCCTGTTTGGCGTCAATCTCATTGTCACTCGTCTTTGAAGAGCTCTCAGCTACAGCATTTACCGGCTCCGGGTTCAACCTATTTTTCATCTTCTTCTCCAGATTGATGCTCATCTCTTCCACAATCTGAAAAACAAATGCTTGTTTAGAGAAAATCTAAATCACCTCACCGAGCAAAATCACATCGACTACTTCATGTACAGTCCAAAGAGGGGAAAACAAAAGAGCAGGGCCGGTCCTCGAAAACCCAATGGCCCGGGCAATTAAAATGTACCCCTAAACACACTAATCACAATTATGTCAAAGCGGATCCTTTTTCTTCATCAAAGAAAATTTCCTTTGAACATGAGCCTGGATTGACAATCAATTTTGGATAATAAAATTTGGGATTTGGGCTCAAATAAACTATTGATGCAATATCACCCAAAATTAATAACAAATTTTCATGTGACGAGTTATAGAAAAATTTACATATAGGTAGCAACAAACTAATGTAATAACATTCCTAGTCATAAATACATAACTCAATATTAAATAATAGTATTTTGACACAAATACTAAATGATAATACCATTGCTTAATTACAATTATATACTATAATAATTTTAATAATTAATAACAATTAATAATAATAACCAAATAATATTTAATATCTCAATAATATATATGTAAAAACAAATATAATAATAATTAAAATATATAAAGTAAAATGATTAAGCCCCCAAAATTAATAACAAATTTTCATGTGACGAGTTATAGAAATTTACATATAAGGTAGCAACAAGATCGGAGCCTAATGTAATAACATTCCTAGTCAATAAATACATACTCAATATTAAATAATAGTATTTTTGGACACAAATACTAAATGATAATACCATTGCTTAATTACATTATATACTAATAATAATTTTAATAATTAATACATTAATAATAGTAACCAAATAAATATTTAATATCTCAATAATATGTATGTAAAAACAAATAATAATAATTTAAAAAATATATAAAGTAAAATGATTAAGCCCCCCAAGCCCGGTCCAGGCTCTAAAGCACTTAAAAGGAAAAAAGGAATAGATATATTATATATAATATATATATATATATTTATATATATATATATATATATATATATTATATATTATATATATATATATGAGAAAAATGTAATATCAGCCTGCGGCTGAGAGAACTCTCTCAGCCTGGGGGACGTGCCTCAATTTTGTCACCCCACTAACTTGCGGCCCGCTTATAGGAAGAAGTTAAATTACTAATACCCCTTATGAAAAAGCTACTCTTTCGGTAACTTTCGTTATTGTTTATTATTATTTGCCCACAAGGCAATTTTTGAACCGCTCGTTGTCAGATTTAGGTTATTATTTATTATTATTTTTCCCCCTTTTTTTGCCGCTCTTTATAGGATTTAGGTTATTGTTTATAAATTATTTACAGTGCAAATGTAAACAATGAACGACATTGCGATCAAAGTCGCATAAGTCTACAGTGCAAACCATAGACATCTGCGACCATGGTCTACACTGCGACTAGGTCGCAATCATCTACAGTGCAAACATAAACAACTGCGACCAGGGTCAATAATGCGACCAAGGTCGCATAAGTATACAGTACAAACATAAACAACTGCGACCAGGGTCGACACTGCATGGTCACATAAGTATACAGTGCAAATATAAACTGCGACCCGGGCGACACTGCAACCAAGGTCGCATAGGACTACAGTGCAAACATAATCAACTGCGACCATTGTTTATAAATTATTTACAGTGCAAATGTAAACAATGAACGACATTGCGACAAGGTCGCATAAGTCTACAGTGAAAAAATGACGTTAAATACACTGCGACCATGGTCGTAGGACACTACAACGCATATTGAGACAACTGCGACCATGTCGCAGTATGTAATAAAAAAAAGGACCTTTCATATACTGCGACCAATACCAATGTCGCATTCGTATAAAATAAAAGACCAAAAAAAAATAAAAATAAAACTCTACTATCTAAGTCGAACAGATCTGCAACTATAATTTTAACTACTGCGAACGAGTTCGACAAATAGTGTATGAAAAAAAATTTGGCTTAAAAAAATATTAGCAAGGTCGCATACATATACATCGCTTTTTCAAAAAATACTGCGACCATGATAAAAATAAAAGGAAATGTTTTTACATTAGGTAAAAAGTTGTGAGTGAGGGTATTTTCGGAAAATACAATGTTGAGGTGACTGACATTAAATTAGGCGGGATTGTTTAGTTTTTTGTCCGCCA